>JAUMJM010000135.1:265000-267500 GCA_033558235.1 Neomorphus geoffroyi | reverse complement strand
CACCAAAAAAACCGCAAGTAAACCAGAAAAGGCGCCCCCGTCCCTCCACTCCCCCGGGCAGCCTGAGCCGCGTGCCGTGCGGCGCGGTGCGCCGCCGGGGTAGGGGCGGCGGGCGGCGCGGCACGGCACGGCGCGGGGCGGCGCGGCGCGGGGCGGCGCGGGGCGGGGCGGGGCGGCGCGGCGCGGCGCGGCGACTCTCCGGGGCGCTGGGGCCGGCACCGGCGCGTGCAGGGTCAGGCACCGTGCTTGCTCGGTTTTAAAACAAGCGAACAAAAAAAACCCCAGCCGACCGAGATGCAAGTAAAGCCTAAGGGTCGCCACGGCGAAAAACACCAGGCAAAACCCCAAATCCCAAAGCCGGCGAGCGCCCGGTGGGGTCGGGAGCCGGCCCCGGCAAGCGGTGTCCCACCCCTTCCGGTCTCCCAGCGGATGGCAGCGTCGCGCTGGGGTCTGCCACCGTCTGCCTGCCGGCCAGGGGGCTTCGGACAGCCCGGCAGTGGTTAACCGGTGCGCCGGGCTCCGGAGCGGACGGCGCAGGTCACCGGGACCACACGCCTCCGGCCGGCCGCCAGGTCTACCCGGCTCCGTCGGGCAATCAGGTCTACCCGGCTCCGTTCGGCTATCAGGTCTACCCGCCTCCCTCCGTTCGGCTGCCAGGTCTACCCGCCTCCCGCCGTTCGGCTGTCAGGTCTACCCGGCTCCGTTCGGCTGTCAGGTCTACCCGCCTCCCTCCGTTCGGCTATCAGGTCTACCCGTCTCCGTTCGGCTGCCAGGTCTACCCGCCTCCCTCCGTTCGGCTGCCAGGTCTACCCGTCTCCGTTCGGCTGCCAGGTCTACCCGCCTCCCTCCGTTCGGCTGTCAGGTCTACCCGCCTCCCTCCGTTCGGCTATCAGGTCTACCCGTCTCCGTTCGGCTGCCAGGTCTACCCGCCTCCCTCCGTTCGGCTGTCAGGTCTACCCGGCTCCGTCCGGCTGCCAGGTCTACCCGCCTCCGTTCGGCTGCCAGGTCTACCCGCCTCCCGCCGTCCGGCTAGCAGGTCTACCCGCCTCCCTCCGTTCGGCTGTCCGGTCTACCCGGCTCCGTCCGGCTATCAGGTCTACCCGCCTCCCTCCCTTCGGCTGCCAGGTCTACCCGCCTCCCTCCGTCCGGCTGTCAGGTCTACCCGCCTCCGGCCGGGCGGGCGGGCGGGCTCCGGGTCTAGGCGGATGGCGCGGCGCCGCTCCGGCGTCCGTTCGTCCCGGCTTCGCAGGGTTGACAGGTCTACCCAGCGCCGGTGGACTTTGCCTCTCCTTGCGGCGGGCTGGGTAGACCTGTTAGCCGTGTCAGTTCCTCGGAGCTGTCGAAGGGGTCGCTGGTTTGCGCTGCCTCCAGTTACGTCCTCGTAAAGGCCGGCCGCTTTGGCGCGCCCCCTCGGTAGGTCCTCGTTGCCGTCTTGCGGTACTGCAAGGGAGCGGTCTCGTCTGTCCGTATTATAGGAGGCAGTGGCGGCACGCCTCCGAGGCCAGCGCCAGCGAGCAGCCGCCGAGCCCGCGACTCAGCCGGCGAGGAGGGGCCGCGCAGCAGTCGTTCGGGCGGCTCCGGCGGAACCCTTCGGCTCGCTTTTTTTTTTTTTTTTTTTACTTTTTCCCCCCACCCCCGTGGCGCGGCCGTCCTCCGCTTGTTTTTTTTCCGCTTTTCCCGAGCAAGCCTGCCCAGCGTGTCCGAGGGCCCCGGCCAGGCAGCGGCGTCTTGCTACGGTTTTCTGGCTTTTTTTTTTTTTTTTCTTCTCTTTTTTTTCCCTCCTTCCCGTACGGCCGGCACGATCGCTCGCCGCGTGGTGGGCATGTGGAAGAGCGGTAGCTGCTCGCGCGGATACCGGCTCTCTCGAACGCTCCGGGTCCCGGTGGTCCGGGTCCCGAAAAAAGGGAACCGATCCGAACCCGGTGAACGACGCCTACGCCCGTGGTGTCGTCTCCGCGGGTCGCGTCGGAGGCGCCTCTCGGCGGGCCGGCTCTGCCGGTGCTCCAGCCGCCGACGAGGCACTCTGCGGCGGCCGCTGGCCCGCAGAGCTCCGGCGCCCGCCCCTTCTCCTCCGGGGGTCGGCGGCTCGGGGGCGCGGGCCCTCGCTGTCCCGGGAAGCCGCGGCCGCGGGGCCCGTGCTCCCCGGAGCCCCGGTGGGAGTGAGGCGTCCCGGGTGGCGCCGGAGACGCCTCTCGGCGGGCCGGCTCTGCCGGTGCTCCAGCCGCCGACGAGGCACTCTGCGGCGGCCGCTGGCCCGCAGAGCTCCGGCGCCCGCCCCTTCTCCTCCGGGGGTCGGCGGCTCGGGGGCGCGGGCCCTCGCTGTCCCGGGAAGCCGCGGCCGCGGGGCCCGTGCTCCCCGGAGCCCCGGTGGGAGTGAGGCGTCCCGGGTGGCGCCGGAGACGCCTCTCGGCGGGCCGGCTCTGCCGGTGCTCCAGCCGCCGACGAGGCACTCTGCGGCGGCCGCTGGCCCCCAGAGCTCCAGCGCCCGCCCCTTCTCTTC
>JAUMJM010000135.1:250000-252500 GCA_033558235.1 Neomorphus geoffroyi | reverse complement strand
GCGCGGGGTAGACCTCTTGTCCGCGGCGGCGCGGGGTCCGCCTCCCGTCCGCGCCGGCGACGAGGTAGGCCTCCCGTCCACCGCGGCGCGGGGTCATCCTGCCGTCCGCGGCGGCGCGGGTTTGACCTCTTCTCCCCGGCGGCGCGGGGTCGACCTGTTGTCTGCGGCGGCGCCGGGCTGACCTGTTGTCCGCCGTGGCGCGGGGTCCGCCTCCTGTCCGCGGCGGCGCGGGGTCCGCCTGCCGCCCGCCGCGGCGCAGGGTAGACCGGTTGTCCGCGGCCCGGCCTGCAGTTTTTCCTGCCTGTTTATTTCTCCCCCGCCCCCCATCGCCCCATCCCGTCGTCGGCAGCGAGCCTTTCTCCCCCCCCAAGCCCGTCTTACCGCCACGATGCGGTTTGCTGCGAGCCCTGCCGCTGCCCCAGTCCGCCTGCCCACCCCCCCCCCCAACCCCCCCCCCCCCCACCCCCCGCCGTCCACCAAGCCGCCTGCCCCCCTCCCGCGGCCCCTCCCTCCCCAACCCATCCACCGCCTCCGGGTCGGCAGAGAGCCCTGCCGCCCCCGCCCCTCCCCATCCCCCACCCCTGCCCGACAGCTCGGCCGCCAAGGGCAAGGAACGGGCTGCTTTTAGAAACCCGAGCCAGGCATCCCGCCCCCCCGCCCCTCCGCCCTCCCCCCCAATTCCGCCCCGCTTATCACCCCCGGCCGCGCCCGGTCTGACTCACCCGGCTCCCCGTCGAGCCGGTTTTTCCGGCTCGGCCCCCGCCTCTGCACCAGCCAAGTGCCAAGTGCCGCCCCTCCTCCCCCGCGGGCGGGGTTCCGCTTGCCAGACAGCAGCTGCGCAGGGCACCGATCTGCCGACCCGCCCCCTCCCTCACCGCTTCCCCCCCTCCCCGCCTCCGCGCGCACAGCAGCCCCCCCTCCCCCAACACCCCCGCCCCCCCCCCCGCTTATTTTGGTAAGGTGCCCGTAGGAAAAATAAGTTACAAAAAACCCAGACCAAAAGAAATACACCAAAAAAACCGCAAGTAAACCAGAAAAGGCGCCCCCGTCCCTCCACTCCCCCGGGCAGCCTGAGCCGCGTGCCGTGCGGCGCGGTGCGCCGCCGGGGTAGGGGCGGCGGGCGGCGCGGCACGGCACGGCGCGGGGCGGCGCGGCGCGGGGCGGCGCGGGGCGGGGCGGGGCGGCGCGGCGCGGCGCGGCGACTCTCCGGGGCGCTGGGGCCGGCACCGGCGCGTGCAGGGTCAGGCACCGTGCTTGCTCGGTTTTAAAACAAGCGAACAAAAAAAACCCCAGCCGACCGAGATGCAAGTAAAGCCTAAGGGTCGCCACGGCGAAAAACACCAGGCAAAACCCCAAATCCCAAAGCCGGCGAGCGCCCGGTGGGGTCGGGAGCCGGCCCCGGCAAGCGGTGTCCCACCCCTTCCGGTCTCCCAGCGGATGGCAGCGTCGCGCTGGGGTCTGCCACCGTCTGCCTGCCGGCCAGGGGGCTTCGGACAGCCCGGCAGTGGTTAACCGGTGCGCCGGGCTCCGGAGCGGACGGCGCAGGTCACCGGGACCACACGCCTCCGGCCGGCCGCCAGGTCTACCCGGCTCCGTCGGGCAATCAGGTCTACCCGGCTCCGTTCGGCTATCAGGTCTACCCGCCTCCCTCCGTTCGGCTGCCAGGTCTACCCGCCTCCCGCCGTTCGGCTGTCAGGTCTACCCGGCTCCGTTCGGCTGTCAGGTCTACCCGCCTCCCTCCGTTCGGCTATCAGGTCTACCCGTCTCCGTTCGGCTGCCAGGTCTACCCGCCTCCCTCCGTTCGGCTGCCAGGTCTACCCGTCTCCGTTCGGCTGCCAGGTCTACCCGCCTCCCTCCGTTCGGCTGTCAGGTCTACCCGCCTCCCTCCGTTCGGCTATCAGGTCTACCCGTCTCCGTTCGGCTGCCAGGTCTACCCGCCTCCCTCCGTTCGGCTGTCAGGTCTACCCGGCTCCGTCCGGCTGCCAGGTCTACCCGTCTCCGTTCGGCTGCCAGGTCTACCCGCCTCCGTTCGGCTGCCAGGTCTACCCGCCTCCCGCCGTCCGGCTAGCAGGTCTACCCGCCTCCCTCCGTTCGGCTGTCCGGTCTACCCGGCTCCGTCCGGCTATCAGGTCTACCCGCCTCCCTCCCTTCGGCTGCCAGGTCTACCCGCCTCCCTCCGTCCGGCTGTCAGGTCTACCCGCCTCCGGCCGGGCGGGCGGGCGGGCTCCGGGTCTAGGCGGATGGCGCGGCGCCGCTCCGGCGTCCGTTCGTCCCGGCTTCGCAGGGTTGACAGGTCTACCCAGCGCCGGTGGACTTTGCCTCTCCTTGCGGCGGGCTGGGTAGACCTGTTAGCCGTGTCAGTTCCTCGGAGCTGTCGAAGGGGTCGCTGGTTTGCGCTGCCTCCAGTTACGTCCTCGTAAAGGCCGGCCGCTTTGGCGCGCCCCCTCGGTAGGTCCTCGTTGCCGTCTTGCGGTACTGCAAGGGAGCGGTCTCGTCTGTC
>JAUMJM010000135.1:242500-245000 GCA_033558235.1 Neomorphus geoffroyi | reverse complement strand
CTCCCGGGTCCTGCCGCGGGGTCAGGCGGCCCCGGCCGGAGCCGCGGGGCGGGAGTTGCGCCGCACGCGAGCGGGTGGGGCTGCCGGCAGGGGGCGCTGGTGCGCTCCCCCCCCCACCGGCGGAAGGGCCCGCTCGCGCCGCGGAGGAGGGCGGAGCGGCGAGCGGCGGCCGTCGCGCGGCGGGGCGCGGCGGGCCAGCAGAGGGGGCCGCGGGGGCCCCCCCCCCCTCACGGGTCGGGGGAGGCGGCTCCCCCGACCGCGGGCGGCGAGGCCGCCGGGCGTTCCGGGATTGGTGCGCGGCGTCGGGTCCCCCCCCCCGCCGCCGGCGGCGTCCTCTCCCCTCCGTCACGAGGGGAAGCGAGGCCGTCGGTGCGGGGGGGCCCCGGCGGCCAGGCTCCGTGCTGGGTCGCGGCCCCCCACCCACCGCGGTGGGGGCGGCCCGAGCTCCGGCCGTCCTCCCGGGCGCAGCGCCGGGTCACTGAGGGAAACCCCGGGCCCCGGGCCAGGAAGGCCGAGGTGATGGCGGCGGATGTCGGGCGCGCCCCCGCGGGCGGACGCTCCCCCGATGGCGGCAGCGGGGGAGGCACCACCGCGGGGCCAAGAGGTCGTTTCCCTCACCCCAGGGCCAGGTACCTAGCGTCCGCGCTGCGGCGGGCCCCCTTCCCCGCCGCCCTCGGTGTTGGGAAGGAAGGCCGCCGTGGGCCGGGCGGAGGTTTAAAGACTCGGGCGGCGCGGTGCCGTCCGCGGCGGTGGGCGGCGGGCCCGGCGATGCCTTAAGGGGAAGGGAGTCTCTCCCTGCTTGCCCCCTGAGTGGCCGCCGGCCGCGCCCGGGAGCGCGGGCTCCCTCTCCGCCGGGGCGGCGGGTCCCCGCGGTGGGGGCTCGCCGGGCGGCCGTGGTGCCGCCGTGCCTCCTTCGCGGCGCTGCGTTCCCGCGTTCCTTTCCGTGCCCTTTTACCCTCGCCGCCGGCGAGGGAAGGGCGGGCACCCCGGTCCGGGCGGCGGCGGCGCTGCTCGGCCTGGCCGGGCCCGGAGGGCGCCTGCCGCCTCGCTGAGGCGGGGGCCGTCCCGGCCCCGGGGCCCCGCTCGTGGCTTCCACGCCCCGCCGTTCCCGGCCCCGCCGGCGGGCGGGCAGGCGGGCGAGCCGGGGGCGTCCCACGCCCGGTCTCCGCGTGGAGACGGGGGAGAACGGGCGCTGTCCCCCGGCTGAGCGCCGTCTGCCTTCCGCCCGGCGCGTGGCCGCGGCAATGAGGCCCTGGCGTGGAAGCGGCGGTGCGGCGGCTGTCGGGGAGGGGCGGCCCCGTCCCGGCGGGGTGGGCGGGCGCCCGTCCGTCCGGCGGGCCGCGGGCGGCGCACGGTGCCGCTCGGTGTCTGGCGGTGCCCGCCTTTCGAGCCCGGCGGCGGGGAAAAGGGCGCCGGCCGCCGCGCGGCGGCCGGGCTTTTGTCGGGGCGCAGCCTGTGTGGAGGGTTCCCGAGCCCCGAGGCAGGGGGCGCAGGCGGGGCGCGGCCGGTGCGGTGCCGCGGCCTCCGCGCGGAGGCCGGGCCGAGCCCGGGCGCCTGGGCCGCCTCCGAAGCGAGCGAGGTGCTTGTCGCCCCAGGTCGCGGTGGAGGAGCGTGGGGCTCCTCCACGTCCCCCGGGCCCTCGCCGCTCGGAGTTGTGCAACCTTCTTCTCCGTGCTTGTACGGTCACTCGAGGCGTGGCTCCGGCCCGAAAAGGGGGCCGCTCCCCGACGAGCGGTCCCGGCCCCTCCGCGCGCGCGGGGCGGTGCCGAAAGGCAGACAACTCTTAGCGGTGGATCACTCGGCTCGTGCGTCGATGAAGAACGCAGCTAGCT
The DNA here is from genome assembly GCA_033558235.1 of Neomorphus geoffroyi. Classification (NCBI taxonomy): domain Eukaryota; kingdom Metazoa; phylum Chordata; class Aves; order Cuculiformes; family Neomorphidae; genus Neomorphus; species Neomorphus geoffroyi. The sequence continues at coordinate 243,168 of JAUMJM010000135.1, read as the reverse complement.
GCGAGAATTAATGTGAATTGCAGGACACATTGATCATCGACACTTCGAACGCACTTGCGGCCCCGGGTTCCTCCCGGGGCTACGCCTGTCTGAGCGTCGCGTGACGATCAATCGCCGGCCGAGCCGCCCGCCCCCGCCCGCCGGGGGCGGCGGCCGCGGCGGCGCGGCTGGGGCGCCTCGCAGGCCCTTTTCCCGAAGGGCCTTCGTCCCCCTAAGTCGAGACTCGGGGAGCGCTCCGAAGCTCCCCGCTCCCGGAGCGCCCGCAGCGCGGAGCTCGTCCCACCGGAGCGGTGCCCGGGTGGGCGGTGCCGACCGGGGCCCGGCGCGGCGGTGGGGAGAGACGAAGCGAAGGCGGCGGCGGCGGGGTTGAGGTCGTGGGTGTCGAGGCGCGGGCCTCGGCCCCGACCCTCGGTCCTCCCGCGCGGGCGGCTGTCTGCGGGTGGGTACCGCGGTGGTACCGTGCCGTGCTGCCGCGCGCGCGCGTGTGCGTGCCGGGGGTCGGGAGACGGGAGGGTCGCCCTCCCCGCCCTCCCTCCTTCCCGCTCCGTCCCTTCCTTCTCCTCCCCGACTCGACCCCGTCGCGCCACCCCGCCCCCCGGGGCGTGGGGCCCCGCGCGGTGTCGGGGCGGCGGCGGCGGTGTGCGGCGGCGGCCCCCGCGCGTGCGGGT
>JAUMJM010000135.1:232500-235000 GCA_033558235.1 Neomorphus geoffroyi | reverse complement strand
ACCCGCCTCCCTCCGTTCGGCTGCCAGGTCTACCCGCCTCCCGCCGTTCGGCTGTCAGGTCTACCCGGCTCCGTTCGGCTGTCAGGTCTACCCGCCTCCCTCCGTTCGGCTATCAGGTCTACCCGTCTCCGTTCGGCTGCCAGGTCTACCCGCCTCCCTCCGTTCGGCTGCCAGGTCTACCCGTCTCCGTTCGGCTGCCAGGTCTACCCGCCTCCCTCCGTTCGGCTGTCAGGTCTACCCGCCTCCCTCCGTTCGGCTATCAGGTCTACCCGTCTCCGTTCGGCTGCCAGGTCTACCCGCCTCCCTCCGTTCGGCTGTCAGGTCTACCCGGCTCCGTCCGGCTGCCAGGTCTACCCGCCTCCGTTCGGCTGCCAGGTCTACCCGCCTCCCGCCGTCCGGCTAGCAGGTCTACCCGCCTCCCTCCGTTCGGCTGTCCGGTCTACCCGGCTCCGTCCGGCTATCAGGTCTACCCGCCTCCCTCCCTTCGGCTGCCAGGTCTACCCGCCTCCCTCCGTCCGGCTGTCAGGTCTACCCGCCTCCGGCCGGGCGGGCGGGCGGGCTCCGGGTCTAGGCGGATGGCGCGGCGCCGCTCCGGCGTCCGTTCGTCCCGGCTTCGCAGGGTTGACAGGTCTACCCAGCGCCGGTGGACTTTGCCTCTCCTTGCGGCGGGCTGGGTAGACCTGTTAGCCGTGTCAGTTCCTCGGAGCTGTCGAAGGGGTCGCTGGTTTGCGCTGCCTCCAGTTACGTCCTCGTAAAGGCCGGCCGCTTTGGCGCGCCCCCTCGGTAGGTCCTCGTTGCCGTCTTGCGGTACTGCAAGGGAGCGGTCTCGTCTGTCCGTATTATAGGAGGCAGTGGCGGCACGCCTCCGAGGCCAGCGCCAGCGAGCAGCCGCCGAGCCCGCGACTCAGCCGGCGAGGAGGGGCCGCGCAGCAGTCGTTCGGGCGGCTCCGGCGGAACCCTTCGGCTCGCTTTTTTTTTTTTTTTTTTTACTTTTTCCCCCCACCCCCGTGGCGCGGCCGTCCTCCGCTTGTTTTTTTTCCGCTTTTCCCGAGCAAGCCTGCCCAGCGTGTCCGAGGGCCCCGGCCAGGCAGCGGCGTCTTGCTACGGTTTTCTGGCTTTTTTTTTTTTTTTTCTTCTCTTTTTTTTCCCTCCTTCCCGTACGGCCGGCACGATCGCTCGCCGCGTGGTGGGCATGTGGAAGAGCGGTAGCTGCTCGCGCGGATACCGGCTCTCTCGAACGCTCCGGGTCCCGGTGGTCCGGGTCCCGAAAAAAGGGAACCGATCCGAACCCGGTGAACGACGCCTACGCCCGTGGTGTCGTCTCCGCGGGTCGCGTCGGAGGCGCCTCTCGGCGGGCCGGCTCTGCCGGTGCTCCAGCCGCCGACGAGGCACTCTGCGGCGGCCGCTGGCCCGCAGAGCTCCGGCGCCCGCCCCTTCTCCTCCGGGGGTCGGCGGCTCGGGGGCGCGGGCCCTCGCTGTCCCGGGAAGCCGCGGCCGCGGGGCCCGTGCTCCCCGGAGCCCCGGTGGGAGTGAGGCGTCCCGGGTGGCGCCGGAGACGCCTCTCGGCGGGCCGGCTCTGCCGGTGCTCCAGCCGCCGACGAGGCACTCTGCGGCGGCCGCTGGCCCGCAGAGCTCCGGCGCCCGCCCCTTCTCCTCCGGGGGTCGGCGGCTCGGGGGCGCGGGCCCTCGCTGTCCCGGGAAGCCGCGGCCGCGGGGCCCGTGCTCCCCGGAGCCCCGGTGGGAGTGAGGCGTCCCGGGTGGCGCCGGAGACGCCTCTCGGCGGGCCGGCTCTGCCGGTGCTCCAGCCGCCGACGAGGCACTCTGCGGCGGCCGCTGGCCCCCAGAGCTCCAGCGCCCGCCCCTTCTCTTCTGGGGGTCGGGGGCGCGGGCCCTCGCTGCCCCGGGAGCCGCGGCCGCGGGGCCTGCGCTCCTTGCACCCGATCGATGAGGCATTTCGGGTGGCGTCGGAGTGGCTTCTCGGCGGGCCGGCGCTGCCGGTGCTCAGGCCGGCGTTGCACCTCTCCGCGGACGCCTCCCGCTCGCTTGCACGCAGGGCCCCCCGTGGGTGGCCGTCGCCGTCCCAGGAGCCGCGGCCGCGGGGCCTCGGCTCGTCGCTCTTTGCCGTCTCTCTGCTGATCGATGAGGCCTTTCGGGTCGCGTCGGAGAGGGCCCCCGGCGGGCCGGCTCCTCCGTGCTCCCCGTAACAGGGGAACCGCGGCGGTGTCCGGTGTTCGGGCCGGGAGGTCTCCTTTCCAATTCGCTTCCCGTCGCATGCGAGGTGTCGCCCTCGTTCCCCGCGGGAAAGGGGGGCCGTGCTGCGACGGCGGTGACGGCGGCCGTGGGGCGCGTGCCCCCGCCGCGTCGCCCCGTCCCCCTCCGCTCGCCGGGGTCGGTGGGGCTTCCTGACCGAACCGGGCTGTGTGACGGCCGTGTGGCCCCGCGAGTCTCGCAGATGTCCCTCGAGCAGGCGAGGTGCCGGCGCGGGCCTCGGTCCGGGTCG
>JAUMJM010000135.1:217500-220000 GCA_033558235.1 Neomorphus geoffroyi | reverse complement strand
CCCCTCCGCCCTCCCCCCCAATTCCGCCCCGCTTATCACCCCCGGCCGCGCCCGGTCTGACTCACCCGGCTCCCCGTCGAGCCGGTTTTTCCGGCTCGGCCCCCGCCTCTGCACCAGCCAAGTGCCAAGTGCCGCCCCTCCTCCCCCGCGGGCGGGGTTCCGCTTGCCAGACAGCAGCTGCGCAGGGCACCGATCTGCCGACCCGCCCCCTCCCTCACCGCTTCCCCCCCTCCCCGCCTCCGCGCGCACAGCAGCCCCCCCTCCCCCAACACCCCCGCCCCCCCCCCCGCTTATTTTGGTAAGGTGCCCGTAGGAAAAATAAGTTACAAAAAACCCAGACCAAAAGAAATACACCAAAAAAACCGCAAGTAAACCAGAAAAGGCGCCCCCGTCCCTCCACTCCCCCGGGCAGCCTGAGCCGCGTGCCGTGCGGCGCGGTGCGCCGCCGGGGTAGGGGCGGCGGGCGGCGCGGCACGGCACGGCGCGGGGCGGCGCGGCGCGGGGCGGCGCGGGGCGGGGCGGGGCGGCGCGGCGCGGCGCGGCGACTCTCCGGGGCGCTGGGGCCGGCACCGGCGCGTGCAGGGTCAGGCACCGTGCTTGCTCGGTTTTAAAACAAGCGAACAAAAAAAACCCCAGCCGACCGAGATGCAAGTAAAGCCTAAGGGTCGCCACGGCGAAAAACACCAGGCAAAACCCCAAATCCCAAAGCCGGCGAGCGCCCGGTGGGGTCGGGAGCCGGCCCCGGCAAGCGGTGTCCCACCCCTTCCGGTCTCCCAGCGGATGGCAGCGTCGCGCTGGGGTCTGCCACCGTCTGCCTGCCGGCCAGGGGGCTTCGGACAGCCCGGCAGTGGTTAACCGGTGCGCCGGGCTCCGGAGCGGACGGCGCAGGTCACCGGGACCACACGCCTCCGGCCGGCCGCCAGGTCTACCCGGCTCCGTCGGGCAATCAGGTCTACCCGGCTCCGTTCGGCTATCAGGTCTACCCGCCTCCCTCCGTTCGGCTGCCAGGTCTACCCGCCTCCCGCCGTTCGGCTGTCAGGTCTACCCGGCTCCGTTCGGCTGTCAGGTCTACCCGCCTCCCTCCGTTCGGCTATCAGGTCTACCCGTCTCCGTTCGGCTGCCAGGTCTACCCGCCTCCCTCCGTTCGGCTGCCAGGTCTACCCGTCTCCGTTCGGCTGCCAGGTCTACCCGCCTCCCTCCGTTCGGCTGTCAGGTCTACCCGCCTCCCTCCGTTCGGCTATCAGGTCTACCCGTCTCCGTTCGGCTGCCAGGTCTACCCGCCTCCCTCCGTTCGGCTGTCAGGTCTACCCGGCTCCGTCCGGCTGCCAGGTCTACCCGTCTCGTTCGGCTGCCAGGTCTACCCGCCTCCGTTCGGCTGCCAGGTCTACCCGCCTCCCGCCGTCCGGCTAGCAGGTCTACCCGCCTCCCTCCGTTCGGCTGTCCGGTCTACCCGGCTCCGTCCGGCTATCAGGTCTACCCGCCTCCCTCCCTTCGGCTGCCAGGTCTACCCGCCTCCCTCCGTCCGGCTGTCAGGTCTACCCGCCTCCGGCCGGGCGGGCGGGCGGGCTCCGGGTCTAGGCGGATGGCGCGGCGCCGCTCCGGCGTCCGTTCGTCCCGGCTTCGCAGGGTTGACAGGTCTACCCAGCGCCGGTGGACTTTGCCTCTCCTTGCGGCGGGCTGGGTAGACCTGTTAGCCGTGTCAGTTCCTCGGAGCTGTCGAAGGGGTCGCTGGTTTGCGCTGCCTCCAGTTACGTCCTCGTAAAGGCCGGCCGCTTTGGCGCGCCCCCTCGGTAGGTCCTCGTTGCCGTCTTGCGGTACTGCAAGGGAGCGGTCTCGTCTGTCCGTATTATAGGAGGCAGTGGCGGCACGCCTCCGAGGCCAGCGCCAGCGAGCAGCCGCCGAGCCCGCGACTCAGCCGGCGAGGAGGGGCCGCGCAGCAGTCGTTCGGGCGGCTCCGGCGGAACCCTTCGGCTCGCTTTTTTTTTTTTTTTTTTTACTTTTTCCCCCCACCCCCGTGGCGCGGCCGTCCTCCGCTTGTTTTTTTTCCGCTTTTCCCGAGCAAGCCTGCCCAGCGTGTCCGAGGGCCCCGGCCAGGCAGCGGCGTCTTGCTACGGTTTTCTGGCTTTTTTTTTTTTTTTTCTTCTCTTTTTTTTCCCTCCTTCCCGTACGGCCGGCACGATCGCTCGCCGCGTGGTGGGCATGTGGAAGAGCGGTAGCTGCTCGCGCGGATACCGGCTCTCTCGAACGCTCCGGGTCCCGGTGGTCCGGGTCCCGAAAAAAGGGAACCGATCCGAACCCGGTGAACGACGCCTACGCCCGTGGTGTCGTCTCCGCGGGTCGCGTCGGAGGCGCCTCTCGGCGGGCCGGCTCTGCCGGTGCTCCAGCCGCCGACGAGGCACTCTGCGGCGGCCGCTGGCCCGCAGAGCTCCGGCGCCCGCCCCTTCTCCTCCGGGGGTCGGCGGCTCGGGGGCGCGGGCCCTCGCTGTCCCGGGAAGCCGCG
>JAUMJM010000135.1:202500-205000 GCA_033558235.1 Neomorphus geoffroyi | reverse complement strand
TCTTGTCCGCGGCGGCGCGGGGTAGACCTGTTGTCGGCGGCGGCGCGGGGTAGACCTCTTGTCCGCCGCGGCGCGGGGTAGACCTCTTGGCGGCGGCGGCGCGGGGTAGACCTCTTGTCCGCGGCGGCGCGGGGTAGACCTCTTGTCCGCCGCGGCGCGGGGTAGACCTCTTGGCGGCGGCGGCGCGGGGTAGACCTCTTGTCCGCGGCGGCGCGGGGTAGACCTGTTGTCCGCGGCGGCGCCGGGTAGACCTGTTGTCGGCGGCGGCGCGGGGTAGATCTCTTGTCGGCGTTGGCGCGGGGTAGACCTCTTGTCCGCGGCGGCGCGGGGTAGATCTCTTGTCGGCGTTGGCGCGGGGTAGACCTCTTGTCCGCGGCGGCGCGGGGTCCGCCTCCCGTCCGCGCCGGCGACGAGGTAGGCCTCCCGTCCACCGCGGCGCGGGGTCATCCTGCCGTCCGCGGCGGCGCGGGTTTGACCTCTTCTCCCCGGCGGCGCGGGGTCGACCTGTTGTCTGCGGCGGCGCCGGGCTGACCTGTTGTCCGCCGTGGCGCGGGGTCCGCCTCCTGTCCGCGGCGGCGCGGGGTCCGCCTGCCGCCCGCCGCGGCGCAGGGTAGACCGGTTGTCCGCGGCCCGGCCTGCAGTTTTTCCTGCCTGTTTATTTCTCCCCCGCCCCCCATCGCCCCATCCCGTCGTCGGCAGCGAGCCTTTCTCCCCCCCCAAGCCCGTCTTACCGCCACGATGCGGTTTGCTGCGAGCCCTGCCGCTGCCCCAGTCCGCCTGCCCACCCCCCCCCCCAACCCCCCCCCCCCCCACCCCCCGCCGTCCACCAAGCCGCCTGCCCCCCTCCCGCGGCCCCTCCCTCCCCAACCCATCCACCGCCTCCGGGTCGGCAGAGAGCCCTGCCGCCCCCGCCCCTCCCCATCCCCCACCCCTGCCCGACAGCTCGGCCGCCAAGGGCAAGGAACGGGCTGCTTTTAGAAACCCGAGCCAGGCATCCCGCCCCCCCGCCCCTCCGCCCTCCCCCCCAATTCCGCCCCGCTTATCACCCCCGGCCGCGCCCGGTCTGACTCACCCGGCTCCCCGTCGAGCCGGTTTTTCCGGCTCGGCCCCCGCCTCTGCACCAGCCAAGTGCCAAGTGCCGCCCCTCCTCCCCCGCGGGCGGGGTTCCGCTTGCCAGACAGCAGCTGCGCAGGGCACCGATCTGCCGACCCGCCCCCTCCCTCACCGCTTCCCCCCCTCCCCGCCTCCGCGCGCACAGCAGCCCCCCCTCCCCCAACACCCCCGCCCCCCCCCCCGCTTATTTTGGTAAGGTGCCCGTAGGAAAAATAAGTTACAAAAAACCCAGACCAAAAGAAATACACCAAAAAAACCGCAAGTAAACCAGAAAAGGCGCCCCCGTCCCTCCACTCCCCCGGGCAGCCTGAGCCGCGTGCCGTGCGGCGCGGTGCGCCGCCGGGGTAGGGGCGGCGGGCGGCGCGGCACGGCACGGCGCGGGGCGGCGCGGCGCGGGGCGGCGCGGGGCGGGGCGGGGCGGCGCGGCGCGGCGCGGCGACTCTCCGGGGCGCTGGGGCCGGCACCGGCGCGTGCAGGGTCAGGCACCGTGCTTGCTCGGTTTTAAAACAAGCGAACAAAAAAAACCCCAGCCGACCGAGATGCAAGTAAAGCCTAAGGGTCGCCACGGCGAAAAACACCAGGCAAAACCCCAAATCCCAAAGCCGGCGAGCGCCCGGTGGGGTCGGGAGCCGGCCCCGGCAAGCGGTGTCCCACCCCTTCCGGTCTCCCAGCGGATGGCAGCGTCGCGCTGGGGTCTGCCACCGTCTGCCTGCCGGCCAGGGGGCTTCGGACAGCCCGGCAGTGGTTAACCGGTGCGCCGGGCTCCGGAGCGGACGGCGCAGGTCACCGGGACCACACGCCTCCGGCCGGCCGCCAGGTCTACCCGGCTCCGTCGGGCAATCAGGTCTACCCGGCTCCGTTCGGCTATCAGGTCTACCCGCCTCCCTCCGTTCGGCTGCCAGGTCTACCCGCCTCCCGCCGTTCGGCTGTCAGGTCTACCCGGCTCCGTTCGGCTGTCAGGTCTACCCGCCTCCCTCCGTTCGGCTATCAGGTCTACCCGTCTCCGTTCGGCTGCCAGGTCTACCCGCCTCCCTCCGTTCGGCTGCCAGGTCTACCCGTCTCCGTTCGGCTGCCAGGTCTACCCGCCTCCCTCCGTTCGGCTGTCAGGTCTACCCGCCTCCCTCCGTTCGGCTATCAGGTCTACCCGTCTCCGTTCGGCTGCCAGGTCTACCCGCCTCCCTCCGTTCGGCTGTCAGGTCTACCCGGCTCCGTCCGGCTGCCAGGTCTACCCGTCTCCGTTCGGCTGCCAGGTCTACCCGCCTCCGTTCGGCTGCCAGGTCTACCCGCCTCCCGCCGTCCGGCTAGCAGGTCTACCCGCCTCCCTCCGTTCGGCTGTCCGGTCTACCCGGCTCCGTCCGGCTATCAGGTCTACCCGCCTCCCTCCCTT
>JAUMJM010000135.1:195000-197500 GCA_033558235.1 Neomorphus geoffroyi | reverse complement strand
CCGCCGGTCCCGCGATCCCGCGCGTGCGGGAGAGGGTTGGGGGGGAGGGCACGCTCGCGGCCCTTCTCGCTCGCCGGCCGACGCCGCCGCCGCCCCGGCGGCCGCCGCGTCCGTCGCTCTTCCTCTGGCGCGCGCGCGCGCGCGTCGCCCATCCGGCCGACGGGGAGGCGCACCGCCTCCCTGCGGCGCCAACCCGCTTCCGTGCCTCTGCTCTCCCGCCCGGCACCGGCCGGTGCCTGGCCCCCGGCACCGGGACGGGGCACGTGGCCCCCGCCCTGCCTCGCCTCGCTCCGACGTCGGCCCAGCCGCCGCCGCCGGGCAGGTAGGGGGGCGCGGGCGCGGACCCTCCGCTCCCGGGTCCTGCCGCGGGGTCAGGCGGCCCCGGCCGGAGCCGCGGGGCGGGAGTTGCGCCGCACGCGAGCGGGTGGGGCTGCCGGCAGGGGGCGCTGGTGCGCTCCCCCCCCCACCGGCGGAAGGGCCCGCTCGCGCCGCGGAGGAGGGCGGAGCGGCGAGCGGCGGCCGTCGCGCGGCGGGGCGCGGCGGGCCAGCAGAGGGGGCCGCGGGGGCCCCCCCCCCCTCACGGGTCGGGGGAGGCGGCTCCCCCGACCGCGGGCGGCGAGGCCGCCGGGCGTTCCGGGATTGGTGCGCGGCGTCGGGTCCCCCCCCCCGCCGCCGGCGGCGTCCTCTCCCCTCCGTCACGAGGGGAAGCGAGGCCGTCGGTGCGGGGGGGCCCCGGCGGCCAGGCTCCGTGCTGGGTCGCGGCCCCCCACCCACCGCGGTGGGGGCGGCCCGAGCTCCGGCCGTCCTCCCGGGCGCAGCGCCGGGTCACTGAGGGAAACCCCGGGCCCCGGGCCAGGAAGGCCGAGGTGATGGCGGCGGATGTCGGGCGCGCCCCCGCGGGCGGACGCTCCCCCGATGGCGGCAGCGGGGGAGGCACCACCGCGGGGCCAAGAGGTCGTTTCCCTCACCCCAGGGCCAGGTACCTAGCGTCCGCGCTGCGGCGGGCCCCCTTCCCCGCCGCCCTCGGTGTTGGGAAGGAAGGCCGCCGTGGGCCGGGCGGAGGTTTAAAGACTCGGGCGGCGCGGTGCCGTCCGCGGCGGTGGGCGGCGGGCCCGGCGATGCCTTAAGGGGAAGGGAGTCTCTCCCTGCTTGCCCCCTGAGTGGCCGCCGGCCGCGCCCGCCCCGCGGGCAGCCGTGCCGGGGAGGGGCGTCCCTCTGCCCCCCCCTCTCCGCGGTCCGGTCTCGGCGGAGACCTCCGCGGCGCGGCCGGCCGCGCGCCGGTCTGCGCCCTGCCTCGGTGAGCTTCGGGCGACCCCCGGCGGCCGCGGGAGCGCGGGCTCCCTCTCCGCCGGGGCGGCGGGTCCCCGCGGTGGGGGCTCGCCGGGCGGCCGTGGTGCCGCCGTGCCTCCTTCGCGGCGCTGCGTTCCCGCGTTCCTTTCCGTGCCCTTTTACCCTCGCCGCCGGCGAGGGAAGGGCGGGCACCCCGGTCCGGGCGGCGGCGGCGCTGCTCGGCCTGGCCGGGCCCGGAGGGCGCCTGCCGCCTCGCTGAGGCGGGGGCCGTCCCGGCCCCGGGGCCCCGCTCGTGGCTTCCACGCCCCGCCGTTCCCGGCCCCGCCGGCGGGCGGGCAGGCGGGCGAGCCGGGGGCGTCCCACGCCCGGTCTCCGCGTGGAGACGGGGGAGAACGGGCGCTGTCCCCCGGCTGAGCGCCGTCTGCCTTCCGCCCGGCGCGTGGCCGCGGCAATGAGGCCCTGGCGTGGAAGCGGCGGTGCGGCGGCTGTCGGGGAGGGGCGGCCCCGTCCCGGCGGGGTGGGCGGGCGCCCGTCCGTCCGGCGGGCCGCGGGCGGCGCACGGTGCCGCTCGGTGTCTGGCGGTGCCCGCCTTTCGAGCCCGGCGGCGGGGAAAAGGGCGCCGGCCGCCGCGCGGCGGCCGGGCTTTTGTCGGGGCGCAGCCTGTGTGGAGGGTTCCCGAGCCCCGAGGCAGGGGGCGCAGGCGGGGCGCGGCCGGTGCGGTGCCGCGGCCTCCGCGCGGAGGCCGGGCCGAGCCCGGGCGCCTGGGCCGCCTCCGAAGCGAGCGAGGTGCTTGTCGCCCCAGGTCGCGGTGGAGGAGCGTGGGGCTCCTCCACGTCCCCCGGGCCCTCGCCGCTCGGAGTTGTGCAACCTTCTTCTCCGTGCTTGTACGGTCACTCGAGGCGTGGCTCCGGCCCGAAAAGGGGGCCGCTCCCCGACGAGCGGTCCCGGCCCCTCCGCGCGCGCGGGGCGGTGCCGAAAGGCAGACAACTCTTAGCGGTGGATCACTCGGCTCGTGCGTCGATGAAGAACGCAGCTAGCTGCGAGAATTAATGTGAATTGCAGGACACATTGATCATCGACACTTCGAACGCACTTGCGGCCCCGGGTTCCTCCCGGGGCTACGCCTGTCTGAGCGTCGCGTGACGATCAATCGCCGGCCGAGCCGCCCGCCCCCGCCCGCCGGGGGCGGCGGCCGCGGCGGCGCGGCTGG
>JAUMJM010000135.1:185000-187500 GCA_033558235.1 Neomorphus geoffroyi | reverse complement strand
CGGGGCGGCGCGGCGCGGGGCGGCGCGGGGCGGGGCGGGGCGGCGCGGCGCGGCGCGGCGACTCTCCGGGGCGCTGGGGCCGGCACCGGCGCGTGCAGGGTCAGGCACCGTGCTTGCTCGGTTTTAAAACAAGCGAACAAAAAAAACCCCAGCCGACCGAGATGCAAGTAAAGCCTAAGGGTCGCCACGGCGAAAAACACCAGGCAAAACCCCAAATCCCAAAGCCGGCGAGCGCCCGGTGGGGTCGGGAGCCGGCCCCGGCAAGCGGTGTCCCACCCCTTCCGGTCTCCCAGCGGATGGCAGCGTCGCGCTGGGGTCTGCCACCGTCTGCCTGCCGGCCAGGGGGCTTCGGACAGCCCGGCAGTGGTTAACCGGTGCGCCGGGCTCCGGAGCGGACGGCGCAGGTCACCGGGACCACACGCCTCCGGCCGGCCGCCAGGTCTACCCGGCTCCGTCGGGCAATCAGGTCTACCCGGCTCCGTTCGGCTATCAGGTCTACCCGCCTCCCTCCGTTCGGCTGCCAGGTCTACCCGCCTCCCGCCGTTCGGCTGTCAGGTCTACCCGGCTCCGTTCGGCTGTCAGGTCTACCCGCCTCCCTCCGTTCGGCTATCAGGTCTACCCGTCTCCGTTCGGCTGCCAGGTCTACCCGCCTCCCTCCGTTCGGCTGCCAGGTCTACCCGTCTCCGTTCGGCTGCCAGGTCTACCCGCCTCCCTCCGTTCGGCTGTCAGGTCTACCCGCCTCCCTCCGTTCGGCTATCAGGTCTACCCGTCTCCGTTCGGCTGCCAGGTCTACCCGCCTCCCTCCGTTCGGCTGTCAGGTCTACCCGGCTCCGTCCGGCTGCCAGGTCTACCCGTCTCCGTTCGGCTGCCAGGTCTACCCGCCTCCGTTCGGCTGCCAGGTCTACCCGCCTCCCGCCGTCCGGCTAGCAGGTCTACCCGCCTCCCTCCGTTCGGCTGTCCGGTCTACCCGGCTCCGTCCGGCTATCAGGTCTACCCGCCTCCCTCCCTTCGGCTGCCAGGTCTACCCGCCTCCCTCCGTCCGGCTGTCAGGTCTACCCGCCTCCGGCCGGGCGGGCGGGCGGGCTCCGGGTCTAGGCGGATGGCGCGGCGCCGCTCCGGCGTCCGTTCGTCCCGGCTTCGCAGGGTTGACAGGTCTACCCAGCGCCGGTGGACTTTGCCTCTCCTTGCGGCGGGCTGGGTAGACCTGTTAGCCGTGTCAGTTCCTCGGAGCTGTCGAAGGGGTCGCTGGTTTGCGCTGCCTCCAGTTACGTCCTCGTAAAGGCCGGCCGCTTTGGCGCGCCCCCTCGGTAGGTCCTCGTTGCCGTCTTGCGGTACTGCAAGGGAGCGGTCTCGTCTGTCCGTATTATAGGAGGCAGTGGCGGCACGCCTCCGAGGCCAGCGCCAGCGAGCAGCCGCCGAGCCCGCGACTCAGCCGGCGAGGAGGGGCCGCGCAGCAGTCGTTCGGGCGGCTCCGGCGGAACCCTTCGGCTCGCTTTTTTTTTTTTTTTTTTTACTTTTTCCCCCCACCCCCGTGGCGCGGCCGTCCTCCGCTTGTTTTTTTTCCGCTTTTCCCGAGCAAGCCTGCCCAGCGTGTCCGAGGGCCCCGGCCAGGCAGCGGCGTCTTGCTACGGTTTTCTGGCTTTTTTTTTTTTTTTTCTTCTCTTTTTTTTCCCTCCTTCCCGTACGGCCGGCACGATCGCTCGCCGCGTGGTGGGCATGTGGAAGAGCGGTAGCTGCTCGCGCGGATACCGGCTCTCTCGAACGCTCCGGGTCCCGGTGGTCCGGGTCCCGAAAAAAGGGAACCGATCCGAACCCGGTGAACGACGCCTACGCCCGTGGTGTCGTCTCCGCGGGTCGCGTCGGAGGCGCCTCTCGGCGGGCCGGCTCTGCCGGTGCTCCAGCCGCCGACGAGGCACTCTGCGGCGGCCGCTGGCCCGCAGAGCTCCGGCGCCCGCCCCTTCTCCTCCGGGGGTCGGCGGCTCGGGGGCGCGGGCCCTCGCTGTCCCGGGAAGCCGCGGCCGCGGGGCCCGTGCTCCCCGGAGCCCCGGTGGGAGTGAGGCGTCCCGGGTGGCGCCGGAGACGCCTCTCGGCGGGCCGGCTCTGCCGGTGCTCCAGCCGCCGACGAGGCACTCTGCGGCGGCCGCTGGCCCGCAGAGCTCCGGCGCCCGCCCCTTCTCCTCCGGGGGTCGGCGGCTCGGGGGCGCGGGCCCTCGCTGTCCCGGGAAGCCGCGGCCGTGGGGCCCGTGCTCCCCGGAGCCCCGGTGGGAGTGAGGCGTCCCGGGTGGCGCCGGAGACGCCTCTCGGCGGGCCGGCTCTGCCGGTGCTCCAGCCGCCGACGAGGCACTCTGCGGCGGCCGCTGGCCCCCAGAGCTCCAGCGCCCGCCCCTTCTCTTCTGGGGGTCGGGGGCGCGGGCCCTCGCTGCCCCGGGAGCCGCGGCCGCGGGGCCTGCGCTCCTTGCACCCGATCGATGAGGCATTTCGGGTGGCGTCGGAGTGGCTT
>JAUMJM010000135.1:170000-172500 GCA_033558235.1 Neomorphus geoffroyi | reverse complement strand
CCCCGGCGGCGCGGGGTCGACCTGTTGTCTGCGGCGGCGCCGGGCTGACCTGTTGTCCGCCGTGGCGCGGGGTCCGCCTCCTGTCCGCGGCGGCGCGGGGTCCGCCTGCCGCCCGCCGCGGCGCAGGGTAGACCGGTTGTCCGCGGCCCGGCCTGCAGTTTTTCCTGCCTGTTTATTTCTCCCCCGCCCCCCATCGCCCCATCCCGTCGTCGGCAGCGAGCCTTTCTCCCCCCCCAAGCCCGTCTTACCGCCACGATGCGGTTTGCTGCGAGCCCTGCCGCTGCCCCAGTCCGCCTGCCCACCCCCCCCCCCAACCCCCCCCCCCCCCCACCCCCCGCCGTCCACCAAGCCGCCTGCCCCCCTCCCGCGGCCCCTCCCTCCCCAACCCATCCACCGCCTCCGGGTCGGCAGAGAGCCCTGCCGCCCCCGCCCCTCCCCATCCCCCACCCCTGCCCGACAGCTCGGCCGCCAAGGGCAAGGAACGGGCTGCTTTTAGAAACCCGAGCCAGGCATCCCGCCCCCCCGCCCCTCCGCCCTCCCCCCCAATTCCGCCCCGCTTATCACCCCCGGCCGCGCCCGGTCTGACTCACCCGGCTCCCCGTCGAGCCGGTTTTTCCGGCTCGGCCCCCGCCTCTGCACCAGCCAAGTGCCAAGTGCCGCCCCTCCTCCCCCGCGGGCGGGGTTCCGCTTGCCAGACAGCAGCTGCGCAGGGCACCGATCTGCCGACCCGCCCCCTCCCTCACCGCTTCCCCCCCTCCCCGCCTCCGCGCGCACAGCAGCCCCCCCTCCCCCAACACCCCCGCCCCCCCCCCCGCTTATTTTGGTAAGGTGCCCGTAGGAAAAATAAGTTACAAAAAACCCAGACCAAAAGAAATACACCAAAAAAACCGCAAGTAAACCAGAAAAGGCGCCCCCGTCCCTCCACTCCCCCGGGCAGCCTGAGCCGCGTGCCGTGCGGCGCGGTGCGCCGCCGGGGTAGGGGCGGCGGGCGGCGCGGCACGGCACGGCGCGGGGCGGCGCGGCGCGGGGCGGCGCGGGGCGGGGCGGGGCGGCGCGGCGCGGCGCGGCGACTCTCCGGGGCGCTGGGGCCGGCACCGGCGCGTGCAGGGTCAGGCACCGTGCTTGCTCGGTTTTAAAACAAGCGAACAAAAAAAACCCCAGCCGACCGAGATGCAAGTAAAGCCTAAGGGTCGCCACGGCGAAAAACACCAGGCAAAACCCCAAATCCCAAAGCCGGCGAGCGCCCGGTGGGGTCGGGAGCCGGCCCCGGCAAGCGGTGTCCCACCCCTTCCGGTCTCCCAGCGGATGGCAGCGTCGCGCTGGGGTCTGCCACCGTCTGCCTGCCGGCCAGGGGGCTTCGGACAGCCCGGCAGTGGTTAACCGGTGCGCCGGGCTCCGGAGCGGACGGCGCAGGTCACCGGGACCACACGCCTCCGGCCGGCCGCCAGGTCTACCCGGCTCCGTCGGGCAATCAGGTCTACCCGGCTCCGTTCGGCTATCAGGTCTACCCGCCTCCCTCCGTTCGGCTGCCAGGTCTACCCGCCTCCCGCCGTTCGGCTGTCAGGTCTACCCGGCTCCGTTCGGCTGTCAGGTCTACCCGCCTCCCTCCGTTCGGCTATCAGGTCTACCCGTCTCCGTTCGGCTGCCAGGTCTACCCGCCTCCCTCCGTTCGGCTGCCAGGTCTACCCGTCTCCGTTCGGCTGCCAGGTCTACCCGCCTCCCTCCGTTCGGCTGTCAGGTCTACCCGCCTCCCTCCGTTCGGCTATCAGGTCTACCCGTCTCCGTTCGGCTGCCAGGTCTACCCGCCTCCCTCCGTTCGGCTGTCAGGTCTACCCGGCTCCGTCCGGCTGCCAGGTCTACCCGTCTCCGTTCGGCTGCCAGGTCTACCCGCCTCCGTTCGGCTGCCAGGTCTACCCGCCTCCCGCCGTCCGGCTAGCAGGTCTACCCGCCTCCCTCCGTTCGGCTGTCCGGTCTACCCGGCTCCGTCCGGCTATCAGGTCTACCCGCCTCCCTCCCTTCGGCTGCCAGGTCTACCCGCCTCCCTCCGTCCGGCTGTCAGGTCTACCCGCCTCCGGCCGGGCGGGCGGGCGGGCTCCGGGTCTAGGCGGATGGCGCGGCGCCGCTCCGGCGTCCGTTCGTCCCGGCTTCGCAGGGTTGACAGGTCTACCCAGCGCCGGTGGACTTTGCCTCTCCTTGCGGCGGGCTGGGTAGACCTGTTAGCCGTGTCAGTTCCTCGGAGCTGTCGAAGGGGTCGCTGGTTTGCGCTGCCTCCAGTTACGTCCTCGTAAAGGCCGGCCGCTTTGGCGCGCCCCCTCGGTAGGTCCTCGTTGCCGTCTTGCGGTACTGCAAGGGAGCGGTCTCGTCTGTCCGTATTATAGGAGGCAGTGGCGGCACGCCTCCGAGGCCAGCGCCAGCGAGCAGCCGCCGAGCCCGCGACTCAGCCGGCGAGGAGGGGCCGCGCAGCAGTCGTTCGGGCGGCTCCGGCGGAACCCTTCGGCTC
>JAUMJM010000135.1:162500-165000 GCA_033558235.1 Neomorphus geoffroyi | reverse complement strand
CTCGCGCCGCGGAGGAGGGCGGAGCGGCGAGCGGCGGCCGTCGCGCGGCGGGGCGCGGCGGGCCAGCAGAGGGGGCCGCGGGGGCCCCCCCCCCCTCACGGGTCGGGGGAGGCGGCTCCCCCGACCGCGGGCGGCGAGGCCGCCGGGCGTTCCGGGATTGGTGCGCGGCGTCGGGTCCCCCCCCCCGCCGCCGGCGGCGTCCTCTCCCCTCCGTCACGAGGGGAAGCGAGGCCGTCGGTGCGGGGGGGCCCCGGCGGCCAGGCTCCGTGCTGGGTCGCGGCCCCCCACCCACCGCGGTGGGGGCGGCCCGAGCTCCGGCCGTCCTCCCGGGCGCAGCGCCGGGTCACTGAGGGAAACCCCGGGCCCCGGGCCAGGAAGGCCGAGGTGATGGCGGCGGATGTCGGGCGCGCCCCCGCGGGCGGACGCTCCCCCGATGGCGGCAGCGGGGGAGGCACCACCGCGGGGCCAAGAGGTCGTTTCCCTCACCCCAGGGCCAGGTACCTAGCGTCCGCGCTGCGGCGGGCCCCCTTCCCCGCCGCCCTCGGTGTTGGGAAGGAAGGCCGCCGTGGGCCGGGCGGAGGTTTAAAGACTCGGGCGGCGCGGTGCCGTCCGCGGCGGTGGGCGGCGGGCCCGGCGATGCCTTAAGGGGAAGGGAGTCTCTCCCTGCTTGCCCCCTGAGTGGCCGCCGGCCGCGCCCGCCCCGCGGGCAGCCGTGCCGGGGAGGGGCGTCCCTCTGCCCCCCCCTCTCCGCGGTCCGGTCTCGGCGGAGACCTCCGCGGCGCGGCCGGCCGCGCGCCGGTCTGCGCCCTGCCTCGGTGAGCTTCGGGCGACCCCCGGCGGCCGCGGGAGCGCGGGCTCCCTCTCCGCCGGGGCGGCGGGTCCCCGCGGTGGGGGCTCGCCGGGCGGCCGTGGTGCCGCCGTGCCTCCTTCGCGGCGCTGCGTTCCCGCGTTCCTTTCCGTGCCCTTTTACCCTCGCCGCCGGCGAGGGAAGGGCGGGCACCCCGGTCCGGGCGGCGGCGGCGCTGCTCGGCCTGGCCGGGCCCGGAGGGCGCCTGCCGCCTCGCTGAGGCGGGGGCCGTCCCGGCCCCGGGGCCCCGCTCGTGGCTTCCACGCCCCGCCGTTCCCGGCCCCGCCGGCGGGCGGGCAGGCGGGCGAGCCGGGGGCGTCCCACGCCCGGTCTCCGCGTGGAGACGGGGGAGAACGGGCGCTGTCCCCCGGCTGAGCGCCGTCTGCCTTCCGCCCGGCGCGTGGCCGCGGCAATGAGGCCCTGGCGTGGAAGCGGCGGTGCGGCGGCTGTCGGGGAGGGGCGGCCCCGTCCCGGCGGGGTGGGCGGGCGCCCGTCCGTCCGGCGGGCCGCGGGCGGCGCACGGTGCCGCTCGGTGTCTGGCGGTGCCCGCCTTTCGAGCCCGGCGGCGGGGAAAAGGGCGCCGGCCGCCGCGCGGCGGCCGGGCTTTTGTCGGGGCGCAGCCTGTGTGGAGGGTTCCCGAGCCCCGAGGCAGGGGGCGCAGGCGGGGCGCGGCCGGTGCGGTGCCGCGGCCTCCGCGCGGAGGCCGGGCCGAGCCCGGGCGCCTGGGCCGCCTCCGAAGCGAGCGAGGTGCTTGTCGCCCCAGGTCGCGGTGGAGGAGCGTGGGGCTCCTCCACGTCCCCCGGGCCCTCGCCGCTCGGAGTTGTGCAACCTTCTTCTCCGTGCTTGTACGGTCACTCGAGGCGTGGCTCCGGCCCGAAAAGGGGGCCGCTCCCCGACGAGCGGTCCCGGCCCCTCCGCGCGCGCGGGGCGGTGCCGAAAGGCAGACAACTCTTAGCGGTGGATCACTCGGCTCGTGCGTCGATGAAGAACGCAGCTAGCTGCGAGAATTAATGTGAATTGCAGGACACATTGATCATCGACACTTCGAACGCACTTGCGGCCCCGGGTTCCTCCCGGGGCTACGCCTGTCTGAGCGTCGCGTGACGATCAATCGCCGGCCGAGCCGCCCGCCCCCGCCCGCCGGGGGCGGCGGCCGCGGCGGCGCGGCTGGGGCGCCTCGCAGGCCCTTTTCCCGAAGGGCCTTCGTCCCCCTAAGTCGAGACTCGGGGAGCGCTCCGAAGCTCCCCGCTCCCGGAGCGCCCGCAGCGCGGAGCTCGTCCCACCGGAGCGGTGCCCGGGTGGGCGGTGCCGACCGGGGCCCGGCGCGGCGGTGGGGAGAGACGAAGCGAAGGCGGCGGCGGCGGGGTTGAGGTCGTGGGTGTCGAGGCGCGGGCCTCGGCCCCGACCCTCGGTCCTCCCGCGCGGGCGGCTGTCTGCGGGTGGGTACCGCGGTGGTACCGTGCCGTGCTGCCGCGCGCGCGCGTGTGCGTGCCGGGGGTCGGGAGACGGGAGGGTCGCCCTCCCCGCCCTCCCTCCTTCCCGCTCCGTCCCTTCCTTCTCCTCCCCGACTCGACCCCGTCGCGCCACCCCGCCCCCCGGGGCGTGGGGCCCCGCGCGGTGTCGGGGCGGCGGCGGCGGTGTGCGGCGGCGGCC
>JAUMJM010000135.1:152500-155000 GCA_033558235.1 Neomorphus geoffroyi | reverse complement strand
TCGGCTATCAGGTCTACCCGCCTCCCTCCGTTCGGCTGCCAGGTCTACCCGCCTCCCGCCGTTCGGCTGTCAGGTCTACCCGGCTCCGTTCGGCTGTCAGGTCTACCCGCCTCCCTCCGTTCGGCTATCAGGTCTACCCGTCTCCGTTCGGCTGCCAGGTCTACCCGCCTCCCTCCGTTCGGCTGCCAGGTCTACCCGTCTCCGTTCGGCTGCCAGGTCTACCCGCCTCCCTCCGTTCGGCTGTCAGGTCTACCCGCCTCCCTCCGTTCGGCTATCAGGTCTACCCGTCTCCGTTCGGCTGCCAGGTCTACCCGCCTCCCTCCGTTCGGCTGTCAGGTCTACCCGGCTCCGTCCGGCTGCCAGGTCTACCCGTCTCCGTTCGGCTGCCAGGTCTACCCGCCTCCGTTCGGCTGCCAGGTCTACCCGCCTCCCGCCGTCCGGCTAGCAGGTCTACCCGCCTCCCTCCGTTCGGCTGTCCGGTCTACCCGGCTCCGTCCGGCTATCAGGTCTACCCGCCTCCCTCCCTTCGGCTGCCAGGTCTACCCGCCTCCCTCCGTCCGGCTGTCAGGTCTACCCGCCTCCGGCCGGGCGGGCGGGCGGGCTCCGGGTCTAGGCGGATGGCGCGGCGCCGCTCCGGCGTCCGTTCGTCCCGGCTTCGCAGGGTTGACAGGTCTACCCAGCGCCGGTGGACTTTGCCTCTCCTTGCGGCGGGCTGGGTAGACCTGTTAGCCGTGTCAGTTCCTCGGAGCTGTCGAAGGGGTCGCTGGTTTGCGCTGCCTCCAGTTACGTCCTCGTAAAGGCCGGCCGCTTTGGCGCGCCCCCTCGGTAGGTCCTCGTTGCCGTCTTGCGGTACTGCAAGGGAGCGGTCTCGTCTGTCCGTATTATAGGAGGCAGTGGCGGCACGCCTCCGAGGCCAGCGCCAGCGAGCAGCCGCCGAGCCCGCGACTCAGCCGGCGAGGAGGGGCCGCGCAGCAGTCGTTCGGGCGGCTCCGGCGGAACCCTTCGGCTCGCTTTTTTTTTTTTTTTTTTTACTTTTTCCCCCCACCCCCGTGGCGCGGCCGTCCTCCGCTTGTTTTTTTTCCGCTTTTCCCGAGCAAGCCTGCCCAGCGTGTCCGAGGGCCCCGGCCAGGCAGCGGCGTCTTGCTACGGTTTTCTGGCTTTTTTTTTTTTTTTTCTTCTCTTTTTTTTCCCTCCTTCCCGTACGGCCGGCACGATCGCTCGCCGCGTGGTGGGCATGTGGAAGAGCGGTAGCTGCTCGCGCGGATACCGGCTCTCTCGAACGCTCCGGGTCCCGGTGGTCCGGGTCCCGAAAAAAGGGAACCGATCCGAACCCGGTGAACGACGCCTACGCCCGTGGTGTCGTCTCCGCGGGTCGCGTCGGAGGCGCCTCTCGGCGGGCCGGCTCTGCCGGTGCTCCAGCCGCCGACGAGGCACTCTGCGGCGGCCGCTGGCCCGCAGAGCTCCGGCGCCCGCCCCTTCTCCTCCGGGGGTCGGCGGCTCGGGGGCGCGGGCCCTCGCTGTCCCGGGAAGCCGCGGCCGCGGGGCCCGTGCTCCCCGGAGCCCCGGTGGGAGTGAGGCGTCCCGGGTGGCGCCGGAGACGCCTCTCGGCGGGCCGGCTCTGCCGGTGCTCCAGCCGCCGACGAGGCACTCTGCGGCGGCCGCTGGCCCGCAGAGCTCCGGCGCCCGCCCCTTCTCCTCCGGGGGTCGGCGGCTCGGGGGCGCGGGCCCTCGCTGTCCCGGGAAGCCGCGGCCGTGGGGCCCGTGCTCCCCGGAGCCCCGGTGGGAGTGAGGCGTCCCGGGTGGCGCCGGAGACGCCTCTCGGCGGGCCGGCTCTGCCGGTGCTCCAGCCGCCGACGAGGCACTCTGCGGCGGCCGCTGGCCCCCAGAGCTCCAGCGCCCGCCCCTTCTCTTCTGGGGGTCGGGGGCGCGGGCCCTCGCTGCCCCGGGAGCCGCGGCCGCGGGGCCTGCGCTCCTTGCACCCGATCGATGAGGCATTTCGGGTGGCGTCGGAGTGGCTTCTCGGCGGGCCGGCGCTGCCGGTGCTCAGGCCGGCGTTGCACCTCTCCGCGGACGCCTCCCGCTCGCTTGCACGCAGGGCCCCCCGTGGGTGGCCGTCGCCGTCCCAGGAGCCGCGGCCGCGGGGCCTCGGCTCGTCGCTCTTTGCCGTCTCTCTGCTGATCGATGAGGCCTTTCGGGTCGCGTCGGAGAGGGCCCCCGGCGGGCCGGCTCCTCCGTGCTCCCCGTAACAGGGGAACCGCGGCGGTGTCCGGTGTTCGGGCCGGGAGGTCTCCTTTCCAATTCGCTTCCCGTCGCATGCGAGGTGTCGCCCTCGTTCCCCGCGGGAAAGGGGGGCCGTGCTGCGACGGCGGTGACGGCGGCCGTGGGGCGCGTGCCCCCGCCGCGTCGCCCCGTCCCCCTCCGCTCGCCGGGGTCGGTGGGGCTTCCTGACCGAACCGGGCTGTGTGACGGCCGTGTGGCCCCGCGAGTCTCGCAGATGTCC
>JAUMJM010000135.1:137500-140000 GCA_033558235.1 Neomorphus geoffroyi | reverse complement strand
GGGCTGCTTTTAGAAACCCGAGCCAGGCATCCCGCCCCCCCGCCCCTCCGCCCTCCCCCCCAATTCCGCCCCGCTTATCACCCCCGGCCGCGCCCGGTCTGACTCACCCGGCTCCCCGTCGAGCCGGTTTTTCCGGCTCGGCCCCCGCCTCTGCACCAGCCAAGTGCCAAGTGCCGCCCCTCCTCCCCCGCGGGCGGGGTTCCGCTTGCCAGACAGCAGCTGCGCAGGGCACCGATCTGCCGACCCGCCCCCTCCCTCACCGCTTCCCCCCCTCCCCGCCTCCGCGCGCACAGCAGCCCCCCCTCCCCCAACACCCCCGCCCCCCCCCCCGCTTATTTTGGTAAGGTGCCCGTAGGAAAAATAAGTTACAAAAAACCCAGACCAAAAGAAATACACCAAAAAAACCGCAAGTAAACCAGAAAAGGCGCCCCCGTCCCTCCACTCCCCCGGGCAGCCTGAGCCGCGTGCCGTGCGGCGCGGTGCGCCGCCGGGGTAGGGGCGGCGGGCGGCGCGGCACGGCACGGCGCGGGGCGGCGCGGCGCGGGGCGGCGCGGGGCGGGGCGGGGCGGCGCGGCGCGGCGCGGCGACTCTCCGGGGCGCTGGGGCCGGCACCGGCGCGTGCAGGGTCAGGCACCGTGCTTGCTCGGTTTTAAAACAAGCGAACAAAAAAAACCCCAGCCGACCGAGATGCAAGTAAAGCCTAAGGGTCGCCACGGCGAAAAACACCAGGCAAAACCCCAAATCCCAAAGCCGGCGAGCGCCCGGTGGGGTCGGGAGCCGGCCCCGGCAAGCGGTGTCCCACCCCTTCCGGTCTCCCAGCGGATGGCAGCGTCGCGCTGGGGTCTGCCACCGTCTGCCTGCCGGCCAGGGGGCTTCGGACAGCCCGGCAGTGGTTAACCGGTGCGCCGGGCTCCGGAGCGGACGGCGCAGGTCACCGGGACCACACGCCTCCGGCCGGCCGCCAGGTCTACCCGGCTCCGTCGGGCAATCAGGTCTACCCGGCTCCGTTCGGCTATCAGGTCTACCCGCCTCCCTCCGTTCGGCTGCCAGGTCTACCCGCCTCCCGCCGTTCGGCTGTCAGGTCTACCCGGCTCCGTTCGGCTGTCAGGTCTACCCGCCTCCCTCCGTTCGGCTATCAGGTCTACCCGTCTCCGTTCGGCTGCCAGGTCTACCCGCCTCCCTCCGTTCGGCTGCCAGGTCTACCCGTCTCCGTTCGGCTGCCAGGTCTACCCGCCTCCCTCCGTTCGGCTGTCAGGTCTACCCGCCTCCCTCCGTTCGGCTATCAGGTCTACCCGTCTCCGTTCGGCTGCCAGGTCTACCCGCCTCCCTCCGTTCGGCTGTCAGGTCTACCCGGCTCCGTCCGGCTGCCAGGTCTACCCGTCTCCGTTCGGCTGCCAGGTCTACCCGCCTCCGTTCGGCTGCCAGGTCTACCCGCCTCCCGCCGTCCGGCTAGCAGGTCTACCCGCCTCCCTCCGTTCGGCTGTCCGGTCTACCCGGCTCCGTCCGGCTATCAGGTCTACCCGCCTCCCTCCCTTCGGCTGCCAGGTCTACCCGCCTCCCTCCGTCCGGCTGTCAGGTCTACCCGCCTCCGGCCGGGCGGGCGGGCGGGCTCCGGGTCTAGGCGGATGGCGCGGCGCCGCTCCGGCGTCCGTTCGTCCCGGCTTCGCAGGGTTGACAGGTCTACCCAGCGCCGGTGGACTTTGCCTCTCCTTGCGGCGGGCTGGGTAGACCTGTTAGCCGTGTCAGTTCCTCGGAGCTGTCGAAGGGGTCGCTGGTTTGCGCTGCCTCCAGTTACGTCCTCGTAAAGGCCGGCCGCTTTGGCGCGCCCCCTCGGTAGGTCCTCGTTGCCGTCTTGCGGTACTGCAAGGGAGCGGTCTCGTCTGTCCGTATTATAGGAGGCAGTGGCGGCACGCCTCCGAGGCCAGCGCCAGCGAGCAGCCGCCGAGCCCGCGACTCAGCCGGCGAGGAGGGGCCGCGCAGCAGTCGTTCGGGCGGCTCCGGCGGAACCCTTCGGCTCGCTTTTTTTTTTTTTTTTTTTACTTTTTCCCCCCACCCCCGTGGCGCGGCCGTCCTCCGCTTGTTTTTTTTCCGCTTTTCCCGAGCAAGCCTGCCCAGCGTGTCCGAGGGCCCCGGCCAGGCAGCGGCGTCTTGCTACGGTTTTCTGGCTTTTTTTTTTTTTTTTCTTCTCTTTTTTTTCCCTCCTTCCCGTACGGCCGGCACGATCGCTCGCCGCGTGGTGGGCATGTGGAAGAGCGGTAGCTGCTCGCGCGGATACCGGCTCTCTCGAACGCTCCGGGTCCCGGTGGTCCGGGTCCCGAAAAAAGGGAACCGATCCGAACCCGGTGAACGACGCCTACGCCCGTGGTGTCGTCTCCGCGGGTCGCGTCGGAGGCGCCTCTCGGCGGGCCGGCTCTGCCGGTGCTCCAGCCGCCGACGAGGCACTCTGCGGCGGCCGCTGGCCCGCAGAGCTCCGGCGCCCGCCCCTTCTCCTCCGGGGGTC
>JAUMJM010000135.1:120000-125000 GCA_033558235.1 Neomorphus geoffroyi | reverse complement strand
GGCGCGGGGTAGACCTCTTGGCGGCGGCGGCGCGGGGTAGACCTCTTGTCCGCGGCGGCGCGGGGTAGACCTGTTGTCGGCGGCGGCGCGGGGTAGACCTCTTGTCCGCCGCGGCGCGGGGTAGACCTCTTGGCGGCGGCGGCGCGGGGTAGACCTCTTGACCGCCGCGGCGCGGGGTAGACCTCTTGGCGGCGGCGGCGGCGCGGGGTAGACCTCTTGTCCGCGGCGGCGCGGGGTAGACCTCTTGACCGCCGCGGCGCGGGGTAGACCTCTTGGCGGCGGCGGCGGCGCGGGGTAGACCTCTTGTCCGCCGCGGCGCGGGGTAGACCTCTTGGCGGCGGCGGCGCGGGGTAGACCTCTTGTCCGCCGCGGCGCGGGGTAGCCCTCTTGGCGGCGGCGGCGCGGGGTAGACCTCTTGTCCGCCGCGGCGCGGGGTAGACCTCTTGGCGGCGGCGGCGCGGGGTAGACCTCTTGTCCGCCGCGGCGCGGGGTAGACCTCTTGACCGCCGCGGCGCGGGGTAGACCTCTTGGCGGCGGCGGCGCGGGGTAGACCTCTTGTCCGCGGCGGCGCGGGGTAGACCTCTTGTCCGCCGCGGCGCGGGGTAGACCTCTTGGCGGCGGCGGCGCGGGGTAGACCTCTTGTCCGCGGCGGCGCGGGGTAGACCTGTTGTCGGCGGCGGCGCGGGGTAGACCTCTTGTCCGCCGCGGCGCGGGGTAGACCTCTTGGCGGCGGCGGCGCGGGGTAGACCTCTTGTCCGCGGCGGCGCGGGGTAGACCTCTTGTCCGCCGCGGCGCGGGGTAGACCTCTTGGCGGCGGCGGCGCGGGGTAGACCTCTTGTCCGCGGCGGCGCGGGGTAGACCTGTTGTCCGCGGCGGCGCCGGGTAGACCTGTTGTCGGCGGCGGCGCGGGGTAGATCTCTTGTCGGCGTTGGCGCGGGGTAGACCTCTTGTCCGCGGCGGCGCGGGGTAGATCTCTTGTCGGCGTTGGCGCGGGGTAGACCTCTTGTCCGCGGCGGCGCGGGGTCCGCCTCCCGTCCGCGCCGGCGACGAGGTAGGCCTCCCGTCCACCGCGGCGCGGGGTCATCCTGCCGTCCGCGGCGGCGCGGGTTTGACCTCTTCTCCCCGGCGGCGCGGGGTCGACCTGTTGTCTGCGGCGGCGCCGGGCTGACCTGTTGTCCGCCGTGGCGCGGGGTCCGCCTCCTGTCCGCGGCGGCGCGGGGTCCGCCTGCCGCCCGCCGCGGCGCAGGGTAGACCGGTTGTCCGCGGCCCGGCCTGCAGTTTTTCCTGCCTGTTTATTTCTCCCCCGCCCCCCATCGCCCCATCCCGTCGTCGGCAGCGAGCCTTTCTCCCCCCCCAAGCCCGTCTTACCGCCACGATGCGGTTTGCTGCGAGCCCTGCCGCTGCCCCAGTCCGCCTGCCCACCCCCCCCCCCAACCCCCCCCCCCCCCCACCCCCCGCCGTCCACCAAGCCGCCTGCCCCCCTCCCGCGGCCCCTCCCTCCCCAACCCATCCACCGCCTCCGGGTCGGCAGAGAGCCCTGCCGCCCCCGCCCCTCCCCATCCCCCACCCCTGCCCGACAGCTCGGCCGCCAAGGGCAAGGAACGGGCTGCTTTTAGAAACCCGAGCCAGGCATCCCGCCCCCCCGCCCCTCCGCCCTCCCCCCCAATTCCGCCCCGCTTATCACCCCCGGCCGCGCCCGGTCTGACTCACCCGGCTCCCCGTCGAGCCGGTTTTTCCGGCTCGGCCCCCGCCTCTGCACCAGCCAAGTGCCAAGTGCCGCCCCTCCTCCCCCGCGGGCGGGGTTCCGCTTGCCAGACAGCAGCTGCGCAGGGCACCGATCTGCCGACCCGCCCCCTCCCTCACCGCTTCCCCCCCTCCCCGCCTCCGCGCGCACAGCAGCCCCCCCTCCCCCAACACCCCCGCCCCCCCCCCCGCTTATTTTGGTAAGGTGCCCGTAGGAAAAATAAGTTACAAAAAACCCAGACCAAAAGAAATACACCAAAAAAACCGCAAGTAAACCAGAAAAGGCGCCCCCGTCCCTCCACTCCCCCGGGCAGCCTGAGCCGCGTGCCGTGCGGCGCGGTGCGCCGCCGGGGTAGGGGCGGCGGGCGGCGCGGCACGGCACGGCGCGGGGCGGCGCGGCGCGGGGCGGCGCGGGGCGGGGCGGGGCGGCGCGGCGCGGCGCGGCGACTCTCCGGGGCGCTGGGGCCGGCACCGGCGCGTGCAGGGTCAGGCACCGTGCTTGCTCGGTTTTAAAACAAGCGAACAAAAAAAACCCCAGCCGACCGAGATGCAAGTAAAGCCTAAGGGTCGCCACGGCGAAAAACACCAGGCAAAACCCCAAATCCCAAAGCCGGCGAGCGCCCGGTGGGGTCGGGAGCCGGCCCCGGCAAGCGGTGTCCCACCCCTTCCGGTCTCCCAGCGGATGGCAGCGTCGCGCTGGGGTCTGCCACCGTCTGCCTGCCGGCCAGGGGGCTTCGGACAGCCCGGCAGTGGTTAACCGGTGCGCCGGGCTCCGGAGCGGACGGCGCAGGTCACCGGGACCACACGCCTCCGGCCGGCCGCCAGGTCTACCCGGCTCCGTCGGGCAATCAGGTCTACCCGGCTCCGTTCGGCTATCAGGTCTACCCGCCTCCCTCCGTTCGGCTGCCAGGTCTACCCGCCTCCCGCCGTTCGGCTGTCAGGTCTACCCGGCTCCGTTCGGCTGTCAGGTCTACCCGCCTCCCTCCGTTCGGCTATCAGGTCTACCCGTCTCCGTTCGGCTGCCAGGTCTACCCGCCTCCCTCCGTTCGGCTGCCAGGTCTACCCGTCTCCGTTCGGCTGCCAGGTCTACCCGCCTCCCTCCGTTCGGCTGTCAGGTCTACCCGCCTCCCTCCGTTCGGCTATCAGGTCTACCCGTCTCCGTTCGGCTGCCAGGTCTACCCGCCTCCCTCCGTTCGGCTGTCAGGTCTACCCGGCTCCGTCCGGCTGCCAGGTCTACCCGTCTCCGTTCGGCTGCCAGGTCTACCCGCCTCCGTTCGGCTGCCAGGTCTACCCGCCTCCCGCCGTCCGGCTAGCAGGTCTACCCGCCTCCCTCCGTTCGGCTGTCCGGTCTACCCGGCTCCGTCCGGCTATCAGGTCTACCCGCCTCCCTCCCTTCGGCTGCCAGGTCTACCCGCCTCCCTCCGTCCGGCTGTCAGGTCTACCCGCCTCCGGCCGGGCGGGCGGGCGGGCTCCGGGTCTAGGCGGATGGCGCGGCGCCGCTCCGGCGTCCGTTCGTCCCGGCTTCGCAGGGTTGACAGGTCTACCCAGCGCCGGTGGACTTTGCCTCTCCTTGCGGCGGGCTGGGTAGACCTGTTAGCCGTGTCAGTTCCTCGGAGCTGTCGAAGGGGTCGCTGGTTTGCGCTGCCTCCAGTTACGTCCTCGTAAAGGCCGGCCGCTTTGGCGCGCCCCCTCGGTAGGTCCTCGTTGCCGTCTTGCGGTACTGCAAGGGAGCGGTCTCGTCTGTCCGTATTATAGGAGGCAGTGGCGGCACGCCTCCGAGGCCAGCGCCAGCGAGCAGCCGCCGAGCCCGCGACTCAGCCGGCGAGGAGGGGCCGCGCAGCAGTCGTTCGGGCGGCTCCGGCGGAACCCTTCGGCTCGCTTTTTTTTTTTTTTTTTTTACTTTTTCCCCCCACCCCCGTGGCGCGGCCGTCCTCCGCTTGTTTTTTTTCCGCTTTTCCCGAGCAAGCCTGCCCAGCGTGTCCGAGGGCCCCGGCCAGGCAGCGGCGTCTTGCTACGGTTTTCTGGCTTTTTTTTTTTTTTTTCTTCTCTTTTTTTTCCCTCCTTCCCGTACGGCCGGCACGATCGCTCGCCGCGTGGTGGGCATGTGGAAGAGCGGTAGCTGCTCGCGCGGATACCGGCTCTCTCGAACGCTCCGGGTCCCGGTGGTCCGGGTCCCGAAAAAAGGGAACCGATCCGAACCCGGTGAACGACGCCTACGCCCGTGGTGTCGTCTCCGCGGGTCGCGTCGGAGGCGCCTCTCGGCGGGCCGGCTCTGCCGGTGCTCCAGCCGCCGACGAGGCACTCTGCGGCGGCCGCTGGCCCGCAGAGCTCCGGCGCCCGCCCCTTCTCCTCCGGGGGTCGGCGGCTCGGGGGCGCGGGCCCTCGCTGTCCCGGGAAGCCGCGGCCGCGGGGCCCGTGCTCCCCGGAGCCCCGGTGGGAGTGAGGCGTCCCGGGTGGCGCCGGAGACGCCTCTCGGCGGGCCGGCTCTGCCGGTGCTCCAGCCGCCGACGAGGCACTCTGCGGCGGCCGCTGGCCCGCAGAGCTCCGGCGCCCGCCCCTTCTCCTCCGGGGGTCGGCGGCTCGGGGGCGCGGGCCCTCGCTGTCCCGGGAAGCCGCGGCCGTGGGGCCCGTGCTCCCCGGAGCCCCGGTGGGAGTGAGGCGTCCCGGGTGGCGCCGGAGACGCCTCTCGGCGGGCCGGCTCTGCCGGTGCTCCAGCCGCCGACGAGGCACTCTGCGGCGGCCGCTGGCCCCCAGAGCTCCAGCGCCCGCCCCTTCTCTTCTGGGGGTCGGGGGCGCGGGCCCTCGCTGCCCCGGGAGCCGCGGCCGCGGGGCCTGCGCTCCTTGCACCCGATCGATGAGGCATTTCGGGTGGCGTCGGAGTGGCTTCTCGGCGGGCCGGCGCTGCCGGTGCTCAGGCCGGCGTTGCACCTCTCCGCGGACGCCTCCCGCTCGCTTGCACGCAGGGCCCCCCGTGGGTGGCCGTCGCCGTCCCAGGAGCCGCGGCCGCGGGGCCTCGGCTCGTCGCTCTTTGCCGTCTCTCTGCTGATCGATGAGGCCTTTCGGGTCGCGTCGGAGAGGGCCCCCGGCGGGCCGGCTCCTCCGTGCTCCCCGTAACAGGGGAACCGCGGCGGTGTCCGGTGTTCGGGCCGGGAGGTCTCCTTTCCAATTCGCTTCCCGTCGCATGCGAGGTGTCGCCCTCGTTCCCCGCGGGAAAGGGGGGCCGTGCTGCGACGGCGGTGACGGCGGCCGTGGGGCGC
>JAUMJM010000135.1:105000-107500 GCA_033558235.1 Neomorphus geoffroyi | reverse complement strand
CCTCCCTCCCCAACCCATCCACCGCCTCCGGGTCGGCAGAGAGCCCTGCCGCCCCCGCCCCTCCCCATCCCCCACCCCTGCCCGACAGCTCGGCCGCCAAGGGCAAGGAACGGGCTGCTTTTAGAAACCCGAGCCAGGCATCCCGCCCCCCCGCCCCTCCGCCCTCCCCCCCAATTCCGCCCCGCTTATCACCCCCGGCCGCGCCCGGTCTGACTCACCCGGCTCCCCGTCGAGCCGGTTTTTCCGGCTCGGCCCCCGCCTCTGCACCAGCCAAGTGCCAAGTGCCGCCCCTCCTCCCCCGCGGGCGGGGTTCCGCTTGCCAGACAGCAGCTGCGCAGGGCACCGATCTGCCGACCCGCCCCCTCCCTCACCGCTTCCCCCCCTCCCCGCCTCCGCGCGCACAGCAGCCCCCCCTCCCCCA
The DNA here is from genome assembly GCA_033558235.1 of Neomorphus geoffroyi. Taxonomy (NCBI): domain Eukaryota; kingdom Metazoa; phylum Chordata; class Aves; order Cuculiformes; family Neomorphidae; genus Neomorphus; species Neomorphus geoffroyi. Next base: position 107,079 of record JAUMJM010000135.1, on the reverse strand, counting down.
ACACCCCCGCCCCCCCCCCCGCTTATTTTGGTAAGGTGCCCGTAGGAAAAATAAGTTACAAAAAACCCAGACCAAAAGAAATACACCAAAAAAACCGCAAGTAAACCAGAAAAGGCGCCCCCGTCCCTCCACTCCCCCGGGCAGCCTGAGCCGCGTGCCGTGCGGCGCGGTGCGCCGCCGGGGTAGGGGCGGCGGGCGGCGCGGCACGGCACGGCGCGGGGCGGCGCGGCGCGGGGCGGCGCGGGGCGGGGCGGGGCGGCGCGGCGCGGCGCGGCGACTCTCCGGGGCGCTGGGGCCGGCACCGGCGCGTGCAGGGTCAGGCACCGTGCTTGCTCGGTTTTAAAACAAGCGAACAAAAAAAACCCCAGCCGACCGAGATGCAAGTAAAGCCTAAGGGTCGCCACGGCGAAAAACACCAGGCAAAACCCCAAATCCCAAAGCCGGCGAGCGCCCGGTGGGGTCGGGAGCCGGCCCCGGCAAGCGGTGTCCCACCCCTTCCGGTCTCCCAGCGGATGGCAGCGTCGCGCTGGGGTCTGCCACCGTCTGCCTGCCGGCCAGGGGGCTTCGGACAGCCCGGCAGTGGTTAACCGGTGCGCCGGGCTCCGGAGCGGACGGCGCAGGTCACCGGGACCACACGCCTCCGGCCGGCCGCCAGGTCTACCCGGCTCCGTCGGGCAATCAGGTCTACCCGGCTCCGTTCGGCTATCAGGTCTACCCGCCTCCCTCCGTTCGGCTGCCAGGTCTACCCGCCTCCCGCCGTTCGGCTGTCAGGTCTACCCGGCTCCGTTCGGCTGTCAGGTCTACCCGCCTCCCTCCGTTCGGCTATCAGGTCTACCCGTCTCCGTTCGGCTGCCAGGTCTACCCGCCTCCCTCCGTTCGGCTGCCAGGTCTACCCGTCTCCGTTCGGCTGCCAGGTCTACCCGCCTCCCTCCGTTCGGCTGTCAGGTCTACCCGCCTCCCTCCGTTCGGCTATCAGGTCTACCCGTCTCCGTTCGGCTGCCAGGTCTACCCGCCTCCCTCCGTTCGGCTGTCAGGTCTACCCGGCTCCGTCCGGCTGCCAGGTCTACCCGTCTCCGTTCGGCTGCCAGGTCTACCCGCCTCCGTTCGGCTGCCAGGTCTACCCGCCTCCCGCCGTCCGGCTAGCAGGTCTACCCGCCTCCCTCCGTTCGGCTGTCCGGTCTACCCGGCTCCGTCCGGCTATCAGGTCTACCCGCCTCCCTCCCTTCGGCTGCCAGGTCTACCCGCCTCCCTCCGTCCGGCTGTCAGGTCTACCCGCCTCCGGCCGGGCGGGCGGGCGGGCTCCGGGTCTAGGCGGATGGCGCGGCGCCGCTCCGGCGTCCGTTCGTCCCGGCTTCGCAGGGTTGACAGGTCTACCCAGCGCCGGTGGACTTTGCCTCTCCTTGCGGCGGGCTGGGTAGACCTGTTAGCCGTGTCAGTTCCTCGGAGCTGTCGAAGGGGTCGCTGGTTTGCGCTGCCTCCAGTTACGTCCTCGTAAAGGCCGGCCGCTTTGGCGCGCCCCCTCGGTAGGTCCTCGTTGCCGTCTTGCGGTACTGCAAGGGAGCGGTCTCGTCTGTCCGTATTATAGGAGGCAGTGGCGGCACGCCTCCGAGGCCAGCGCCAGCGAGCAGCCGCCGAGCCCGCGACTCAGCCGGCGAGGAGGGGCCGCGCAGCAGTCGTTCGGGCGGCTCCGGCGGAACCCTTCGGCTCGCTTTTTTTTTTTTTTTTTTTACTTTTTCCCCCCACCCCCGTGGCGCGGCCGTCCTCCGCTTGTTTTTTTTCCGCTTTTCCCGAGCAAGCCTGCCCAGCGTGTCCGAGGGCCCCGGCCAGGCAGCGGCGTCTTGCTACGGTTTTCTGGCTTTTTTTTTTTTTTTTCTTCTCTTTTTTTTCCCTCCTTCCCGTACGGCCGGCACGATCGCTCGCCGCGTGGTGGGCATGTGGAAGAGCGGTAGCTGCTCGCGCGGATACCGGCTCTCTCGAACGCTCCGGGTCCCGGTGGTCCGGGTCCCGAAAAAAGGGAACCGATCCGAACCCGGTGAACGACGCCTACGCCCGTGGTGTCGTCTCCGCGGGTCGCGTCGG
>JAUMJM010000135.1:87500-92500 GCA_033558235.1 Neomorphus geoffroyi | reverse complement strand
GCGCGGGGTAGACCTCTTGACCGCCGCGGCGCGGGGTAGACCTCTTGGCGGCGGCGGCGCGGGGTAGACCTCTTGTCCGCGGCGGCGCGGGGTAGACCTCTTGTCCGCCGCGGCGCGGGGTAGACCTCTTGGCGGCGGCGGCGCGGGGTAGACCTCTTGTCCGCGGCGGCGCGGGGTAGACCTGTTGTCGGCGGCGGCGCGGGGTAGACCTCTTGTCCGCCGCGGCGCGGGGTAGACCTCTTGGCGGCGGCGGCGCGGGGTAGACCTCTTGTCCGCGGCGGCGCGGGGTAGACCTCTTGTCCGCCGCGGCGCGGGGTAGACCTCTTGGCGGCGGCGGCGCGGGGTAGACCTCTTGTCCGCGGCGGCGCGGGGTAGACCTGTTGTCCGCGGCGGCGCCGGGTAGACCTGTTGTCGGCGGCGGCGCGGGGTAGATCTCTTGTCGGCGTTGGCGCGGGGTAGACCTCTTGTCCGCGGCGGCGCGGGGTAGATCTCTTGTCGGCGTTGGCGCGGGGTAGACCTCTTGTCCGCGGCGGCGCGGGGTCCGCCTCCCGTCCGCGCCGGCGACGAGGTAGGCCTCCCGTCCACCGCGGCGCGGGGTCATCCTGCCGTCCGCGGCGGCGCGGGTTTGACCTCTTCTCCCCGGCGGCGCGGGGTCGACCTGTTGTCTGCGGCGGCGCCGGGCTGACCTGTTGTCCGCCGTGGCGCGGGGTCCGCCTCCTGTCCGCGGCGGCGCGGGGTCCGCCTGCCGCCCGCCGCGGCGCAGGGTAGACCGGTTGTCCGCGGCCCGGCCTGCAGTTTTTCCTGCCTGTTTATTTCTCCCCCGCCCCCCATCGCCCCATCCCGTCGTCGGCAGCGAGCCTTTCTCCCCCCCCAAGCCCGTCTTACCGCCACGATGCGGTTTGCTGCGAGCCCTGCCGCTGCCCCAGTCCGCCTGCCCACCCCCCCCCCCAACCCCCCCCCCCCCCACCCCCCGCCGTCCACCAAGCCGCCTGCCCCCCTCCCGCGGCCCCTCCCTCCCCAACCCATCCACCGCCTCCGGGTCGGCAGAGAGCCCTGCCGCCCCCGCCCCTCCCCATCCCCCACCCCTGCCCGACAGCTCGGCCGCCAAGGGCAAGGAACGGGCTGCTTTTAGAAACCCGAGCCAGGCATCCCGCCCCCCCGCCCCTCCGCCCTCCCCCCCAATTCCGCCCCGCTTATCACCCCCGGCCGCGCCCGGTCTGACTCACCCGGCTCCCCGTCGAGCCGGTTTTTCCGGCTCGGCCCCCGCCTCTGCACCAGCCAAGTGCCAAGTGCCGCCCCTCCTCCCCCGCGGGCGGGGTTCCGCTTGCCAGACAGCAGCTGCGCAGGGCACCGATCTGCCGACCCGCCCCCTCCCTCACCGCTTCCCCCCCTCCCCGCCTCCGCGCGCACAGCAGCCCCCCCTCCCCCAACACCCCCGCCCCCCCCCCCGCTTATTTTGGTAAGGTGCCCGTAGGAAAAATAAGTTACAAAAAACCCAGACCAAAAGAAATACACCAAAAAAACCGCAAGTAAACCAGAAAAGGCGCCCCCGTCCCTCCACTCCCCCGGGCAGCCTGAGCCGCGTGCCGTGCGGCGCGGTGCGCCGCCGGGGTAGGGGCGGCGGGCGGCGCGGCACGGCACGGCGCGGGGCGGCGCGGCGCGGGGCGGCGCGGGGCGGGGCGGGGCGGCGCGGCGCGGCGCGGCGACTCTCCGGGGCGCTGGGGCCGGCACCGGCGCGTGCAGGGTCAGGCACCGTGCTTGCTCGGTTTTAAAACAAGCGAACAAAAAAAACCCCAGCCGACCGAGATGCAAGTAAAGCCTAAGGGTCGCCACGGCGAAAAACACCAGGCAAAACCCCAAATCCCAAAGCCGGCGAGCGCCCGGTGGGGTCGGGAGCCGGCCCCGGCAAGCGGTGTCCCACCCCTTCCGGTCTCCCAGCGGATGGCAGCGTCGCGCTGGGGTCTGCCACCGTCTGCCTGCCGGCCAGGGGGCTTCGGACAGCCCGGCAGTGGTTAACCGGTGCGCCGGGCTCCGGAGCGGACGGCGCAGGTCACCGGGACCACACGCCTCCGGCCGGCCGCCAGGTCTACCCGGCTCCGTCGGGCAATCAGGTCTACCCGGCTCCGTTCGGCTATCAGGTCTACCCGCCTCCCTCCGTTCGGCTGCCAGGTCTACCCGCCTCCCGCCGTTCGGCTGTCAGGTCTACCCGGCTCCGTTCGGCTGTCAGGTCTACCCGCCTCCCTCCGTTCGGCTATCAGGTCTACCCGTCTCCGTTCGGCTGCCAGGTCTACCCGCCTCCCTCCGTTCGGCTGCCAGGTCTACCCGTCTCCGTTCGGCTGCCAGGTCTACCCGCCTCCCTCCGTTCGGCTGTCAGGTCTACCCGCCTCCCTCCGTTCGGCTATCAGGTCTACCCGTCTCCGTTCGGCTGCCAGGTCTACCCGCCTCCCTCCGTTCGGCTGTCAGGTCTACCCGGCTCCGTCCGGCTGCCAGGTCTACCCGTCTCCGTTCGGCTGCCAGGTCTACCCGCCTCCGTTCGGCTGCCAGGTCTACCCGCCTCCCGCCGTCCGGCTAGCAGGTCTACCCGCCTCCCTCCGTTCGGCTGTCCGGTCTACCCGGCTCCGTCCGGCTATCAGGTCTACCCGCCTCCCTCCCTTCGGCTGCCAGGTCTACCCGCCTCCCTCCGTCCGGCTGTCAGGTCTACCCGCCTCCGGCCGGGCGGGCGGGCGGGCTCCGGGTCTAGGCGGATGGCGCGGCGCCGCTCCGGCGTCCGTTCGTCCCGGCTTCGCAGGGTTGACAGGTCTACCCAGCGCCGGTGGACTTTGCCTCTCCTTGCGGCGGGCTGGGTAGACCTGTTAGCCGTGTCAGTTCCTCGGAGCTGTCGAAGGGGTCGCTGGTTTGCGCTGCCTCCAGTTACGTCCTCGTAAAGGCCGGCCGCTTTGGCGCGCCCCCTCGGTAGGTCCTCGTTGCCGTCTTGCGGTACTGCAAGGGAGCGGTCTCGTCTGTCCGTATTATAGGAGGCAGTGGCGGCACGCCTCCGAGGCCAGCGCCAGCGAGCAGCCGCCGAGCCCGCGACTCAGCCGGCGAGGAGGGGCCGCGCAGCAGTCGTTCGGGCGGCTCCGGCGGAACCCTTCGGCTCGCTTTTTTTTTTTTTTTTTTTACTTTTTCCCCCCACCCCCGTGGCGCGGCCGTCCTCCGCTTGTTTTTTTTCCGCTTTTCCCGAGCAAGCCTGCCCAGCGTGTCCGAGGGCCCCGGCCAGGCAGCGGCGTCTTGCTACGGTTTTCTGGCTTTTTTTTTTTTTTTTCTTCTCTTTTTTTTCCCTCCTTCCCGTACGGCCGGCACGATCGCTCGCCGCGTGGTGGGCATGTGGAAGAGCGGTAGCTGCTCGCGCGGATACCGGCTCTCTCGAACGCTCCGGGTCCCGGTGGTCCGGGTCCCGAAAAAAGGGAACCGATCCGAACCCGGTGAACGACGCCTACGCCCGTGGTGTCGTCTCCGCGGGTCGCGTCGGAGGCGCCTCTCGGCGGGCCGGCTCTGCCGGTGCTCCAGCCGCCGACGAGGCACTCTGCGGCGGCCGCTGGCCCGCAGAGCTCCGGCGCCCGCCCCTTCTCCTCCGGGGGTCGGCGGCTCGGGGGCGCGGGCCCTCGCTGTCCCGGGAAGCCGCGGCCGCGGGGCCCGTGCTCCCCGGAGCCCCGGTGGGAGTGAGGCGTCCCGGGTGGCGCCGGAGACGCCTCTCGGCGGGCCGGCTCTGCCGGTGCTCCAGCCGCCGACGAGGCACTCTGCGGCGGCCGCTGGCCCGCAGAGCTCCGGCGCCCGCCCCTTCTCCTCCGGGGGTCGGCGGCTCGGGGGCGCGGGCCCTCGCTGTCCCGGGAAGCCGCGGCCGCGGGGCCCGTGCTCCCCGGAGCCCCGGTGGGAGTGAGGCGTCCCGGGTGGCGCCGGAGACGCCTCTCGGCGGGCCGGCTCTGCCGGTGCTCCAGCCGCCGACGAGGCACTCTGCGGCGGCCGCTGGCCCCCAGAGCTCCAGCGCCCGCCCCTTCTCTTCTGGGGGTCGGGGGCGCGGGCCCTCGCTGCCCCGGGAGCCGCGGCCGCGGGGCCTGCGCTCCTTGCACCCGATCGATGAGGCATTTCGGGTGGCGTCGGAGTGGCTTCTCGGCGGGCCGGCGCTGCCGGTGCTCAGGCCGGCGTTGCACCTCTCCGCGGACGCCTCCCGCTCGCTTGCACGCAGGGCCCCCCGTGGGTGGCCGTCGCCGTCCCAGGAGCCGCGGCCGCGGGGCCTCGGCTCGTCGCTCTTTGCCGTCTCTCTGCTGATCGATGAGGCCTTTCGGGTCGCGTCGGAGAGGGCCCCCGGCGGGCCGGCTCCTCCGTGCTCCCCGTAACAGGGGAACCGCGGCGGTGTCCGGTGTTCGGGCCGGGAGGTCTCCTTTCCAATTCGCTTCCCGTCGCATGCGAGGTGTCGCCCTCGTTCCCCGCGGGAAAGGGGGGCCGTGCTGCGACGGCGGTGACGGCGGCCGTGGGGCGCGTGCCCCCGCCGCGTCGCCCCGTCCCCCTCCGCTCGCCGGGGTCGGTGGGGCTTCCTGACCGAACCGGGCTGTGTGACGGCCGTGTGGCCCCGCGAGTCTCGCAGATGTCCCTCGAGCAGGCGAGGTGCCGGCGCGGGCCTCGGTCCGGGTCGCCCCGTGGGTGCCGGCCGCGAGCAGCGCCTTGGGTGGCGGTACGGCAGAGCCGAGAGATAAGCCGGGGCCGAGTTGGGGCGGCAGCGGGGCGTCCCCTGCCGCCGTCTGGTGGGCTCTCGGTGCCGTGCCGCCGCCTGCTGCGGAGCGTGCCGCCCCGCCGAAGGGGCCTCGGTCGCTGGGTGGCGCCCGCTTTGCCGGGTCACGGTCTCCTCTAGCACGTCCGTTACCGCTCCCGCGGCAGAGGGGAAGCGGAGCGGGCCCGGCCGCAGGGGGCGGGTCAGCCCCGGCCGGCGCTGCTTGCCGCGCGGAGCTCGGCGCGTGGCCCGCGCG
>JAUMJM010000135.1:72500-75000 GCA_033558235.1 Neomorphus geoffroyi | reverse complement strand
AACCCAGACCAAAAGAAATACACCAAAAAAACCGCAAGTAAACCAGAAAAGGCGCCCCCGTCCCTCCACTCCCCCGGGCAGCCTGAGCCGCGTGCCGTGCGGCGCGGTGCGCCGCCGGGGTAGGGGCGGCGGGCGGCGCGGCACGGCACGGCGCGGGGCGGCGCGGCGCGGGGCGGCGCGGGGCGGGGCGGGGCGGCGCGGCGCGGCGCGGCGACTCTCCGGGGCGCTGGGGCCGGCACCGGCGCGTGCAGGGTCAGGCACCGTGCTTGCTCGGTTTTAAAACAAGCGAACAAAAAAAACCCCAGCCGACCGAGATGCAAGTAAAGCCTAAGGGTCGCCACGGCGAAAAACACCAGGCAAAACCCCAAATCCCAAAGCCGGCGAGCGCCCGGTGGGGTCGGGAGCCGGCCCCGGCAAGCGGTGTCCCACCCCTTCCGGTCTCCCAGCGGATGGCAGCGTCGCGCTGGGGTCTGCCACCGTCTGCCTGCCGGCCAGGGGGCTTCGGACAGCCCGGCAGTGGTTAACCGGTGCGCCGGGCTCCGGAGCGGACGGCGCAGGTCACCGGGACCACACGCCTCCGGCCGGCCGCCAGGTCTACCCGGCTCCGTCGGGCAATCAGGTCTACCCGGCTCCGTTCGGCTATCAGGTCTACCCGCCTCCCTCCGTTCGGCTGCCAGGTCTACCCGCCTCCCGCCGTTCGGCTGTCAGGTCTACCCGGCTCCGTTCGGCTGTCAGGTCTACCCGCCTCCCTCCGTTCGGCTATCAGGTCTACCCGTCTCCGTTCGGCTGCCAGGTCTACCCGCCTCCCTCCGTTCGGCTGCCAGGTCTACCCGTCTCCGTTCGGCTGCCAGGTCTACCCGCCTCCCTCCGTTCGGCTGTCAGGTCTACCCGCCTCCCTCCGTTCGGCTATCAGGTCTACCCGTCTCCGTTCGGCTGCCAGGTCTACCCGCCTCCCTCCGTTCGGCTGTCAGGTCTACCCGGCTCCGTCCGGCTGCCAGGTCTACCCGTCTCCGTTCGGCTGCCAGGTCTACCCGCCTCCGTTCGGCTGCCAGGTCTACCCGCCTCCCGCCGTCCGGCTAGCAGGTCTACCCGCCTCCCTCCGTTCGGCTGTCCGGTCTACCCGGCTCCGTCCGGCTATCAGGTCTACCCGCCTCCCTCCCTTCGGCTGCCAGGTCTACCCGCCTCCCTCCGTCCGGCTGTCAGGTCTACCCGCCTCCGGCCGGGCGGGCGGGCGGGCTCCGGGTCTAGGCGGATGGCGCGGCGCCGCTCCGGCGTCCGTTCGTCCCGGCTTCGCAGGGTTGACAGGTCTACCCAGCGCCGGTGGACTTTGCCTCTCCTTGCGGCGGGCTGGGTAGACCTGTTAGCCGTGTCAGTTCCTCGGAGCTGTCGAAGGGGTCGCTGGTTTGCGCTGCCTCCAGTTACGTCCTCGTAAAGGCCGGCCGCTTTGGCGCGCCCCCTCGGTAGGTCCTCGTTGCCGTCTTGCGGTACTGCAAGGGAGCGGTCTCGTCTGTCCGTATTATAGGAGGCAGTGGCGGCACGCCTCCGAGGCCAGCGCCAGCGAGCAGCCGCCGAGCCCGCGACTCAGCCGGCGAGGAGGGGCCGCGCAGCAGTCGTTCGGGCGGCTCCGGCGGAACCCTTCGGCTCGCTTTTTTTTTTTTTTTTTTTACTTTTTCCCCCCACCCCCGTGGCGCGGCCGTCCTCCGCTTGTTTTTTTTCCGCTTTTCCCGAGCAAGCCTGCCCAGCGTGTCCGAGGGCCCCGGCCAGGCAGCGGCGTCTTGCTACGGTTTTCTGGCTTTTTTTTTTTTTTTTCTTCTCTTTTTTTTCCCTCCTTCCCGTACGGCCGGCACGATCGCTCGCCGCGTGGTGGGCATGTGGAAGAGCGGTAGCTGCTCGCGCGGATACCGGCTCTCTCGAACGCTCCGGGTCCCGGTGGTCCGGGTCCCGAAAAAAGGGAACCGATCCGAACCCGGTGAACGACGCCTACGCCCGTGGTGTCGTCTCCGCGGGTCGCGTCGGAGGCGCCTCTCGGCGGGCCGGCTCTGCCGGTGCTCCAGCCGCCGACGAGGCACTCTGCGGCGGCCGCTGGCCCGCAGAGCTCCGGCGCCCGCCCCTTCTCCTCCGGGGGTCGGCGGCTCGGGGGCGCGGGCCCTCGCTGTCCCGGGAAGCCGCGGCCGCGGGGCCCGTGCTCCCCGGAGCCCCGGTGGGAGTGAGGCGTCCCGGGTGGCGCCGGAGACGCCTCTCGGCGGGCCGGCTCTGCCGGTGCTCCAGCCGCCGACGAGGCACTCTGCGGCGGCCGCTGGCCCGCAGAGCTCCGGCGCCCGCCCCTTCTCCTCCGGGGGTCGGCGGCTCGGGGGCGCGGGCCCTCGCTGTCCCGGGAAGCCGCGGCCGCGGGGCCCGTGCTCCCCGGAGCCCCGGTGGGAGTGAGGCGTCCCGGGTGGCGCCGGAGACGCCTCTCGGCGGGCCGGCTCTGCCGGTGCTCCAGCCGCCGACGAGGCACTCT
>JAUMJM010000135.1:57500-60000 GCA_033558235.1 Neomorphus geoffroyi | reverse complement strand
ACCTGTTGTCCGCGGCGGCGCGGGGTAGACCTGTTGTCCGCGGCGGCGCCGGGTAGACCTGTTGTCGGCGGCGGCGCGGGGTAGATCTCTTGTCGGCGTTGGCGCGGGGTAGACCTCTTGTCCGCGGCGGCGCGGGGTCCGCCTCCCGTCCGCGCCGGCGACGAGGTAGGCCTCCCGTCCACCGCGGCGCGGGGTCATCCTGCCGTCCGCGGCGGCGCGGGTTTGACCTCTTCTCCCCGGCGGCGCGGGGTCGACCTGTTGTCTGCGGCGGCGCCGGGCTGACCTGTTGTCCGCCGTGGCGCGGGGTCCGCCTCCTGTCCGCGGCGGCGCGGGGTCCGCCTGCCGCCCGCCGCGGCGCAGGGTAGACCGGTTGTCCGCGGCCCGGCCTGCAGTTTTTCCTGCCTGTTTATTTCTCCCCCGCCCCCCATCGCCCCATCCCGTCGTCGGCAGCGAGCCTTTCTCCCCCCCCAAGCCCGTCTTACCGCCACGATGCGGTTTGCTGCGAGCCCTGCCGCTGCCCCAGTCCGCCTGCCCACCCCCCCCCAACCCCCCCCCCCCCCCACCCCCCGCCGTCCACCAAGCCGCCTGCCCCCCTCCCGCGGCCCCTCCCTCCCCAACCCATCCACCGCCTCCGGGTCGGCAGAGAGCCCTGCCGCCCCCGCCCCTCCCCATCCCCCACCCCTGCCCGACAGCTCGGCCGCCAAGGGCAAGGAACGGGCTGCTTTTAGAAACCCGAGCCAGGCATCCCGCCCCCCCGCCCCTCCGCCCTCCCCCCCAATTCCGCCCCGCTTATCACCCCCGGCCGCGCCCGGTCTGACTCACCCGGCTCCCCGTCGAGCCGGTTTTTCCGGCTCGGCCCCCGCCTCTGCACCAGCCAAGTGCCAAGTGCCGCCCCTCCTCCCCCGCGGGCGGGGTTCCGCTTGCCAGACAGCAGCTGCGCAGGGCACCGATCTGCCGACCCGCCCCCTCCCTCACCGCTTCCCCCCCTCCCCGCCTCCGCGCGCACAGCAGCCCCCCCTCCCCCAACACCCCCGCCCCCCCCCCCGCTTATTTTGGTAAGGTGCCCGTAGGAAAAATAAGTTACAAAAAACCCAGACCAAAAGAAATACACCAAAAAAACCGCAAGTAAACCAGAAAAGGCGCCCCCGTCCCTCCACTCCCCCGGGCAGCCTGAGCCGCGTGCCGTGCGGCGCGGTGCGCCGCCGGGGTAGGGGCGGCGGGCGGCGCGGCACGGCACGGCGCGGGGCGGCGCGGCGCGGGGCGGCGCGGGGCGGGGCGGCGCGGCGCGGCGCGGCGACTCTCCGGGGCGCTGGGGCCGGCACCGGCGCGTGCAGGGTCAGGCACCGTGCTTGCTCGGTTTTAAAACAAGCGAACAAAAAAAACCCCAGCCGACCGAGATGCAAGTAAAGCCTAAGGGTCGCCACGGCGAAAAACACCAGGCAAAACCCCAAATCCCAAAGCCGGCGAGCGCCCGGTGGGGTCGGGAGCCGGCCCCGGCAAGCGGTGTCCCACCCCTTCCGGTCTCCCAGCGGATGGCAGCGTCGCGCTGGGGTCTGCCACCGTCTGCCTGCCGGCCAGGGGGCTTCGGACAGCCCGGCAGTGGTTAACCGGTGCGCCGGGCTCCGGAGCGGACGGCGCAGGTCACCGGGACCACACGCCTCCGGCCGGCCGCCAGGTCTACCCGGCTCCGTCGGGCAATCAGGTCTACCCGGCTCCGTTCGGCTATCAGGTCTACCCGCCTCCCTCCGTTCGGCTGCCAGGTCTACCCGCCTCCCGCCGTTCGGCTGTCAGGTCTACCCGGCTCCGTTCGGCTGTCAGGTCTACCCGCCTCCCTCCGTTCGGCTATCAGGTCTACCCGTCTCCGTTCGGCTGCCAGGTCTACCCGCCTCCCTCCGTTCGGCTGCCAGGTCTACCCGTCTCCGTTCGGCTGCCAGGTCTACCCGCCTCCCTCCGTTCGGCTGTCAGGTCTACCCGGCTCCGTCCGGCTATCAGGTCTACCCGTCTCCGTTCGGCTGCCAGGTCTACCCGCCTCCCTCCGTTCGGCTGTCAGGTCTACCCGGCTCCGTCCGGCTGCCAGGTCTACCCGTCTCCGTTCGGCTGCCAGGTCTACCCGCCTCCGTTCGGCTGCCAGGTCTACCCGCCTCCCGCCGTCCGGCTAGCAGGTCTACCCGCCTCCCTCCGTTCGGCTGTCCGGTCTACCCGGCTCCGTCCGGCTATCAGGTCTACCCGCCTCCCTCCCTTCGGCTGCCAGGTCTACCCGCCTCCCTCCGTCCGGCTGTCAGGTCTACCCGCCTCCGGCCGGGCGGGCGGGCGGGCTCCGGGTCTAGGCGGATGGCGCGGCGCCGCTCCGGCGTCCGTTCGTCCCGGCTTCGCAGGGTTGACAGGTCTACCCAGCGCCGGTGGACTTTGCCTCTCCTTGCGGCGGGCTGGGTAGACCTGTTAGCCGTGTCAGTTCCTCGGAGCTGTCGAAGGGGTCGCTGGTTTGCGCTGCCTCCAGTTA
>JAUMJM010000135.1:50000-52500 GCA_033558235.1 Neomorphus geoffroyi | reverse complement strand
GACGGGGCACGTGGCCCCCGCCCTGCCTCGCCTCGCTCCGACGTCGGCCCAGCCGCCGCCGCCGGGCAGGTAGGGGGGCGCGGGCGCGGACCCTCCGCTCCCGGGTCCTGCCGCGGGGTCAGGCGGCCCCGGCCGGAGCCGCGGGGCGGGAGTTGCGCCGCACGCGAGCGGGTGGGGCTGCCGGCAGGGGGCGCTGGTGCGCTCCCCCCCCCACCGGCGGAAGGGCCCGCTCGCGCCGCGGAGGAGGGCGGAGCGGCGAGCGGCGGCCGTCGCGCGGCGGGGCGCGGCGGGCCAGCAGAGGGGGCCGCGGGGGCCCCCCCCCCCCTCACGGGTCGGGGGAGGCGGCTCCCCCGACCGCGGGCGGCGAGGCCGCCGGGCGTTCCGGGATTGGTGCGCGGCGTCGGGTCCCCCCCCCGCCGCCGGCGGCGTCCTCTCCCCTCCGTCACGAGGGGAAGCGAGGCCGTCGGTGCGGGGGGGCCCCGGCGGCCAGGCTCCGTGCTGGGTCGCGGCCCCCCACCCACCGCGGTGGGGGCGGCCCGAGCTCCGGCCGTCCTCCCGGGCGCAGCGCCGGGTCACTGAGGGAAACCCCGGGCCCCGGGCCAGGAAGGCCGAGGTGATGGCGGCGGATGTCGGGCGCGCCCCCGCGGGCGGACGCTCCCCCGATGGCGGCAGCGGGGGAGGCACCACCGCGGGGCCAAGAGGTCGTTTCCCTCACCCCAGGGCCAGGTACCTAGCGTCCGCGCTGCGGCGGGCCCCCTTCCCCGCCGCCCTCGGTGTTGGGAAGGAAGGCCGCCGTGGGCCGGGCGGAGGTTTAAAGACTCGGGCGGCGCGGTGCCGTCCGCGGCGGTGGGCGGCGGGCCCGGCGATGCCTTAAGGGGAAGGGAGTCTCTCCCTGCTTGCCCCCTGAGTGGCCGCCGGCCGCGCCCGCCCCGCGGGCAGCCGTGCCGGGGAGGGGCGTCCCTCTGCCCCCCCCTCTCCGCGGTCCGGTCTCGGCGGAGACCTCCGCGGCGCGGCCGGCCGCGCGCCGGTCTGCGCCCTGCCTCGGTGAGCTTCGGGCGACCCCCGGCGGCCGCGGGAGCGCGGGCTCCCTCTCCGCCGGGGCGGCGGGTCCCCGCGGTGGGGGCTCGCCGGGCGGCCGTGGTGCCGCCGTGCCTCCTTCGCGGCGCTGCGTTCCCGCGTTCCTTTCCGTGCCCTTTTACCCTCGCCGCCGGCGAGGGAAGGGCGGGCACCCCGGTCCGGGCGGCGGCGGCGCTGCTCGGCCTGGCCGGGCCCGGAGGGCGCCTGCCGCCTCGCTGAGGCGGGGGCCGTCCCGGCCCCGGGGCCCCGCTCGTGGCTTCCACGCCCCGCCGTTCCCGGCCCCGCCGGCGGGCGGGCAGGCGGGCGAGCCGGGGGCGTCCCACGCCCGGTCTCCGCGTGGAGACGGGGGAGAACGGGCGCTGTCCCCCGGCTGAGCGCCGTCTGCCTTCCGCCCGGCGCGTGGCCGCGGCAATGAGGCCCTGGCGTGGAAGCGGCGGTGCGGCGGCTGTCGGGGAGGGGCGGCCCCGTCCCGGCGGGGTGGGCGGGCGCCCGTCCGTCCGGCGGGCCGCGGGCGGCGCACGGTGCCGCTCGGTGTCTGGCGGTGCCCGCCTTTCGAGCCCGGCGGCGGGGAAAAGGGCGCCGGCCGCCGCGCGGCGGCCGGGCTTTTGTCGGGGCGCAGCCTGTGTGGAGGGTTCCCGAGCCCCGAGGCAGGGGGCGCAGGCGGGGCGCGGCCGGTGCGGTGCCGCGGCCTCCGCGCGGAGGCCGGGCCGAGCCCGGGCGCCTGGGCCGCCTCCGAAGCGAGCGAGGTGCTTGTCGCCCCAGGTCGCGGTGGAGGAGCGTGGGGCTCCTCCACGTCCCCCGGGCCCTCGCCGCTCGGAGTTGTGCAACCTTCTTCTCCGTGCTTGTACGGTCACTCGAGGCGTGGCTCCGGCCCGAAAAGGGGGCCGCTCCCCGACGAGCGGTCCCGGCCCCTCCGCGCGCGCGGGGCGGTGCCGAAAGGCAGACAACTCTTAGCGGTGGATCACTCGGCTCGTGCGTCGATGAAGAACGCAGCTAGCTGCGAGAATTAATGTGAATTGCAGGACACATTGATCATCGACACTTCGAACGCACTTGCGGCCCCGGGTTCCTCCCGGGGCTACGCCTGTCTGAGCGTCGCGTGACGATCAATCGCCGGCCGAGCCGCCCGCCCCCGCCCGCCGGGGGCGGCGGCCGCGGCGGCGCGGCTGGGGCGCCTCGCAGGCCCTTTTCCCGAAGGGCCTTCGTCCCCCTAAGTCGAGACTCGGGGAGCGCTCCGAAGCTCCCCGCTCCCGGAGCGCCCGCAGCGCGGAGCTCGTCCCACCGGAGCGGTGCCCGGGTGGGCGGTGCCGACCGGGGCCCGGCGCGGCGGTGGGGAGAGACGAAGCGAAGGCGGCGGCGGCGGGGTTGAGGTCGTGGGTGTCGAGGCGCGGGCCTCGGCCCCGACCCTCGGTCCTCCCGCGCG
>JAUMJM010000135.1:40000-42500 GCA_033558235.1 Neomorphus geoffroyi | reverse complement strand
GGGGCGGCGCGGCGCGGGGCGGCGCGGGGCGGGGCGGCGCGGCGCGGCGCGGCGACTCTCCGGGGCGCTGGGGCCGGCACCGGCGCGTGCAGGGTCAGGCACCGTGCTTGCTCGGTTTTAAAACAAGCGAACAAAAAAAACCCCAGCCGACCGAGATGCAAGTAAAGCCTAAGGGTCGCCACGGCGAAAAACACCAGGCAAAACCCCAAATCCCAAAGCCGGCGAGCGCCCGGTGGGGTCGGGAGCCGGCCCCGGCAAGCGGTGTCCCACCCCTTCCGGTCTCCCAGCGGATGGCAGCGTCGCGCTGGGGTCTGCCACCGTCTGCCTGCCGGCCAGGGGGCTTCGGACAGCCCGGCAGTGGTTAACCGGTGCGCCGGGCTCCGGAGCGGACGGCGCAGGTCACCGGGACCACACGCCTCCGGCCGGCCGCCAGGTCTACCCGGCTCCGTCGGGCAATCAGGTCTACCCGGCTCCGTTCGGCTATCAGGTCTACCCGCCTCCCTCCGTTCGGCTGCCAGGTCTACCCGCCTCCCGCCGTTCGGCTGTCAGGTCTACCCGGCTCCGTTCGGCTGTCAGGTCTACCCGCCTCCCTCCGTTCGGCTATCAGGTCTACCCGTCTCCGTTCGGCTGCCAGGTCTACCCGCCTCCCTCCGTTCGGCTGCCAGGTCTACCCGTCTCCGTTCGGCTGCCAGGTCTACCCGCCTCCCTCCGTTCGGCTGTCAGGTCTACCCGGCTCCGTCCGGCTATCAGGTCTACCCGTCTCCGTTCGGCTGCCAGGTCTACCCGCCTCCCTCCGTTCGGCTGTCAGGTCTACCCGGCTCCGTCCGGCTGCCAGGTCTACCCGTCTCCGTTCGGCTGCCAGGTCTACCCGCCTCCGTTCGGCTGCCAGGTCTACCCGCCTCCCGCCGTCCGGCTAGCAGGTCTACCCGCCTCCCTCCGTTCGGCTGTCCGGTCTACCCGGCTCCGTCCGGCTATCAGGTCTACCCGCCTCCCTCCCTTCGGCTGCCAGGTCTACCCGCCTCCCTCCGTCCGGCTGTCAGGTCTACCCGCCTCCGGCCGGGCGGGCGGGCGGGCTCCGGGTCTAGGCGGATGGCGCGGCGCCGCTCCGGCGTCCGTTCGTCCCGGCTTCGCAGGGTTGACAGGTCTACCCAGCGCCGGTGGACTTTGCCTCTCCTTGCGGCGGGCTGGGTAGACCTGTTAGCCGTGTCAGTTCCTCGGAGCTGTCGAAGGGGTCGCTGGTTTGCGCTGCCTCCAGTTACGTCCTCGTAAAGGCCGGCCGCTTTGGCGCGCCCCCTCGGTAGGTCCTCGTTGCCGTCTTGCGGTACTGCAAGGGAGCGGTCTCGTCTGTCCGTATTATAGGAGGCAGTGGCGGCACGCCTCCGAGGCCAGCGCCAGCGAGCAGCCGCCGAGCCCGCGACTCAGCCGGCGAAGAGGGGCCGCGCAGCAGTCGTTCGGGCGGCTCCGGCGGAACCCTTCGGCTCGCTTTTTTTTTTTTTTTTTTTACTTTTTCCCCCCACCCCCGTGGCGCGGCCGTCCTCCGCTTGTTTTTTTTCCGCTTTTCCCGAGCAAGCCTGCCCAGCGTGTCCGAGGGCCCCGGCCAGGCAGCGGCGTCTTGCTACGGTTTTCTGGCTTTTTTTTTTTTTTTCTTCTCTTTTTTTTCCCTCCTTCCCGTACGGGCCGGCACGATCGCTCGCCGCGTGGTGGGCATGGAAGAGCGGTAGCTGCTCGCGCGGATACCGGCTCTCTCGAACGCTCCGGGTCCCGGTGGTCCGGGTCCCGAAAAAAGGGAACCGATCCGAACCCGGTGAACGACGCCTACGCCCGTGGTGTCGTCTCCGCGGGTCGCGTCGGAGGCGCCTCTCGGCGGGCCGGCTCTGCCGGTGCTCCAGCCGCCGACGAGGCACTCTGCGGCGGCCGCTGGCCCGCAGAGCTCCGGCGCCCGCCCCTTCTCCTCCGGGGGTCGGCGGCTCGGGGGCGCGGGCCCTCGCTGTCCCGGGAAGCCGCGGCCGCGGGGCCCGTGCTCCCCGGAGCCCCGGTGGGAGTGAGGCGTCCCGGGTGGCGCCGGAGACGCCTCTCGGCGGGCCGGCTCTGCCGGTGCTCCAGCCGCCGACGAGGCACTCTGCGGCGGCCGCTGGCCCGCAGAGCTCCGGCGCCCGCCCCTTCTCCTCCGGGGGTCGGCGGCTCGGGGGCGCGGGCCCTCGCTGTCCCGGGAAGCCGCGGCCGCGGGGCCCGTGCTCCCCGGAGCCCCGGTGGGAGTGAGGCGTCCCGGGTGGCGCCGGAGACGCCTCTCGGCGGGCCGGCTCTGCCGGTGCTCCAGCCGCCGACGAGGCACTCTGCGGCGGCCGCTGGCCCGCAGAGCTCCGGCGCCCGCCCCTTCTCCTCCGGGGGTCGGCGGCTCGGGGGCGCGGGCCCTCGCTGTCCCGGGAGCCGCGGCCGCGGGGCCTGCGCTCCTTGCACCCGATCGATGAGGCATTTCGGGTGGCGTCGGAGTGGCTTCTCG
>JAUMJM010000135.1:25000-27500 GCA_033558235.1 Neomorphus geoffroyi | reverse complement strand
CGGCGGCGCGGGGTAGACCTGTTGTCCGCGGCGGCGCGGGGTAGACCTGTTGTCCGCGGCGGCGCCGGGTAGACCTGTTGTCGGCGGCGGCGCGGGGTAGATCTCTTGTCGGCGTTGGCGCGGGGTAGACCTCTTGTCCGCGGCGGCGCGGGGTCCGCCTCCCGTCCGCGCCGGCGACGAGGTAGGCCTCCCGTCCACCGCGGCGCGGGGTCATCCTGCCGTCCGCGGCGGCGCGGGTTTGACCTCTTCTCCCCGGCGGCGCGGGGTCGACCTGTTGTCTGCGGCGGCGCCGGGCTGACCTGTTGTCCGCCGTGGCGCGGGGTCCGCCTCCTGTCCGCGGCGGCGCGGGGTCCGCCTGCCGCCCGCCGCGGCGCAGGGTAGACCGGTTGTCCGCGGCCCGGCCTGCAGTTTTTCCTGCCTGTTTATTTCTCCCCCGCCCCCCATCGCCCCATCCCGTCGTCGGCAGCGAGCCTTTCTCCCCCCCCAAGCCCGTCTTACCGCCACGATGCGGTTTGCTGCGAGCCCTGCCGCTGCCCCAGTCCGCCTGCCCACCCCCCCCCAACCCCCCCCCCCCCCCACCCCCCGCCGTCCACCAAGCCGCCTGCCCCCCTCCCGCGGCCCCTCCCTCCCCAACCCATCCACCGCCTCCGGGTCGGCAGAGAGCCCTGCCGCCCCCGCCCCTCCCCATCCCCCACCCCTGCCCGACAGCTCGGCCGCCAAGGGCAAGGAACGGGCTGCTTTTAGAAACCCGAGCCAGGCATCCCGCCCCCCCGCCCCTCCGCCCTCCCCCCCAATTCCGCCCCGCTTATCACCCCCGGCCGCGCCCGGTCTGACTCACCCGGCTCCCCGTCGAGCCGGTTTTTCCGGCTCGGCCCCCGCCTCTGCACCAGCCAAGTGCCAAGTGCCGCCCCTCCTCCCCCGCGGGCGGGGTTCCGCTTGCCAGACAGCAGCTGCGCAGGGCACCGATCTGCCGACCCGCCCCCTCCCTCACCGCTTCCCCCCCTCCCCGCCTCCGCGCGCACAGCAGCCCCCCCTCCCCCAACACCCCCGCCCCCCCCCCCGCTTATTTTGGTAAGGTGCCCGTAGGAAAAATAAGTTACAAAAAACCCAGACCAAAAGAAATACACCAAAAAAACCGCAAGTAAACCAGAAAAGGCGCCCCCGTCCCTCCACTCCCCCGGGCAGCCTGAGCCGCGTGCCGTGCGGCGCGGTGCGCCGCCGGGGTAGGGGCGGCGGGCGGCGCGGCACGGCACGGCGCGGGGCGGCGCGGCGCGGGGCGGCGCGGGGCGGGGCGGCGCGGCGCGGCGCGGCGACTCTCCGGGGCGCTGGGGCCGGCACCGGCGCGTGCAGGGTCAGGCACCGTGCTTGCTCGGTTTTAAAACAAGCGAACAAAAAAAACCCCAGCCGACCGAGATGCAAGTAAAGCCTAAGGGTCGCCACGGCGAAAAACACCAGGCAAAACCCCAAATCCCAAAGCCGGCGAGCGCCCGGTGGGGTCGGGAGCCGGCCCCGGCAAGCGGTGTCCCACCCCTTCCGGTCTCCCAGCGGATGGCAGCGTCGCGCTGGGGTCTGCCACCGTCTGCCTGCCGGCCAGGGGGCTTCGGAGAGCCCGGCAGTGGTTAACCGGTGCGCCGGGCTCCGGAGCGGACGGCGCAGGTCACCGGGACCACACGCCTCCGGCCGGCCGCCAGGTCTACCCGGCTCCGTCGGGCAATCAGGTCTACCCGGCTCCGTTCGGCTATCAGGTCTACCCGCCTCCCTCCGTTCGGCTGCCAGGTCTACCCGCCTCCCGCCGTTCGGCTGTCAGGTCTACCCGGCTCCGTTCGGCTGTCAGGTCTACCCGCCTCCCTCCGTTCGGCTATCAGGTCTACCCGTCTCCGTTCGGCTGCCAGGTCTACCCGCCTCCCTCCGTTCGGCTGCCAGGTCTACCCGTCTCCGTTCGGCTGCCAGGTCTACCCGCCTCCCTCCGTTCGGCTGTCAGGTCTACCCGGCTCCGTCCGGCTATCAGGTCTACCCGTCTCCGTTCGGCTGCCAGGTCTACCCGCCTCCCTCCGTTCGGCTGTCAGGTCTACCCGGCTCCGTCCGGCTGCCAGGTCTACCCGTCTCCGTTCGGCTGCCAGGTCTACCCGCCTCCGTTCGGCTGCCAGGTCTACCCGCCTCCCGCCGTCCGGCTAGCAGGTCTACCCGCCTCCCTCCGTTCGGCTGTCCGGTCTACCCGGCTCCGTCCGGCTATCAGGTCTACCCGCCTCCCTCCCTTCGGCTGCCAGGTCTACCCGCCTCCCTCCGTCCGGCTGTCAGGTCTACCCGCCTCCGGCCGGGCGGGCGGGCGGGCTCCGGGTCTAGGCGGATGGCGCGGCGCCGCTCCGGCGTCCGTTCGTCCCGGCTTCGCAGGGTTGACAGGTCTACCCAGCGCCGGTGGACTTTGCCTCTCCTTGCGGCGGGCTGGGTAGACCTGTTAGCCGTGTCAGTTCCTCGGAGCTGTCGAAGGGGTCGCTGGTTT
>JAUMJM010000135.1:17500-20000 GCA_033558235.1 Neomorphus geoffroyi | reverse complement strand
TGGCCCCCGGCACCGGGACGGGGCACGTGGCCCCCGCCCTGCCTCGCCTCGCTCCGACGTCGGCCCAGCCGCCGCCGCCGGGCAGGTAGGGGGGCGCGGGCGCGGACCCTCCGCTCCCGGGTCCTGCCGCGGGGTCAGGCGGCCCCGGCCGGAGCCGCGGGGCGGGAGTTGCGCCGCACGCGAGCGGGTGGGGCTGCCGGCAGGGGGCGCTGGTGCGCTCCCCCCCCCACCGGCGGAAGGGCCCGCTCGCGCCGCGGAGGAGGGCGGAGCGGCGAGCGGCGGCCGTCGCGCGGCGGGGCGCGGCGGGCCAGCAGAGGGGGCCGCGGGGGCCCCCCCCCCCTCACGGGTCGGGGGAGGCGGCTCCCCCGACCGCGGGCGGCGAGGCCGCCGGGCGTTCCGGGATTGGTGCGCGGCGTCGGGTCCCCCCCCCCGCCGCCGGCGGCGTCCTCTCCCCTCCGTCACGAGGGGAAGCGAGGCCGTCGGTGCGGGGGGGCCCCGGCGGCCAGGCTCCGTGCTGGGTCGCGGCCCCCCACCCACCGCGGTGGGGGCGGCCCGAGCTCCGGCCGTCCTCCCGGGCGCAGCGCCGGGTCACTGAGGGAAACCCCGGGCCCCGGGCCAGGAAGGCCGAGGTGATGGCGGCGGATGTCGGGCGCGCCCCCGCGGGCGGACGCTCCCCCGATGGCGGCAGCGGGGGAGGCACCACCGCGGGGCCAAGAGGTCGTTTCCCTCACCCCAGGGCCAGGTACCTAGCGTCCGCGCTGCGGCGGGCCCCCTTCCCCGCCGCCCTCGGTGTTGGGAAGGAAGGCCGCCGTGGGCCGGGCGGAGGTTTAAAGACTCGGGCGGCGCGGTGCCGTCCGCGGCGGTGGGCGGCGGGCCCGGCGATGCCTTAAGGGGAAGGGAGTCTCTCCCTGCTTGCCCCCTGAGTGGCCGCCGGCCGCGCCCGCCCCGCGGGCAGCCGTGCCGGGGAGGGGCGTCCCTCTGCCCCCCCCTCTCCGCGGTCCGGTCTCGGCGGAGACCTCCGCGGCGCGGCCGGCCGCGCGCCGGTCTGCGCCCTGCCTCGGTGAGCTTCGGGCGACCCCCGGCGGCCGCGGGAGCGCGGGCTCCCTCTCCGCCGGGGCGGCGGGTCCCCGCGGTGGGGGCTCGCCGGGCGGCCGTGGTGCCGCCGTGCCTCCTTCGCGGCGCTGCGTTCCCGCGTTCCTTTCCGTGCCCTTTTACCCTCGCCGCCGGCGAGGGAAGGGCGGGCACCCCGGTCCGGGCGGCGGCGGCGCTGCTCGGCCTGGCCGGGCCCGGAGGGCGCCTGCCGCCTCGCTGAGGCGGGGGCCGTCCCGGCCCCGGGGCCCCGCTCGTGGCTTCCACGCCCCGCCGTTCCCGGCCCCGCCGGCGGGCGGGCAGGCGGGCGAGCCGGGGGCGTCCCACGCCCGGTCTCCGCGTGGAGACGGGGGAGAACGGGCGCTGTCCCCCGGCTGAGCGCCGTCTGCCTTCCGCCCGGCGCGTGGCCGCGGCAATGAGGCCCTGGCGTGGAAGCGGCGGTGCGGCGGCTGTCGGGGAGGGGCGGCCCCGTCCCGGCGGGGTGGGCGGGCGCCCGTCCGTCCGGCGGGCCGCGGGCGGCGCACGGTGCCGCTCGGTGTCTGGCGGTGCCCGCCTTTCGAGCCCGGCGGCGGGGAAAAGGGCGCCGGCCGCCGCGCGGCGGCCGGGCTTTTGTCGGGGCGCAGCCTGTGTGGAGGGTTCCCGAGCCCCGAGGCAGGGGGCGCAGGCGGGGCGCGGCCGGTGCGGTGCCGCGGCCTCCGCGCGGAGGCCGGGCCGAGCCCGGGCGCCTGGGCCGCCTCCGAAGCGAGCGAGGTGCTTGTCGCCCCAGGTCGCGGTGGAGGAGCGTGGGGCTCCTCCACGTCCCCCGGGCCCTCGCCGCTCGGAGTTGTGCAACCTTCTTCTCCGTGCTTGTACGGTCACTCGAGGCGTGGCTCCGGCCCGAAAAGGGGGCCGCTCCCCGACGAGCGGTCCCGGCCCCTCCGCGCGCGCGGGGCGGTGCCGAAAGGCAGACAACTCTTAGCGGTGGATCACTCGGCTCGTGCGTCGATGAAGAACGCAGCTAGCTGCGAGAATTAATGTGAATTGCAGGACACATTGATCATCGACACTTCGAACGCACTTGCGGCCCCGGGTTCCTCCCGGGGCTACGCCTGTCTGAGCGTCGCGTGACGATCAATCGCCGGCTGGGGCGCCTCGCAGGCCCTTTTCCCGAAGGGCCTTCGTCCCCCTAAGTCGAGACTCGGGGAGCGCTCCGAAGCTCCCCGCTCCCGGAGCGCCCGCAGCGCGGAGCTCGTCCCACCGGAGCGGTGCCCGGGTGGGCGGTGCCGACCGGGGCCCGGCGCGGCGGTGGGGAGAGACGAAGCGAAGGCGGCGGCGGCGGGGTTGAGGTCGTGGGTGTCGAGGCGCGGGCCTCGGCCCCGACCCTCGGTCCTCCCGCGCGGGCGGCTGTCTGCGGGTGGGTACCGCGGTGGTA
>JAUMJM010000135.1:2500-5000 GCA_033558235.1 Neomorphus geoffroyi | reverse complement strand
GATGCAAGTAAAGCCTAAGGGTCGCCACGGCGAAAAACACCAGGCAAAACCCCAAATCCCAAAGCCGGCGAGCGCCCGGTGGGGTCGGGAGCCGGCCCCGGCAAGCGGTGTCCCACCCCTTCCGGTCTCCCAGCGGATGGCAGCGTCGCGCTGGGGTCTGCCACCGTCTGCCTGCCGGCCAGGGGGCTTCGGACAGCCCGGCAGTGGTTAACCGGTGCGCCGGGCTCCGGAGCGGACGGCGCAGGTCACCGGGACCACACGCCTCCGGCCGGCCGCCAGGTCTACCCGGCTCCGTCGGGCAATCAGGTCTACCCGGCTCCGTTCGGCTATCAGGTCTACCCGCCTCCCTCCGTTCGGCTGCCAGGTCTACCCGCCTCCCGCCGTTCGGCTGTCAGGTCTACCCGGCTCCGTTCGGCTGTCAGGTCTACCCGCCTCCCTCCGTTCGGCTATCAGGTCTACCCGTCTCCGTTCGGCTGCCAGGTCTACCCGCCTCCCTCCGTTCGGCTGCCAGGTCTACCCGTCTCCGTTCGGCTGCCAGGTCTACCCGCCTCCCTCCGTTCGGCTGTCAGGTCTACCCGGCTCCGTCCGGCTATCAGGTCTACCCGTCTCCGTTCGGCTGCCAGGTCTACCCGCCTCCCTCCGTTCGGCTGTCAGGTCTACCCGGCTCCGTCCGGCTGCCAGGTCTACCCGTCTCCGTTCGGCTGCCAGGTCTACCCGCCTCCGTTCGGCTGCCAGGTCTACCCGCCTCCCGCCGTCCGGCTAGCAGGTCTACCCGCCTCCCTCCGTTCGGCTGTCCGGTCTACCCGGCTCCGTCCGGCTATCAGGTCTACCCGCCTCCCTCCCTTCGGCTGCCAGGTCTACCCGCCTCCGGCCGGGCGGGCGGGCGGGCTCCGGGTCTAGGCGGATGGCGCGGCGCCGCTCCGGCGTCCGTTCGTCCCGGCTTCGCAGGGTTGACAGGTCTACCCAGCGCCGGTGGACTTTGCCTCTCCTTGCGGCGGGCTGGGTAGACCTGTTAGCCGTGTCAGTTCCTCGGAGCTGTCGAAGGGGTCGCTGGTTTGCGCTGCCTCCAGTTACGTCCTCGTAAAGGCCGGCCGCTTTGGCGCGCCCCCTCGGTAGGTCCTCGTTGCCGTCTTGCGGTACTGCAAGGGAGCGGTCTCGTCTGTCCGTATTATAGGAGGCAGTGGCGGCACGCCTCCGAGGCCAGCGCCAGCGAGCAGCCGCCGAGCCCGCGACTCAGCCGGCGAAGAGGGGCCGCGCAGCAGTCGTTCGGGCGGCTCCGGCGGAGAACCCTTCGGCTCGCTTTTTTTTTTTTTTTTTTTACTTTTTCCCCCCACCCCCGTGGCGCGGCCGTCCTCCGCTTGTTTTTTTTCCGCTTTTCCCGAGCAAGCCTGCCCAGCGTGTCCGAGGGCCCCGGCCAGGCAGCGGCGTCTTGCTACGGTTTTCTGGCTTTTTTTTTTTTTTTCTTCTCTTTTTTTTTCCCTCCTTCCCGTACGGCCGGCACGATCGCTCGCCGCGTGGTGGGCATGGAAGAGCGGTAGCTGCTCGCGCGGATACCGGCTCTCTCGAACGCTCCGGGTCCCGGTGGTCCGGGTCCCGAAAAAAGGGAACCGATCCGAACCCGGTGAACGACGCCTACGCCCGTGGTGTCGTCTCCGCGGGTCGCGTCGGAGGCGCCTCTCGGCGGGCCGGCTCTGCCGGTGCTCCAGCCGCCGACGAGGCACTCTGCGGCGGCCGCTGGCCCGCAGAGCTCCGGCGCCCGCCCCTTCTCCTCCGGGGGTCGGCGGCTCGGGGGCGCGGGCCCTCGCTGTCCCGGGAAGCCGCGGCCGCGGGGCCCGTGCTCCCCGGAGCCCCGGTGGGAGTGAGGCGTCCCGGGTGGCGCCGGAGACGCCTCTCGGCGGGCCGGCTCTGCCGGTGCTCCAGCCGCCGACGAGGCACTCTGCGGCGGCCGCTGGCCCGCAGAGCTCCGGCGCCCGCCCCTTCTCCTCCGGGGGTCGGCGGCTCGGGGGCGCGGGCCCTCGCTGTCCCGGGAAGCCGCGGCCGCGGGGCCCGTGCTCCCCGGAGCCCCGGTGGGAGTGAGGCGTCCCGGGTGGCGCCGGAGACGCCTCTCGGCGGGCCGGCTCTGCCGGTGCTCCAGCCGCCGACGAGGCACTCTGCGGCGGCCGCTGGCCCGCAGAGCTCCAGCGCCCGCCCCTTCTCTTCTGGGGGTCGGGGGCGCGGGCCCTCGCTGCCCCGGGAGCCGCGGCCGCGGGGCCTGCGCTCCTTGCACCCGATCGATGAGGCATTTCGGGTGGCGTCGGAGTGGCTTCTCGGCGGGCCGGCGCTGCCGGTGCTCAGGCCGGCGTTGCACCTCTCCGCGGACGCCTCCCGCTCGCTTGCACGCAGGGCCCCCCGTGGGTGGCCGTCGCCGTCCCAGGAGCCGCGGCCGCGGGGCCTCGGCTCGTCGCTCTTTGCCGTCTCTCTGCTGATCGATGAGGCCTTTCGGGTCGCGTCGGAGAGGGCC
>JAUMJM010000134.1:0-353801 GCA_033558235.1 Neomorphus geoffroyi | reverse complement strand
CACTTGCCCCCCCAGGCTATGGGGCAGCCTGACCCACACCTGGGGGGCAGAGGTGGGCATTGCCCCCCCCCCCCCCCCCCGGCTATGGTGGCACTAGGACACGTGCCAGTGCTGGGGGGGCACTGGTGGCACTGGTGGCCCTGGGACACGGGTGCCAGTGCTGGGGGGGCACTGATGGTGATGGCACTGGTGGCACTGGGATGTGGGTGTCAGTGCTGGAGGGGCACTGGTGGCACTGGGACATGGGTGCCAGCACTGGGGGGCCACTGGTGGTGATGGCACTGAGACTCGGGTGGCAGTACTGGGGGGACTGGTGGCACTGGTAGTGATGGCACTGGTGGCACTGGGACACGGGTGTCAGTGCTGGGGGGGACTGGTGGCACAGGTGGCACTGGGACAAGGGTGTCAGTGCTGGGGGGCCACTGGTGGCACAGGTGGCAGTGGTGGTGGTGGCACTTGGGGACACAGTGCTGGTACTGGATGGTGGCACTGGTGGCACCTTCAGGACATGATACTTGTGCTGGGAGGTGGCACTGGTGGCACTGGTGGTACTGGGACACAGATGCCAGTGCTGAGGGGGCACTGGTGGCCCTGGGACATGGGTGCCAGCACTGGGGGGGCACTGGTAGTGATGGCACTGAGACTCAGGTGGCAGTACTGGGGGGACTGGTGGCACTGGTAGTGATGGCACTGGTAGCACTGGTGGCACTGGGACACAGATGCCAGTGCTGGGGGGGACTGGTGGCACCGGCGGCACTGAGACATGGGTGCCAGTGCTGGGCGGGGACTGGTGGCACTGGTGGCACTGGGACATGGGTGCCAGTGCTGGGGGGGCACTGGTGGCACAGGTGGCAGTGGTGGTTGTGGCACTTGGGGACACAGTGCTGGTACTGGGTGGTGGCCCCAGTGGCGCTGGGACACAGGTGCCAATGCTGAGGGGGGGCACTGGTGGCACTGGGACACAAGTGCCAGTGCCCCAGGGTGGCCCTGGTAGTGGTGGCACTGAGACACGGGTGCCAGTACTGGAGGGGTACTGGTGTCACTGGGGGCTGGGCGATGGGCATTGGTGCTGGGGGGGGCTCTGGTGGCACTGGTGGTGGTGGCACTGGGGTGTGGGCAACCGGCACTGGTGCTGCAGGTGGCACTGGGGGCACTGGGGACACTCCAGGATGTGATATTGGTGCTGGGGGGGGGGAGGCACTGGTGGCGGCACTGGTGGCACTGGGACACACGTGCCAGTGCTTTGGGGGGCACTGGGGGCACTGGGGTCTGGGCAATGGGCACTGGTGGCACTGGTGGTGGTGGGACGTGGGTGCCAGTTCTGGGGGGGCACTGGGGGGGCTGGTGGCACTGGTGATGATGCTACTGGGGAGACTGGTGGCACGGCTGGGGCGGCACTGGTGGCACTGGGACACAGGTGCCAGTGCTGGAGGGGCACTGGGGGCAGTGGTGGCACTGGGACATGGGTACCAGTGCTGGGGGGGGGTGCACTGGGGCACTGATTGTGGTGGCACTGGTGTTACTGGGGTCTGGGCAATGGGCACTGGTGGCACTGGTGGTGCTGGGACATGGGTGCCAGTGCTGAGGGGGCACTGGGGACACTGGGGACACTGGGACACAGGTGCCAGTGCCGGGTGGGCATACTGGTGGCACTGGTTATAGTGGCACTGGGCAATGGGTGCCAGTGCTGGGGGGGGGTACTGGTGGCACTGGTGGCACTGGGACACGGGTGATGGTGGCACTGGTGGCACTCCAGGACGTGATACTGGTACTGGGGGGTGGCACTGGGTGCCAATGTTGGGGAGGGCACTGGTGGCACTGGTGGCACTGGGCAATGGGTGCCAGTGCTGGGGGGGGCACTGGCGGCACTGGTGGCACTGGTGGCACTGGGAGGTGGCACTGGTGGCACCTCAGGGCTCGGGGGGGAGGGGGCAGTGGGGGAGGGGCAATGCGGGCTGGGGGGGGCTCGGTGCCAGGGGAGGGGTCGGTGCCAAGGGGGGGGAGGGGGGGCAATGCGGGAGGGGGGAGGGGCAATGCGGGCTCGGGGGGGGGAGGGCTCGGTGCCAAGGGGGGGAGGGGCAATGCGGGCGGGCGGGCGTGGCCTGGGGGCGTGGCCTGTGGTGGGCGTGGCCTCCCGGGCTGCGGGGCCGGAGCCGCAGGGGGGAGGGGCGGCCATGGAGGGGGCGCGGGGGCTGCAGCACGAGATCCGCAGCCTCAAAGGTGCGGGGGGGGGGGGGGCGGGGGGGGGCTCTGCCGGTGTCCCCCAGTACCCCATCCCTGCACCCCCCCATTCCCAGTCCCCCCCCAGCATCCCCCAGTATCCCCCAGTACCCCATCCCTGCACCCCCCCATTCCCAGTACCCCCCCAGCATCCCCCAGTACCCCATCCCTGCACCCCCCCATTCCCAGTCCCCCCCCAGCATCCCCCAGTATCCCCCAGTACCCCATCCCTGCACCCCCCCATTCCCAGTACCCCCCCAGCATCCCCCAGTACCCCATCCCTGCACCCCCCCATTCCCAGTACCCCCCCAGCATCCCCCCCAGCATCCCCCAGTATCTCCCAGTACCCCATCCCTGCACCCCCCCCATTCCCAGTATCCCCCCAGTGTCTCCCAGTATCTCCCAATGTACCCCAGTATCCCCATCTCTGCACCCCCCCAGCATCTCCCAGTATCCCCATCCCTGCCCCCCCCAGCATCCCCCAGTATCTCCCAGTACTCCATCCCTGCCCCCCCAGTGCCTCCCAGTATCCCCTAGTTTCCCCTTCTACCCCCCATTTCCAGTACCCCCCCAGCATCCCCCAGCATCCCAAAGTATCTCCCAGTACCCCCATCCCTCCCCCCCCCCATTTCAATACCCCCCCAGCATCCCCCAGTACCCCATCCCTGCACCCCCCCATTCCCAGTACCCCCCCAGCATCCCCCAGTACCCCATCCCTGCACCCCCCCATTCCCAGTATCCCCCAGTGTCCCGTGGGGGCTCTGCATTGGTGCCAGGGGGGTGCTGAGCCCTGGGTTGGTGCCAGGTGCTGAGCCATGGAGGCCTGGGTTGGTGCCAGGGGGAGCTGAGCGGGTGCTGAGCTCAGGGTCGGTGCCAGGGGGGTGCTGAGTGCCCGCTGAGGGTGGGTGCTGAGTCCGGATCGGTGCCAGGTGGGTGCTCAGTGCGAGTGCCAAGTGGGTGCTGAGTCCGGATTGGTGTCAGGTGGGTGCTGGGTCCGAATTGGTGCCAGGCGGGTGCTGAGCCCTGGGAGCTCCGGATTGGTGCCAGGCGGGTGCCGAGCGGGTGCTGAGTGCGGGTGCCGAGTGGGTGCTGAGTCTGGATCGGTGCCAGGTGGGTGCTGAGCCATGGGTTGGTGCCAGGTGCTGAGCCATGGAGGCCAGGATTGGTGCCAGGCGGGTGCTGAGTGCGGGTGCCAAGTGGGTGCTGAGTCCGGATTGGTGCCAGGTGGGTGCTGGGTCCGAATTGGTGCCAGGCGGGTGCTGAGTGCGGGTGCCGAGTGGGTGCTGAGTCCGGATTGGTGCCAGGCAGGTGCTGAGTGCAGGTGCCAAGTGGGTGCTGAGTCCGGATCGGTGCCAGGTGGGTGCTGAGCCATGGGTTGGTGCCAGGTGCTGAGCCATGGAGGCCAGGATTGGTGCCAGGTGGGTGCCGGGTCCGAATTGGTGCCAGGCGGGTGCTGAGTGCGGGTGCCAAGTGGGTGCTGAGTCCGGATTGGTGCCAGGTGGGTGCTCAGTGCCTGCTGGATGCGGGGCGGGAGGGGGCTCAGCACCATCCGGAGCAGCAGCAGCCGGGGCTGCTCCCAGTACGGGCACTGGGACCAGGATGGGCATCGCCACTGGCACCAGGACGGGCACCAGTATGGGTACTGGGACCAGGATGGGCACTGGGATTGATACTGGGACCAGTACGAGCATCACCACTGGTACCAGCACTGGCACTGAGACTGGGGTTGGCACCAGTACTGGCACCAGTACCAGTACTGGCACCACAGTTGGCACTGGTACAGTGACTGGGACCAGTACTGGTATCAGCATGGGCGCCAGTACCAGCATCGCCACTGGGACCAGTACGGGCACTGGCACTGGTATCGGTACTGGGATGGGCACTGTTACCAGTATGGGCACTGGGATTGATACTGGTGTTGATACTGGGACCAGTACCAGTACGGGTGTTGCCACTGGCACCAGTATGGGCACTAGTATTGATACTGGGACCAGTACCAGTATGGGCATTGCCCCTGGCACTGGCACCAGTACCAGCATCACCACTGGCACCAGTATGGGCACTGGGATTGATACTGGTACTGATACTGGTACGAATACGGGCATCGCCACTGGGACCAGTATGGGCGCTGGCACTGGAATAGGCACTGGGATGGGCACTGGCACCAGTATGGGCACTGGGGCTGGCACTGGGGCTGGGATTGGCACCAGTACCAGCACTGGTCCCAGTACTGGCACCGCCATTGGCACCAGTACGGGCACTGGTGCTGGTATGGGCACCAGTACTGGCACCGGGGGGGGTGTCCCCAAAACCGTGAGGGGGGGCTCCAAAACCAGTCCACCCCTCCCAGTCCCTCCCAGTTCCCCCCCAGTCCCCCCAGTTCCTCCCAGTTCCCCCCCCAGTTTCTCCCAGTTCCCCCCCAGTTCCCCCCCCAGTCCCCCCAGTTCCTCCCAGTCCCCCCAGTTCCTCCCAGTTCCCCCCCAGTCCCCCCCCAGTCCCCCCAGTTCCTCCCAGTTCCCCCCCAGTTCCTCCCAGTCCCCCCCAGTCCCTCCCAGTTCCCCCCCCAGTTCCCCCCCCCCAAACCGGTCGGGGCGGCGGCTCCGGCTCCGCCCGGGGGGGGGGAGGTGGGGGGGGGGGGGGGCGGCAGCTCAGCCCGCTCTGACTCAGCGGCGCCTCCGCCCCCCCCCCCCCCCTTCCACCCCCCCGGGCGGAGACAGAGCCGCCGCCGCCTCAGCCGGGAGAGCTACTGGTCCATACTGGGAGCTACTGGGAGCTACTGGTTCATACTGGGCGGTACTTGGCGGTACTGGTCCATACTGGGCTGTACTGGATGGTACTGGTCCATATCAGGTAGTTTTGGGCAGTACTGGTCCATACTGGGCTGTACTGGGCAGTACTGGTCCATACTGGGCTGTACTGAGCAGTACTGGTCCATATCGGGCAGTACTGGGAGCTGCTGGGCTATACTGGGAAATACTGGTCCATACTGGGCTGTACTGGGCTCTACTAGTCAATACTGATCTATACTGGGCGGTACTGGGCCATACTGGGCTGTACTGGGTTGTACTGGGCTCTGCTACTGATCCATACTGGGCTGTATTGGGCAGTACTGGTCCATACTGGGCGGTACTGGGCCATAGTGGGCGGGTACTGGTCCATACTGGGCTGTACTGGGCGGTACTGGTCCATAGTGGGTGGTATTGGTCCATACTGGGCTGTACTGGGTGGTACTGGTCCACATCGGGCAGTACTGGGAGCTGCTGGGCTGTACTGGGAGAGAGTGGTCCCTACTGGTTCATACTAGGCTGTACTGTGCATTACTGGTCCATACTGGGCTGTACTCGTCAATACTGGTCCATACTGGGCTGTACTCATCCATACTGGTCCATACTGGGCTGTATTGGGCCATACTGGCCCAGACTCCGCGTGCCAGGACATCCCAAGCCGTGCCAGGCTGTGACTGGGCAGCCGTGTGCCCGTGTGCCAGGCCACTGCGTTCCCGTGTGCCCGCGATCCCGCGTCCCTGCGTTCCCGTGTGCCCGCGTTCCCGCATGCCCGTGATCCCGTGTGCCCGCGATCCCGCATGCCTGTGATCCCGTGTGCCCGTGATCCCGTGTGCCCGCGTCCCCTTGATCCTGTGATCCCGCGTGCCCATCTGCCCGGCCATCGTGTGCCCACATTCCCACGTCTCCGTGTGCCCATGTGCCCGTAATCCTGTGATCCCGCATTCCCGTGTGCCCGCGTCTCCCTGTGCCCGCATCCCCGCGTGCCCACATTCCCACATCTCTGTGTCCCCAAATCCCCGTGTGCCCACCTCGCCACGTGCCCGTGTGCCCGCATTCCCACGTCCCTGTGTGCCCGCGTGCCCGCCTCCCCACGTGCCCGCGTGCCCGCGCCGCCATGGTGGCCGGGATGCTGATGCCGCTGTGGCAGCTGCGGGCGATCGTGGCGCTGCTGCTGCGCCAGGGGGTGCTGGTGGCGGAGCGGGACGCGCGGCCGCGGCGGTGCCACCCGCAGCTGCCCGGGGTGCC
The DNA here is from genome assembly GCA_033558235.1 of Neomorphus geoffroyi. Lineage (NCBI taxonomy): Eukaryota > Metazoa > Chordata > Aves > Cuculiformes > Neomorphidae > Neomorphus > Neomorphus geoffroyi. Next base: position 347,550 of record JAUMJM010000134.1, on the reverse strand, counting down.
CAACGTGGCGGTGCTGCGCGCCATGGCCTCGCTGCGTGCCCGCGGCCTCGTGCGCCAGACCTGCGCCTGGCGCCACCTCTACTGGTTCCTGTGCGACGCCGACGCCCTGCGGCGCCAACTGCGCCCGCAGCTCCGCGGCTGCACCACCGCGGGCACTGGCACTGCCAGCCAGACTGGCACCAGTAAGCTGGGACACACCAGCACCAGTGGCACCAGTATGATGAGGCCCAGGCCCAGTGGCACCAGTAAGTTGGTACCCAGTGGCACCAGTAAGCTGGCACGCAGCAGCACCAGTGGCACCAGTAAGGTGGTACCCAGCACCCCCAGTGGCACCAGTAAGCTGGCACCCAGCAGCACCAGTGGCACCAGTATGATGAGGCCCAGCACAACCAGTGGCATCAGTAAGCTGGCACCCAGCAGCACCAGTGGCACCAGTAAGGCAGGACCCAGCAGTGATACTGGGACCAGTAAGATGCAACTCGGCACTAGCGGCACCAGTAAGACCCAAGTCACCCCCAGTGAAACCACCAAAGGGCAATCCAGTGCCACCAGTGCCACCAGTACTGGGACCAGTAAGCCCCAAGCTGCCACCAGCGCTGCCACCAGTCCCAGTGCCAGCAGTCCCAGTGCCACCAGTAAGCCCCAACCCAGCACCAGTACTCCCAGTGCCACCAGCACCAGTGCCACCAGTACCAGTACTCTCAGAGCCACCAGTGTGCCCGGAGCTGCCACCGCCCCCACCCCCAGGGCTCCCAGTGCCCCCCCCAGTCTGGGCACTGGGACCAGTCCGGGCACCGGGCCTGGCACTGGGGAGCAGCGGCTGCCCCAGCACCCCCAGTCTGGACCAGTTACAGGTACTGGGAATCTGGGGGGGGGGGCTGTGCGGGGGGGCTGGGTTCTGGGGGGGGGCTGTTTGGGGGGGTCCCACTGTGCCTGTTTTTTCGTGGGGGGCTGTTTTGGTGCCCCCCCCCCCCCCCCCCCAAAATTAGACCCCCCCTCCCCCCCCCCCTTTCCGCCCCCCCAATCCCCCCCCGATCCGCTCCGGGTTTTCCTTCGCTTTGCTCCGGGCCGGTAAAACCCGGCCTGGATTCCGCTCCGGCCCGGACGGGGTCGCAGAGGTTTTGGGGGGCGCTGGGGGGGTCCCCGAGGGGCGGAGCGGCTCCTGCCGAGTCTGGGGGGGTCCTGGGAGCCCAGGAAGGGGCTGGAGCGGGTGGGGGGGCCCCTCTTTGCCCCATGAACCTCCCAGCGCCCCGGCTGGGGGCTGGGGGCCCCCCCCAAAGTCTGGGGGCTCTGGGGGGGCCCGTGGGGACCCACAAGGGGGGGCGTTCTCGCTCTGGCGCCCCCCCCCGGTGCCCCCCCTCCCCCCGTGTTCTATCTCGGGTTGGGTGACGGGTGCGTTATTTATAGCGGGGCCCCCCCGTGCCCCCCCCCCGCAGGTGCAGCCGCTGCCACCCCGCACCCCGTCCTTGTCCCGATCCCAGTCCTTCCCAGTCCAATCCCAGTCCTTCCCAGTCCCTTCCCAGTCCTATTCCAGTCCTTCCCAGTCCTATCCCAGCCCTATCCCAGTCCTTCCCAGTCCTATCCCAGTCCTTCCAAGTCCTATCCCAGTCCTTCCCAGTCCCTTCCCAGTCCCTTCCCAGTCCTTCCCAGTCCTATCCCAGTCCTTCCCAGTCCTATCCCAGTCCCTTCCCAGTCCTATCCCAGTCCTTCCCAGTCCTTCCCAGTCCATTCCCAGTCCTATCCCAGTCCAATCCCAGCCCCCCCCATGAAGGTCGTGCCGGGTAGGTTTGAGCCCCCCCCCGGGCTCGGGAATTTTGGGGGGGGAGGGGGGGGAGCTGGCGCCGCCGGGACGGGGCAACCCGGGATAAAAAACCCGGGATATAAAAAACTGGGATAAAAAAACCCAGGATAAAAAAACCCGGGATATAAGAAAACGGGATAACGGGGGGGGGGGAGGCGAAGGAGCTGGGGGGGGGGGGGAAGGCGCCTCCCGGGCGGCCCGGGAGGGGTTGAAGGCGGAGCGGGAGGTGCCCCGGGGGGGGGCGGGGCCGAGCCGAGCCGAGCCGGGCCGGGTCGGGTCCCCATGGAGGACGGGGGGTCCCTGTTCCCCTCGCTGGTGGCCGCGGGGCACGCGGCGTCCCTGGCACTCGTTTGGTTCTGGAGGCGGCGGGGGGAGCCCGGGGGTGCGGGTGAGTGCGGGGCGGCCCCGCTCGGCAGCGTCCGGGACCGTCCGGGAGCTTTCGGAACCGTTCGGGCGCTTTCGGAACCGTTCGGGCGCTTTCGGAACCGTTCGGGCGCTTTCGGAACCGTTCGAGGGTTTTCGGAACCACTCGGATCCGTGCGGCTCTGTTCGGGTGTTTTCGGCTCCGTTCGGGACCCGCTCGGGTGTTTCCGGAACCATTCGGGTCCTTTCGGCTCCGTTCGGCTCTGCTCGGGTCCCTTCGGCTCCGTTCGCCCCCCCCGCTCCCCCCGCCCCTTCCTGAGCCGGGGGAGGGGGTGATGAGGGGGTTGTTTTGGGGGTTTCCATGGCAACGCCCCAAGGGAGGATGCGCTGATCGCGGTTTCCATGGTGACTCAGCATCCTGCCCCCCCCGCCCCCCCGGTGCTGGCACGAAGGGGGGGGGGGGGTTGGCACCAGCACTTTCCAGGGCGTTGGCTGTGGTTTCTGTCCCTCGGTGCCACCCCCTTGGTGCCACCAAACTTTGTGCCACCCCCTTTGGTGCCACGATCTTTGTGCCACCCCCTTGGTGTCGCCCCCTTTGGTGCCACCAAGCTTTGTGCCACCCCCTCCATGTGTGCCCCCCCCACTGCCACCCCAGTGGGTGCCAGGCAGGGGGCACCTTGGGGGGGAGTGTGTGGTGACAAGGGGTGGCCCTGGCATGCGCCCAGCGCTCCCGAAGGGCACCCAAGGTCGCAGCTGGCACCGCGCGTCACGGGAGGGTCCCGGGGGGGGGCACCCCTATGGGGGGGTGTCTCACCCATCCATGGGAGGGGCTTCTTGGGGAGGGGGGGTGCAGTGGCCACCATGGGGGGGTGGTTGATAGCCAGGGTGGAGTGTGTGGGGGGTGGCTTTGCTGGGGGGGGGGGGTTGGTAGCCAGGATGGAGTGTGGGGGGGGTTGTTTCCCGTGGCCACCATGGGGGGGCGTTGGTAGCCAGGATGAAGTGGGGGGGGGGCGTTATTTTTGGGGGGGGGGGGGGTTGGTAGCCAGGATGGAGTTGCCCCCCCTTGCTGCCCGCCCCCCCATCCGCTCTCTCAGTTTTTCCACGGGGTGGGGGTGGGGGAGGGGGGGGTGACGTGGCCACTGCTGACGTGGGGGTGGCAACAGCGGGCCGGAGGGGGGGGGGGCACCCACCCTGCATTTGGGGAGGGGGGGTATCACCACCCCCTCTCCCCCCCCATGTGCCCCCCCCCGCCCGGCGTTATCGCCTCATCCCAGCCCCTCCCTGCACCCCCCTTATCTCTGGGGTGCAGCCGTGGGGCAGCCGTGGGGCACCGGGGCACCGTGGGGCACTTGGCACCCCCCACGCTGCACCTCCTCCTTGCACCCCACATCCTGAGTCCCAATCCCAATCCCCACCCCACCCTTCCCCAATCCCAATCCCATCCCAATCCCAATCCCACGCCTGGCTCCGTCCCCACCCAATTCCCATCATCCCAATCCCACCCCATCATCCCATCCAATCCCAATCCCAGTCCCATTCCAGTACCAACCCCCCCATCCAATCCCAATCCAATCCAATCCCAATCCCAATCCCAGTCCCACCCCATCCCATCTCCATCCTCAGCATCCCCATCATCCCAATCCCACCCACCCCATCATCCCATCCAATCCCAGTCCCAGTCCCATCCCACCCCCAACCCCCTCCCAATCCCATCCCAATCCCCTCCCATCCCCCCCCCCGCCCATTCCAGTCCAATCCCATCTCAATCCCCCCCCCCCTCGTTCCCCACATTCCCAGCCCCCGCCTGTGTCTCCCCCCCCCCCCCCCCCGGCCCCCAATCCTGGCGGGGCCGGAGCAGGAGGAGCCGCAGCTGGCACCGACCCCGCAGCTGGCACCGACCCCGCTGCGGCCGCAGCTGCAGCCCCGCACGCCATGCTGGCCCGCTGCTGCACCCGCTGCTGCACCCGCTGCTGCGCCCGCCGCGCAGGTCTGGGTGCTGCATGGGTGCTGGGGGGTCCTGGGTGGGTGCTGGGTGGGTGCCACCCCCCTGTGGTGGCATCGCTGGGACCCCTCTTGCAGGTCTTGTGTTCCGTGCCCAGTGTGCACCGTGGGACTGGGGGAGTGATGGGGGAGTCCTGGGAGCTGGGGTGGCATCACTGAGTGGGTGCTGGGGGGGTGCTGGGTGGATGCCACCCCCCTGTGGTGGCATCGCTGGGACCCCGCTGTGGGTCTTGTGTCCCGTGCCCAGTGTGCACCGTGGGACTGGGGGGGTGATGGGGGGGTCCTGGGAGCTGGGGTGGCATCACTGAGTGGGTGCTGGGGGGGTGCTGGGTGGATGCCACCCCCCTGTGGTGGCATCGCTGGGACCCCTCTTGCAGGTCTTGTGTTCCGTGCCCAGTGTGCACCGTGGGACTGGGGGGGTGATGGGGGGGTCCTGGGAGCTGGGGTGGCATCACTGAGTGGGTGCTGGGGGGGTGCTGGGTGGATGCCACCCCCCTGTGGTGGCATCGCTGGGACCCCGCTGTGGGTCTTGTGTCCCGTGCCCAGTGTGCGCTGTGGGACCGGGGGGGTCCTGGGAGGGTCCTGGGTGCTGGGGTGGCATCACTGAGTGGGGGTTGGGTGCTGGGTGGGTGCTGGGGTGGCATCACTGAGTGGGTGCTGGGTGCTGCGTGGGTGCTGGGGTGGCATCACTGAGTGGGTGCTGGGTGCTGCCTGGGTGCTGGGGTGGCATCACTGAGTGGGTGCTGGATGGTGCCTGGGTGCTGGGGTGGCATCACTGAGTGGGGGCTGGGTGCTGGGTGGGTGCTGGGGTGGCATCACTGAGTGGGTGCTGGGTGCTGCCTGGGTGCTGCGTGGGTACCACCCCCCTGCGGTGGCATCATTGGCACCCCCCTTGCGGGTCTCGTGTCCCATGCCCAGCGTGCACCGTGGGGCCGGGTGGGTGCTGGGTGGGCACCAGATGTGGTACTGGGTGCAGGATGGGTGCAGGATGGGTGCTGGGTGGGTGCCACCCCCCTGCAGTGGCATCGCTGGGCCCAGTGGGTCGGCCTGGCGTCCCGTGGGCACAGGGGGGGTGCAGGGGGTGCCAGGGCGTGCGGGTACAGGGGGTGCGGGGGAGTGTGGGGGGTGCGGGGGGGTGCAGGATCAGGGGGTGCAGGGGGTGCGGGGGGTGCGGGGGGTGCGGGGGGGGTGCAGGATCAGGGGGTGCAGGGGGTGCGGGGGGGGTGCAGGATCAGGGGGTGCCAGGGGGTACAGGGGGTGCGGGGGGGTGCGGGGCGGTGCAGGATCAGGGGGTGCCAGGGGGTAGAGGGGGTGCGGGGGGGTGCAGGATCAGGGGGTGCCAGGGGGTAGAGGGGGTGCGGGGGGGGGGGTGCCGGGGGTGCCAGGGGGTGCAGGGAGTGCGGGGGGGGGTGCAGGGGTGCAGAGCGTGCGGGGGGTGCGGGGGGGGTGCAGGATCAGGGGGTGCCAGGGGCTACAGGGGGTGCGGGGGGGGTGCAGGATCAGGGGGTGCAGGGGTGCAGAGCGTGCGGGGGGTGCGGGGGGGGTGCAGGATCAGGGGGTGCCAGGGGGTACAGGGGGTGCGGGGGGGGTGCAGGGGGTGCCAGGGGTTGCGGGGGGTGTGTGGTGCAGCTCAGGGTGCGGTTCCCGGGTGCGGGCGGGGCCGCGGGGGGGCGGGGCCGGGGGGGCGGGGCCGCTCTCTCGGGCTCCGTTCCCGGTTCCCCCCCTCTGCCCGTGCCCCCCCCGCCCCCCCCGCCCCGTTCCGTGTCCGGACGCGTCGCTGCAGCCGCCATGGGGGGGGGCGACCCCCACCCCGAGCCCGGGAGGAGGAGGGGGCTCAGCCAGAGGCTCTGCTGCTCCGGTGCGGGGGGCAGACGGGGGGGGCACCGGAGGGGGGCACCGGGAGGGGTACCGGGGGGGGCACGCGGGGGCACCGGGGGGGGCACCAGGGGAGCAAAGACCGGGCACCGGGGGGGGGAGAATGCGGGGAACGAGGGGGCAGCGGGGGAGGGGGCGTGGGGGCCGGGACGGGGGGGGCATTAGGACCCGGGGGGCCCTGGGGAGCGGGCGGGATCCGGGGGGCGGGGCTTGCGCGAAGCCCCGCCCAGCCCCGCCGCAGCCCCCGCCCCCTCCGGCTGGGTTGGGCGGGGGCCAAACTGGGCGGGACTGGAGTGCACTGGGCTGAGCTGGGCTGAGCTAAACTGGATTGAACTGGGCTGAACTGGGATGAACTGAACCAGGCTGAACTGGGCTGTGCTGGGCTAAACTGGGCTGAACTGGCCTGAGCTGTGCTGTGCTGAAATGGGCTGAACTGGGCCAAACTGGGCTGTGCTGGGCGAAACTGGACTGAACTGGTTTGAGCCAAACTGGGCTGAACCGGGCCAAACTGGGTTGAGCTGAGCTGGACGGAGTTGAACTGGGTTGAGCTTGGCTGAGCTGGGTTGAGCCAAACTGGATGAACTGGTCCAAACTGGGTTGAACTGGGCGGAATGGAGCTGAACTGGGTTGAACCAAACTGGGCTGAACTGGGCTGAATGGAGCTAAGCTGCGTTGAGCCAGACTGGGCTGAACTGGGCTGTGCTGAGCCAAACTGGGCTGGGCTGTGTTGAAAGGGGCTGAACTGGGCCAAACTGGCTGAGCTGGGCTAAACCAAACTGGGCTGAGCTGAACTGGACTGAACTGGGCCAAACTGGGTTGAGCTGAGCTGGACAGAGTTGAACTGGGTTGAGCTTGGCTGAGCTGGGTTGAGCCAAACTGGATGAACTGGTCCGAACTGGGCTGTGCTGGGCGGAATGGAGCTGAATTGGGTTGAACTGGACTGGGCTGAACTGGGCTGTGCTGGGTTGAGCCAGACTGGGCTGAGCCAGGCTGAACTGGGCTGTGCTGAGCCAAACTGGGCTGGGCTGTGTTGAACTGGGCTGAACTGGGCCAAACTGGGCTGAGCTGGGCGAAACCGAACTGGGCTGAGCTGAACTGGACTGAACTGGGCCAAACTGGGCTGAGCTGAGCTGGACTGGGTTGGGCCAAGCTGGGCTGAACTGGGCTAAACTGGTTTGAGCCAAACTGGGCTGAACTGAACTGGGCTGAACTGGCCCTGGTGGCACCGTCGTTGGGTGCCAGTGTTGTGTCGTTGGGTGCTGGCAGTGCCCGTGGGTGCCAGTGGCAGCGTTGGGTGCCACCAGCGCCATTGGGTGCTGGCAGTGCCAGTGGCCCTGGTGGCAGCGTGTTGGGTGCAGCTGCGTCACCGGGTGCCACCGCAGCCTTGGTGGCAGCGCCCGCTTCCTGCCCATGGGCAGCGGAGGGGGGGGGGGGGGGCAGGGGGAGGGGCTGCAGGTTTCGGGGTTCCCCCCCTCCCCGTGGGTGGCAGCGGGGCCGGACGGGCCGGGTGCTGCGCCTGCGGGCACGGGACTGGCAGTGCCCGCAGCTCCTGCGCAGCTGGCTCGGCTGCCCCCACCCACGCCGGCGCCTGGCGAGCGCCCGCGGGGCCCAACCGGAGTCACTCCGGATCCTCTTTGTGATGTGGAGCAAAACCAGAGTCACTCTGGTTCCAGTGTGGCTGAACTGGTGTCACTTTGGATCCTCTTCACAGTGTGGAGCAAAACCAGAGTCGCTCTGGATTCACTTTATGGTATGGAGCAAAACCAGAGTCACTCTGGATTCTCTTTGATGGGGCCAAACCAGAGTCACTCTGGATTCTCTTTGATGGGGCAAACCAGAGTCACTCTGGATTCTCTTCATCGTGTGGAGCAAACCCAGAGTCACTCTGGTTCCAGTGTGGCTGAGCTGGAGTCACTCTGGATCCTCTTCACAGTGTGGAGCAAAACCAGAGTCGCTCTGGATTCACTTTATGGTATGGAGCAAAACCAGAGTCACTCTGGATTCTCTTTGATGGGGCCAAACCAGAGTCACTCTGGATTCTCTTCATCGTGTGGAGCAAACCCAGAGTCACTCTGGTTCCAGTGTGGCTGAGCTGGAGTCACTCTGGATCCTCTTCCCGGTGTGGAGCCAAACTGGAGTCACTCCGGTTCCTCCCCAGATGGTGCCGCCTGCATTCCTGCGCCGCATTCCTGCGCCACCCCCATGCCAGCCCCCCTTCCCCCCCCCGGCCCTGTGCCAGGCGCTCCCTGTGTGCCCGGGCCTTGCCGGGCGCCACCGCGGTGACGCAGGATGGGACGAGGTGCCGTGGCCCTTGGACCCCCACGCAAGGGATGGGCAGTGCCCGCCGCGTGGGTGCCAACGTGGGTGCTGGCGCCAGAGTGGGCGCTGGGCACCCTGGGGTGCTCATGGGGTCCTGGTGCCACCCTGGGGTCCCTGTGCCATCCTGAGGTCCCTGTGCCACCCTGGAGTCCCCATGGCGTCCCTGTGCCACCCTGGGTTCCTGTGCCATCCTGAGGTCCTGTGCCACCCTGGAGTCCCCATGGGGTCCCTGTGCCACCCTGGGGTTCCTGTGCCACCCTGGAGTCCCCATGGGGTCCCTGTGCCACCCTGGGGTCCCTGTGCCATCCTGAGGTCCCTGTGCCACCCTGGAGTCCCCATGGGGTCCTGGTGCCACCCTGGGGTCCCTGTGCCACCGGGGGTCCCTGTGCCACCCTGGGGAGGGGTTGGAGTTGGGGGGGGGGTTGGGGGTGCGGGGGGGGTGGGTTGGGGGTGCGGGTGCAGCCCTGGGGGGGGTGGGGAGGTGTCGATTCCCTCCCCGGCTCCGGGCAGGAAGGAGTTAACGTCGCTTCCCGCCGGGGCCGGGGCCGCCGGAGGGCGTGGCCGAGGGCGAAGGGGCGTGGCCATGGCCGGAAAAGGGGCGGGGCCGGGGTTGGGGCGCGGCGCAGGGGGGAAAGGAGCGCGCCTGGGGGCGGGGCCGAAGGGAAGGGGCGTGGCCTGGGCTCGGGCGCGGTGGAGGAAGGGGGCGTGGCTGGGGCGGAAGAGGGGGCGTGGTCAAAGGGAAAGGGGCGTGCCCCGGCCCGGGCGCTATAGATGAGGGGGCGAGGTCGGGGCGGAAGAGGGGGCGTGGCCGAGGGAAAGGGCGTGGCCGGGGTTGGGCGCGGTGCAGGGGAGGTGGCAAGGGGCGTGGCCACGGGCGTGGCCGTGGGCGTGGCCGGGGTTTGGGGCGCGGTGGGGGGGGAGGGGGGGTCCCGGTCAGAGCCGGAGCGGCAGCGATGGCGGGGGGGGGCGAGGAGAGCGCGTTCCGAGCCGTGCTGAGAGCGGCCGAGGGGCGGCGAGGTGAGGGGGGGCCGGGGGGGGCGAGGGGGGCAGGTGAGGGGGGACCGGGTGGGCCAGGTGGGGGGGGGGGGCAGGTGAGGGGGAGATGGGGGGGAAGGGAGTGAGGGGGGGCAAGGTGAGGGGGGGGCGAGTGGGAGATGAGGGGGTGAGGGAGGGCGAGGTGAGGGGGGGGGAATGAGGTGAGGGGGGGGCAAGGTGAGGGGGGAGGCCAGGTGAGGGGGGGCTCGGGGGGGCGGTGAGGTGAAGGGGGGGGATGGGGATGGGGGGAGATGGGAGGGGGGGGGCTGGGTGAGGGGGGGCGAGGGGAGGTGGAGATAGGAGTGAGGGGGGATGAGGGTGGGGGGGGAGAGATGGGGTGGGGGGGGGATGGGGGCGGGGGGGAGAGATGGGGTGAGGGGGGGCGGCGAGGTGGGGGGGGATGGGGGGGAGTTGAGGGGGGGGAGATGGAGGTGGAAAGGAGAGTTGGCATTGGGGGGGCAGCGAGGTGAGGGGGGAGATGGGACGGGGGGGTTGGGGAGATGGGGGGGCAGATGTGGGGTGGGGGGGCAGGGGGAGTGGGGGGTCTGAGGGGTGGGGGATGGGGAGGCGATGTGGGCACGAGGGGGCACGTGGGGTGAGGGGAGATGTGGGGGACCCCCCCCCCCCGGCTATGGGGCAGCCCCACGGCGTTCCGTGGTGCCCGCTGGCACTGTGGGGCGTTGGCCGCCAGCCGTGCCCGCAGCGCCAGCTTCCTCCCACGCCCCACGGCGCGGCTGCGCCCGCCCCACGGTGCCGGCGGCTGCCCCATAGCGTGCCAACAGCTGCCCCATGGTGTGCCAGCCTGTGCCCCATAGATGCCCCATAGCGTGCCAACGGCTGCCCCATAGCATGCCAGCCTGTGCCCCGTGGTGTGGGTGTGGCTGCCCACGGCTGCCCCATAGCATGCCAACGGCTGCCCCATGGTGTGCCAGCCTGTGCCCCATAGATGCCCCATAGCGTGCCAACAGCTGCCCCATGGTGTGCCAGCCTGTGCCCCATAGATGCCCCATAGCGTGCCAACGGCTGCCCCATAGCATGCCAGCCTGTGCCCCATGGTGTGGGTGTGGCTGCCCCACGGCTGCCCCATAGTATGCCAACGGCTGCCCCATAGCATGCCACCCTGTGCCCCGTGGTGTGGGTATGGCTGCCCCATGGCTGCCCCATAGCGTGCCAACGGCTGCCCCATAGTGTGCCAGCCTGTGCCCCGTGGCTTCCCCATGGTGTGGGTGTGGCTGCCCCATCGCATGCCAACGGCTGCCCCATAGTGTGCCAACACCTGCCCTATGGCTGCCCCACAGCACAGCTGTGCCCACTCCACGGCTGCCCCATGGTGTGCCAAAAGATGCCCCATGTTGTGCCAGCGTGTGCCCCATAGCTGCCCCATCGCGTGCCAACACCTGCCCCATGGCATAGGTGTGGCTGCCTCACGGCTGCCCCACACCAGGGCTGTGCCAGCCCCATCGCGTGCCAACATCCGCCCCAGGGCACAGCTGTGCCCGCCCCGCAGCTGCCCCAGGACGCGTTAGCGGGCGCTGCACCGCCCGGGGTGGCACCATGGGTACCCTGGGCTGGGGCAGCACCCAGGGCCTCATCCTGACCCCTATGGATCCCACGCAGGCTGAGGGTGCTGAGCACCCCGGGCTCATCCTGACCCCTATGGACCCTCCTTGGGGTGAGGGCTCAGCACCCAAGGGCTCAGCGCCATCCCCAGGGCCTCATCCTGACCCTGGACCCGTCGTGCTGAGGGAGCTGAGCACCCCGGACTCATCCTGACCCCTATGGATCCCACACAGGCTGAGGGTGCTGAGCTGGGGCTGAGGGTGCTGAGCACCCCTGGGCTCATCCTGACCCCTATGGATCCCACACAGGCTGAGGGTGCTGAGCTGGGGCTGAGGGTGCTGAGCACCCCTGGCTCATCCTGACCCCTATGGAGCCCCCTTGGGCTGAGGGCGCTGAGCGGGTGCTGAGGGTGCAGATGCACCAAGCAAGGGCTCAGCACCCCCGTGCTCAGCACCCCATGGCCTCATCCTGCCCTGCACCCCCTCATGCTGCGGGCGAGCCTGGGGGGAGGGGTGCTGAGCCTGGGGGAGCTGGTGAACCCTGGGAGCTGGTGCAGGATGCACCCCTGACCCCCCCCTCTCGTTGCAGACGAGCGCGACGCGTCCAGAAGAAAACCTTCACCAAGTGGGTCAACAAACACCTGCTCAAGGTACTGCAGCGCCGCATGCAGCCGCGGCTGGCACCCCCCGTGCCCCGGTGCAACCTCCCCACCCCCACCCCCGGGCTGCAGCACCCCCAGCTGCAACCCTGCGGCCGCCGCGGCGCGGCTCTGCCACCGGCTGCAGTCTCGCTGTCCCTGGCTGCGGCGCTGGCTGCGGCCCCAGAGCTGCAGCGCTGCATGGCAACGCAGCCCCTGCCCGCTGCGGCCCCTGAGCTGCAGCCCCTGCCCTGCTGCAGCAATCTCAGCTGCAGCCCACTGCAGCCCTGGCCGCTGCAGCCCCCCCGGGTCCCCTCCTGCCACCCACAGCCCCTCCCGTCCCGCTCCGTGCCATGTGCTGCGGTGCCAGCGTGCCCGTGCCTGTTCCCCGCCGCCCGGTGGGGCACGCGCCAACATGGCTGCATGGGCGGCACCGGGACCTGTCCGTGCCCGCTGGGGGTGCCCGGCCCTGCGGCGGCGCTCGCTGCAGCTGCTGCGGCTTCAGTGCCTGTGCTGGTGCCAAGCGCCACGGTGCCCGTGCCGGTGCCACCTCTCGCCGCGCTGTCCTGACCTCTCTCTCTTCTCCCTGTGGCTCCTGGCGCAGCACTGGCGCGCAGAGGTAGGTGCAGCGGCTGCGGTGCCACGCGGGCACCGCTCGGGGGGGCCCTGGCACTGCTTGGCACGGGGGGCAGCACGTCCATCCTGGCACGATGGGGGCTGGGGGTCCGGGCCCCCTGGCACTGCTGGCATGGGGGCTGGGGGTCCAAGTCCCCTGGCACTGCTGGCATGGGGAGCACCGGGTCCATCCCAGCACGGGGTGGTAAGAGGGTCTGAGACCCCTGGCACTGTGGGCACTGAATTCAACCCCCTGGCACCACTGGCTCAGGGGACACCAAGTCCATCCTGGCACAGTGGGCAGGGGGTCCGAGCTCCCTGGCACTGCTGGCGTGGGGAGCACCACATCCATTCTGGCACGGGGGCAGGAGGGTCTGAGACCCCTGGCACGGTGAGCACTGAGTCTGAACCCACTGGCACTGCTGGCACAGGGGGCACCGCATCCATCCCAGGACAATGGGCAGAGGTCCCGGTGCCACTGTTGGTCCTGTGGTGCCATGGGTGCTGGGGGCGTAGGGGGTGCCAGGGATGCAGGGACCACCGGGGGTGCCAGGGGTGCAGGGGGTGGTGGGCTAAAGTGGGGGGCACTGGGGGCACCGGAGTGCCAGAGGTGCCCCTGATGCCCCTTGGTGCCCGCAGGCGCAGCGCCGTGTCAACGACCTCTATGAGGACCTGCGCGATGGGCACAACCTCATCTCGCTGCTCGAGGTGCTCTCGGGGGACACCCTGGTAGGTGCCACGCTGGCATCCGCGCGGGTGACACCGCCAGCACCCCCCTTCCCACGTGCCAGCCCTCCTCCTCACCAGCCCCAGGCACCCCCGGGCACCCCCGGGCTCTGCCCCCTCGTCCCCTCCTTCCACTCCGGTCCCGCTTGGCGTCGCCTCTGCCAGCGCTGCCAGGTGGCACCATGCCATTGGGCCACCGCCCCGCCGCGGTGCCACCGCTGTCCCCATGCTGACACCACCTCTTTTGCACTGGTGCCACCTCCTCTCTGCCACCTCTGTCCCTGTGCCACTTCTCCTGTGCTACTTCTGTCCCTATACCACCCCTTCTGTCCCTGTGCCACCTCTCCTGTGCCACCTCTGTCCCCACACCTGCCACCACCTCTCTTGCACTGGTGCCACCTCTTCTCTGCCACCTGTGTCCCTGTGTCACCACCCCTTGTACATCACTGCCACCTCTGTCCCTGTGCCATCTTCCTGTGCCACCACCTCTGTCTGTGTGCCACCTCCTCTGTCCCTGTGCCGTCCCTGTCCCTGTGCCACCTCTGTCCCTGTGCCACCCCCTCTGTCCTTGTGCCACCACCTCTCCTGCTCCACTGGCACATCTGTCCTTCTGCCACCTCTCCCGTGCTGCCACCTCTGTCCCTGCGCCGCCCCCTCTCTCGCACTGCTGCCACCTCTGTCCCCGTGCCGTCACCTCTGTGCCCGCGCTGCCCCCTCTAACGTCTCTTTGCTTTGGTGCCCTCTCCGCTTGCCCGCTCGGGGCTCCCGTTGGCGCCGCTGCCCTCGCCGTCCCCTCCTTTCTCTCCTTGCGCCGCGCGTGCCCGCGGCAGCCGAGGGAGCGTGACCTCCTCCGGACCCTGCGCCTGGTGAGTGGCCGTGCCCGTCGCTCGCCGCGGGGGCGCCGATGCCACCCCCGGTGCCACCCCGGCACCAGGGGCCGCGGGGAGGGCGACGCCGAGTGCCCCTCAGGGTGGGAATGGCGGCAGCGGCGGCGAGGTTGGCGCTGGCACCGTGGCGAGGAGACCCCCCGCGTCACCGAGTGGCACCGGGGCGCTCGGGGGCTCCTGGTGCACCCGGTACCCGGGGTTGGGCAACAACCGGTGCCATGGGACATCCCCAGTGTGGTGGCACTGATTGTCGCCATGGGGCAAGACCAGAGCCGGTGCCACCTCTGTCACGGCTGCGCCACGGGCGAGGGCGCAACATGTGGTGCTGCTGGGACGCTGCGGGCAGGGGCAGCGTGGTGCCAGCGGTGCCCATGTGTTGAGGCTGGCGCTGGTGCATGGCCGAGGCTGCGCTGGGTGCCGCATGCGGCTGCTTTTGCCGTCATCGGGTCCAGCTGTGCCAACGCCCTGGCACGGGGGCCCCTCCTTGGTTGTGGCTGTGATGCCCACATGCAGTGTGGTGGCACTGGTCCCAATCTTGGCACCACTTCCTCGCTGGGATGGGGATGTTCCCGGTGCCACCATGGCTGGTGGGCGTCACTCTTGCGCCGGGCGCTTGGGCTTCTGCAGTGGCCACTGGTGGCACCAGCACGGTTGGGTTGGTGGCATTGTGGGGTGAGGGATGGCAAGGGTGGCATTGGTGGCAGCAGGGCGATTGGGTTGGTCTGGTGGCATCTTGGGGTGACTGATGGCATGGGTGGCATTGGTGGTGCAAGGGCGGTTGGGTTGGTTGGATCAAGGGAGAGGGGATGGCGTGGTTGGCATTGATGGCACCAAAGTGGTTGGTTTGGGTTGGTGGCATCACAGGGCGAGGGATGGCGTGGTTGGCATTGGTGGCACCAAGGCGGTTGGGTTGGTGGCATCTTGACGTGACTGGTAACGTTGGTGGCACCAAGGTGGTTGGGCTGGTGGCATCGCGGGGTGAGCGGTGTGGCGTGTGGTTGGCGTTGGTGTGTCCAGGGTGGGCACCGCGTGGCGTCGCCCCGTGACGCCCGCGATGCACCCGCAGCCGCGCGAGAAGGGCCGCATGCGCTTCCACAAACTGCAGAACGTCCAGATCGCCCTCAACTACCCTGAAACATCGCCAGGTGAGGAGGGGCACGGGCACCCCTGGGTACCTCTGGGCACCCCCTGGGCACCGTGGCCCATCCCTGGCGCTCGGTCCTGCAGGTGAAGCTGGTGAACATCCGCAACGATGACATCGCCGATGGGAACCCCAAGCTCACGCTGGGGCTCATCTGGACCATCATCCTCCACTTCCAGGTGCGGTCCGCGCCCACACGGCCGGGCGGGCAGTGCCGGGGGGTGGGGTGGTGTGCCAGGGGGCTGGTGTGGTGGGGACATGGTGATGGGGTGGTGCCAGGAGGTTGGGTTGTGGTTGGGTCCCCTTTGGTCCCGGTGGGACCTGGTTGTGTCCCGGTTGGGTCTTGGTTGGGTCCCGATTGGGTCTTGGTTGGGTCCGGGTTGGACCTGGTTGGGTCTTGGTTGGGTCCCGGTTGGGTCCCGGTTGGGTCCTGGTGGGGTCTTGGTTGAGTCTTGGTTGGGTCCCGGTGGGGTCCTGGTTGGGTCTTGGTTGGGTCCCGGTTGGGTCCCAATTGGGTCTTGGTTGAGTCCGGGTTGGGTCCTGGTGGGGTCTTGGTTGAGTCTTGGTTGGGTCCCGGTGGGGTCCTGGTTGGGTCTTGGTTGGGTCCCGGTTGGGTCCCGGGTTGGGTCCTGGTGGGGTCTTGGTTGAGTCTTGGTTGGGTCCCGGTGGGGTCCTGGTTGGGTCCCGGTTGGGTCCTGGTGGGGTCCCGGTTGGGTCCCGGTTGCCTCTCGGTTGCGTCGGCGTTGGCGGCTGCAGCGCAAGGGCCGTTGCGGTTGGCGGTGACGGCGCCGTGGGCGCAGATCTCGGACATCCAGGTGACGGGGCAGTCGGAGGACATGACGGCCAAGGAGAAGCTGCTGCTGTGGTCGCAACGCATGGTCGAGGACTACCAGGGGCTGCGCTGCGACAACTTCACCACCAGCTGGCGCGACGGCCGCCTCTTCAACGCCATCATCCACCGACACAAGTAGGCGCCGCCCCTGCCGGGACCTGGTCCCCTCGCTGTCTCCATCGTCTCCATCCCCACCAACGCTGTCATCTCCATCCTCGTCGTCCCCATCACCTCCATCATCTCCATGATTCCCATCTCCGTCATCTCCATCATCTTCATCTCTATCATCTCCATCCCATCGTCTCCACCCCCGTCCCCGTCCCGCTGTGTTTGGCCGCTCTCGTCCCGGTGGCGCCGCAGCCACGTTGCGTTGGGCGCAGCGCGTGCTCCCAACACGTCCTGTGCCGCCCCACGCGCTCGCCCGCCCGCGGGCACGGTGCCACCACGGCGTGTCGGGATGGAGGCGGGCATGGTGCCACCATGGCGTGTTGGGACGGAGGCGGCCGTGCCCTGGCGGTGCCCGCAGCCTCGCAGGGCCTGCGCTGCGCGCACTCCCAGCGCTGCGCATGGGCTCGGAGCCGCTGCGCAGGAGAGTGGCCACCAGGCGCTGTCCCTGTCCTGGCCACCAGTGTTGACCCTCTCTTGGCTGCCAACGTTGACCCTTTGTTGGCCACCCGTGCTGTCCCTGTCCTGGACACCAACGTGGGCCCTGTCTTGGCCACCAGTGTTGACCCTTTGTTGGCCACCACTGTTAACCCCTTCCTGCCCACCATGGACGTCCCTGTCATGGCCGCCAGCACGGCCCCCGTGCTGGTGCCTGCGGTGGCCTGAGTGGTGGCCGCCGTGGCCCCCGTGCTGGTGGCCACAATGGCCTGAGCGGTGGCCGCTGTCCCGTGTCCCCGCAGGCCGGCGCTGATCGACATGAACCAGCGTTTATCGCCAGAGCAACCTGGAGAACCTGGACCAGGCCTTCACGGTGGCCGAGCGCGACCTGGGCGTCACGCGGCTGCTCGACCCCGAAGGTGGGTGGGGCCTGGGCACGGGTCCCCTCCCCCTGTCCCCAGTGTGGTTGGGTTGAGTTGGGTTGGTGGCATCACGGGTGCGAGCGATGGCGTGGTTGGTGTCGGTGGCACCAGGCAGTTGGGTTGGGTCGAGTTGGGTTGGTGGCATCTTGATGTGATTGGTGATGGTGGTGGCACCAAGGCGGGTGGGTTGGGTTGGTGGCATCGCAGGGCAAGCGATGGCATGGGTGGCATTGGTGACACTAAGGCAGTCGGTTTGGGTTGGGTTGGGTTGGTGGCACCAAGGTGGTGCCCTCCCCATGACCCCCCTCCCCTCTGGGTGTCCCCTCGGTCACTCGGTGCCAACCCTGTGCCCCCCCCCCGGTGCCCCCGCAGACGTGGACGTGCCGCAGCCAGACGAGAAGTCCATCATCACGTACGTGTCGTCGCTGTACGACGCGATGCCACGCGTGCCCGCCGTGCAGGACGGCGTCAAGGCCAACGTGAGTCTGGGGGTGCCAGGGCAGGAAGGGGTGGCGGGGGCACACCCGGTGGCTTTCAGGGTCCCCATTCCCACCCTGCGCCCTCCCCCTCGGTTGTGTGGCAGGAGCTGCAGCTGCGCTGGCAGGAGTACCACGAGCTGGTGACGCTGCTGCTGCAGTGGATGCGGCACCACACGCTGCTCTTTGAGGAGCGCCGCGGCCCTGCCAGCTTCGAGGAGATTGAGGTGAGGAGGCACCGCTGCCGCATTGGCGCGCGAGGAAGGGCGTCGCCGCTGCTGCCTCGTGCTGCGCCTGGCGCCGAACCAGCCGGGCGGGGGCACGGAGCGTGCTGCGAGGCTGCCCCGGCGTGGGGCAGCTGCGTGCCGGCACGAGGGTGGCACGTGGCGCGTGCATGGGAGCGCTGGGGGGCGGCTGCAGCGGCACTGGTTGCCATGGGAATGCAGGGGTATCCCTGGCATTGCTGGTTGCCGTGGGAATGCAGGGGCATCCCTGGTTGCCATGGCAACGCAGGGGCATCCCTGGCATCAGAGCCAAGCACAGCATCCCTTGTCCACATGGCAACACAGGGGCAGCCACAGCATCCCGGTTCCCGTGGCAACCTGGCTGCATCCCTGGCATTGCTGGTTCCAGAGGGAACCAGCTGCATCCCTGGTCTCCATGGAAACACAGATGTATTGTTGGTTCCATGGCAACATGGGTGCTTCCTTGGCATCCTTGGTTCCCATGGCAACACGGATGCATCCCTGGCATTGCTGGTTCCAGAGGGAACCCAGTTGCATCCCTGGTCCCCACTGCAACCCTGGCTGCATCCCTGGTCTCCATGGCAACCTGGCTGCAGCCCTGGCACCAGTGATGCTCGAGCTGGGGGTCCCCGCTCTGGCTGCACCCGTGGAGACCACGGGGGGGGGGGTGGGGGTGGGTGCTCGGTGCCAGGGACTGCTGGGAGGCGCCAGCGGGTTCTGGGAGGGACTGGGTGGTGCTGGGATGTGCTGGGAGCTGCCAGGGCAGGGAGGGCCCCGCTGAGTCAGCGCTTCCGAGCGAGCGCATGAGTCACCGGCGGCAAATTGCCAACCGCAGCCCCTCCCGGTGCCCCCCCGCCCCCCCCCCCCCTTCCTTCCCACATTCCATGGAAGCAGGAGGGGGGGGGGGGGCAGGGAAAGGGGGGGGGCACCCCCACCGGACCGCAGCCGCATCACGGAATCCCTCGGCTTGGCAGGGACCCAAGTTGGGGCACCCGGGCGCAGCAGGGAGGGGTCCCACCCCCCAAACCCACCATGGGGATCCCTGCCCCCCACCCCAAGCTGAGCCCCCCCCAACCCCCCCCCCCCCGGCAGGTCCTGTGGCGCCAATTCCTGAAGTTCAAGGAGACGGAGCTGCCGGCCAAGGAGGCCGACAAGAACCGCTCCAAGGCATTTTCCAGGCCCTGGAGGTGGGGGGCACTGGGGGCACCAGGGGCACCGGGGGCACAGGGGGGCAAGGATGGAGTCTCCAGGAGATGGGGGGGTTCTGGGGGTCCCAGGGAGCTGGGGGGTCTGGAGGTCCCAAGAGGTCAGAGGTGGGGGGTCCCAAGGGGTGGGGGGTCCCAAGGGGGTGGGGGGGTCTCAAGGAATTGAGGATCCTGTTTGGGGTTTGGGCTACAGGGGGTCCCAGGGTGTTCGGGGTCCCGGGGGTGCGGGGGGTCCCGGGGTGTGAGGGGTCCCAGGAGTGCAGGGGGTCCCAGGGGTGTGGGGGGTCCCAGAGCTGCAGGGAAGTCCCAGGGGTGCAGGGGGTCCTGGGGGTGCAGGGGGTCCCAGGGTGTTGGGGGTCCCGGGGGTGTGGGGGGGTCCCAGGGTTGCAGGGAGTCCCAGGGGTGCGGGGGGTCTGGGGGGTGCTGTGGGGGTGGGGGTGCCGTGGCGCCGCCCCCTGACGGGTCTGGGGTCTCAGGGCGCGGTGCAGTCGGGGCAGCTGACGGTGCCCCCCGGGTTCCAACCCCCTGGACGTGGAGAAGGAGTGGGGGCGGCTGCATGCGGCGGTGCTGGAGCGCGAGAAGCTGCTGCGCACGGAGTTTGAGAGGCGAGCGGGGCTGGGGGGGGGGGCTGGGGGGGCCAAACCACCGGATGGGAGGGGCTGGAATGGAATGAGGGGGGGAGGGGGGCGGGATTCGGGGGGGGAATTGGGGGGGTCCCGTTCCATCCTGTCCCACGGGCGCGGAGCCAGGGGAGCCCCAGCATGAGTCACCGCTGCCGGGAATGCGGTGGCCGCAGCCACGTCAGCGCGGGGGGGAGGGGGGGGGCAAGGGGGGAGGATGGGGAGGGAGTGGGGTGGGGGGTGGGGAAGGAGGTGGGGGGCCGGGGATTGAGATGGGATTGGATTGGACTGGGAGTGGGGTGGGATTGGTATTGGTTTGGGGATTGGATGAGATTGGGATTGGGATTGGATAGGATTGGGAATGGAATTAGAACTGGGATGGGATTGGATGTGGGAGTGGGGTGGGATTGGGATTGGGATGGGATTAGGTTGGATTTGGATTGAGATGGGGAGGGGTTGAGGTTGGATTAGGATCAGGGTGGGATTGGGAATGGGATTAGAACTGGGATGGGATTGGATGTGGATTGGGGTTGGATTGGGATTGGGATGGGATTTGGTTTAGGATTGGGATTGGGATGGGATTGGTTGGATTGAGGTTGGGTTGGGCTGGGGCTTGCAGCGGCTGCAGCGCATGCTGATGCCACCTTCCCCCCCCCCCCAGGCTGGAGCGGCTGCAGCGTGTGGTGACGAAGCTGCAGATGGAGTCGGGGCTCTGCGAGGAGCAGCTCAACCAGGCTGACGCGCTGCTGCAGGCGGTGAGCGCAATGTGGCGGGTGTAGGGGGTCCTCACCCGCACTGCAGCACGGGAGCTGCAGCTGCAGGTGGCCCTGGTTGCAGAGAGCCTGCTTGCAGGGGTCCCCGTTGCAGCCGACCCTACTGCTTTGTGGGAGCTGCAGCTGCAGGGGCCTGGTTTGCATCGTTGCAGGAGCTGCAGCTGCTGGGGCGGGGGGGGCCGCTGTGGGGGTCCCTGTGGGCAGCGCTGACCCTCCTGCGTTGCAGGAACTGCAGCTGCAGGTGACCCCGGCTGCAGGGGTCCCGGCTGCAGGGCTCTGGGGTTGCAGCGCTGAACCCGACTGCGTTGCAGGAGCTGCGGGGCGGTGTCGGCGGGGCAGGCGGCGGCACGGGCGGCCGAGCTGCAGCGCGAGCTGGCGGGGGCAGATGCGGCGCTGCGGTCACTGTTCAGCGATGTCCAGAGCCTCAAGGACGGGCGGCACCCGCAGGGGGAGCAGATGTACAGGAGGTACTGACCCACGGCGACCCATAGGGACCTATAGAGCCCATAGGGACCCATAGGGAGCTATAGAGCCCGCAGGGACCCTTAGGGACCCATAGGGAGCTATAGAGCCCGCAGGGACCCTTAGGGACCATAGGGACCCATAGCGACCCATAGGGACCTATAGAGTCCATAGGGACCCTTAAGGACCATAGGGACCCATAGGGACCCATAGGGACCTATAGAGCCCATAGGGACCCTTAGGGACCTATAGAGCCTATAGGGACCCTTAGGGACCATAGGGACCCTTAGGGACCTATAGAGACCTATAAGGACCCGTAGATATCCCGTTGCCTGTCGTGCCCCCCGTTGCCCCCCTCACCCCCCAGCCCCCCCCGTTGCCCCCCATGCCCACCCATGCCTGCTGACCCCCCCCGCTGCCCGCAGGGTTTACCGGCTGCACGAGCGCCTGGTGTCGCTGCGCACCGAGTTCAACCTGCGGCTGCAGTCGGGCGTCGCAGCAGCCACCCCGGTGTCGGCGTCGGCGTCGCAGCAGCTGCAGCTGCAGCGGGAGGAGGCGCCGCTGCGGTACCTGCAGGAGCTGCTGGCGTGGGTGCAGGAGAACCAGCGGGCGGCTGCGGGCGCCCGAGTGGGGCGCGGACCTGCCCAGCGTGGAGGCGCAGCTCGGCGCCCATCGCGCGCTGCACCGCGACATCGAGGCCTTCCGCGCCAAGGTGGAGCGCGCCCGCGACGATGAGGTGGGTGCCGGGCACCGACGGGGGGGGCTCATCCCTTAGTTGGGGGGTCCTGGGGGGCCCTGGGGGGTCCTGGGGGTCCCTCACCCCAATATTGGGGTCCCAGGGGGTCCCTTCATTCTCAATATTGGGGGTCCTGGGGGGTCCTGGGGGGTCTTGGGGGTCTTGGGCGTCCCTCACCCCAATATTGGGGTCCCTGGGGGTCCCTTCATTCTCAATATTGGGGGTCTTGGGGGTCCTGGGGGTCCCTCACCCCAATTTTGGGGTCCCTGGGGGTCCCTTAATTCTCAATATTGGGGGTCCTGGGGGGTCTTGGAGGTCCCTCACCCCAATATTGGGGTCCTCGGGGGGTCCTGGGGGTCCCTCACCCCAATATTGGGGTCCCTGGGGGTCCCTTCATTCTCAATATTGGGGGTCCTGGGGGGTCCTGGGGGGGTCTTGGGGGTCCTGGGGGTCCCTCACCCCAATTTTGGGGTCCCTGGGGGTCCCTTAATTCTCAATATTGGGGTCCCTGGGGGGTCCTGGGGGTCTTGGGGGTCCCTCACCCCAATATTGGGGTCCCTCACCCTGATTTGGGGTCCTTGGGTGTTCCCTGGGGGATCCTGGGGGGGGGTCCTGGGGTGCTCAGGGGAGGTTCCGTGGGGGGTGTTTGTCCCCCTCACTCTGTGCCCCCCCCCTTGCCCCCTCCAGGCGCAGCTCTCCGCCCGGCCCCCGTGGCGCCTACAGAGAGAGCTTGGGCACCCTGGAGCTGCAGTACCGCAACCTGCTGGTGAGGGGGGCTGCGGGGGGGCTGCGGGGGGGGCAGGGATGCAGGGGTGTGGGGGATGCAGGGGGGGATGCAGGGGGGGATTCAGGGGGTGCAGCAGATGCAGGGGGTGCAGAGATGCAGTAGATGCAATAGATGCGGATGTGCAGGGGGTGCAGGGGATGCGTGGGGCAGGGATGCACAGCAGGGAGGAGCTGCAGGGGGTGCAGGAGATGCAGCAGATGCGGGGGGTGCAGGGATGCAGGGGATGCAGGGATGCAGGGGGTGCATGGGGCAGGGATGCACAGCATGGAGGAGCTGCAGGGGGTGCAGAGATGCAGTAAATGCAGTAGATGAGGAGATGCAGGGGATGCAGGGATGCAGGGGTATGTGGGGCAGGGGTCGCACAGCATGGAGGAGATGCAGGGGGTGCAGGAGATGCAGCAGATGCAGTAGATGCGGAGATGCAGGTGGTGCAGGGCCTGCAGAACGCGTGGCTGCTTGTGCCCCCCCCATATCCCCATGTGTCATTCCCCCCCCCCCAGAGCGCATCGCAGACGCGGCTGCAGCAGCTGCAGAGCCTGCAGGGCTGGGTGAGCGCGGCGACGGCGCAGCTGCTCTGGCTCAGTGAGCGCGAGGAGCAGGAGGTGGCGTTTGACTGGGGCCCCCGTGGACCCCCCCTCGCTGCCAAGAAAGAGAACTACTCGGTGCGGCCCCCCCTGGCCCCACCCTGGACCCCCCCCTGGCACCCCCAGACCCCCCCAAGCACCCCTTGACCCCCCCTTAGCCCCTCCCACCCTCCAGACCCCCCCCAAGCACCCCCTGACCCCCCCTTAGCCCCTCCCACCCCCCAGACCCCTCCCAAGCACCCCCTGGCCCCCCCATAGCCCCTCCACCCCCCAGACCCCTCCCAAGCACCCCCTGGCCCCCCCATAGCCCCTCCCACCCCCCAGACCCCTCCCAAGCACCCCCTGGCCCCCCCATAGCCCCCTCCCACCCCCCAGACCCCTCCCAAGCACCCCCTGGCCCCCCCTTAGCCCCTCCCACCCCCCAGACCCCCCCCGAGCACCCCCTGACCCCCCCATAGCCCCTCCCACCCCCCAGACCCCCCCCGAGCACCCCCTGACCCCCCCTTAGCCCCTCCCACCCCCCAGACCCCCCCCGAGCACCCCCTGACCCCCCCATAGCCCCTCCCACCCCCCAGACCCCCCCAAGCACCCCCTGACCCCCCCTTAGCCCCTCCCACCCCCCAGACCCCCCCCAAGCACCCCCTGGCCCCCCCTTAGCCCCTCCCACCCCCCAGACCCCCCCCAAGCACTCCCAGACCCCCCCTTAGCCCCTCCCACCACCACAACCCCCCCGAGCACCCCCTGACCCCCACCTCCTTGCCCCCTCTTTGCCCCCCTTTGCCCCCCCATTGCCCCCACCCCTTGCCCCCCCCCACTCCTGAGCCCTCCGTTGCCCCCCCCCCCCCCCCGCAGGCGCTGATGCAGGAGCTGGAGCTGCGCGAGCGCCGCCTGCAGGAGCTGCAGAGCTCGGCCGAGCGGCTGCTGCGCGAGGAGCACCCGGCGCGCAGCACCATCGAGGTGGGCACGGGGGGCACTGGGGGCACTGGGGGGGCACTGGTGTTACTGGTGTTGCGGGTGTCATTTGTTTTATTGCTACTGGTGTCACTGGTGTGTTGTCACTGGTGTCACTGGTGCCGCTGGTGCGGTTGCAGGCGTTCCAGGCGGCGCTGCAGACGCAGTGGCGCTGGATGCTGCAGCTCTGCTGCTGCATCGAAGCCCACCTGAAGGAGAACGGCGCCTACTTCCAGGTACGGGGGGGGGGGGGGGGCTGATTTGGGGGTCTCTGGGTGGAAGGGGTTGGGGTCCCCCCTGACCTCCCTGACCCCCCCCCAGTTCTTCGCGGACGTGGCGGAGGCTGAGGGCTTCCTGCGCCAGACGGAGGAGAACATGCGGCGCCGCTTCGCCTGCGACCGCAGCGCCACCCCCACCCGCCTCGAGGACCTCCTGCGCGACTGCGCGGTGAGAGACCCCCCCCCCCCGGAACCCACACCCTCGCCCCCGCAGACCCCCAACTGCCTGCGACCCCCCCAGTGTGGGACCCCCCCCCACTCTGGGACCCCCTCAGAGCTGAGACCCCCCCTCTGGGACCCCCAGACCCCCAGTGTGGGGACTCCTACTCTGGGACCCCTCCCAGAGCTAAGACACACCCCCCCCCCCCCCCGGACCCTCAACCCCCCCCAGGCCCCCTGAATGTGAGACCCCCCCTTTTGCCCCCCCCCGAGAGCTGAACCCCTCCCTCTTGGACCCCCAGACCCCCCAGTGTGGGACACCCCCTCTGGAACCCCCATATCTGAGAGTGTGTCCCCCCCCACTCTAGGACCCCCAGCCCAGAGCTCTCTGGGACCCCCCCCATACGTGACACCCCCCACTTGCATGCCCCCCCCCCCCCCCAAAATAAGGGGGACCCCCCATCTCTGTGCCCACCCCTGTGCCCCCCCCGGTGCCCGCAGGAGCAGCTGTCGCACCCTCCCACTCTACTCCCCGCCCCCCAAATTTTGGGGGGACCCCTCCCTGCCCTGGGGTGACCCCCCCCGTGTCTGAGCCCCATGCCCCCCCCCCCTCCCCGTGCCCGCAGGAGCTGAAGGAACAGCTGGCAGAGTACGGGGGCAACCCTGGGGGGGCTCTCTCGCCGCGCCAAGGCCATCGTGCAGCTGCACCCGCGCAGCCCCGAGACCCCCCTGCGCGGGTGCCCCCCCCTGCAGGCGGTCTGCGAGTACCGGCAGAACGAGGTGGGCACGGGGGGGGTGGCACGGGGGGCCTGGGGCACTGGGGGCATGGGATGGGCACGAGGTGGGGTTTGGGGGGCTGGGGGGGGCAAGGGAAGGGAGGGGTCATGGGGATGGGGGGTGGCATAGGGGGGCACCAGGTGGAGGCTGGAGGGGCATGAAGGGTGTGGGGGGGGGCATGGAGGGGACACGAAGTGGAGGACTGGGGCGGATAGGGGGCACTGGGGGTCATGGGGGGCACTGGGGGGGGCATGTGGGTCACAAAGGTCACTGGGGGAGTCAAGGAGGGGCAGTGGGGGTCATGGGGGGCACTGGGGGGGGCACACAGGGGGCACACAAGGGCCCCCAACCTGCACAGGTAAAGCTGGGGGGCACAAGGGGCACAAGATGGGCTGGGGTGCTCAGGGGGTGTCCGGGGGGTCCTGGTGCCCCCCCCCCCAACCCCTGGTGCCCCCCCCAGGTGGTGGTGCAGAAGCAGGAGCATTGGGTGCTGCTGAGCAAAGCCGCAGGCGCCGCGCTGGCGGGTGCAGAGCCCAGCGGGCACCGAGGGCATCGTGCCCTCTGTTTGCTTCATCGTGCGCCCCCCCAACCCCGAAGGCGCTGGAGGCTGCGCAGAGGTGGCACCCCAAAACCATCCCCCCTCACCCAAAACCCATTCCCCCGCACCTGAAACCCCCCCCCACACCCCCAACCCCCCCCAGCCCCCCAAAACCCCCCTACCCCAAACCCCCCCGCACCCCAACCCCCCCCACCCCAAACCCCCACCCTAATTCCAATCCCACCCCCCAATCCACCCCCCTAATCCCCCTCCCAATCCCACCCCTGCCCCCCCCGATCTCCCCCCCGATCTCCCCCCCAATCCCCTCCCAATCCCAATCCGGTTTGGGGCTCCCCGCAGGCTGCAGGAGGCGCATGGGCGGCTGCAGGCGCTGCTGC
The DNA here is from genome assembly GCA_033558235.1 of Neomorphus geoffroyi. Lineage (NCBI taxonomy): Eukaryota > Metazoa > Chordata > Aves > Cuculiformes > Neomorphidae > Neomorphus > Neomorphus geoffroyi. Next base: position 321,744 of record JAUMJM010000134.1, on the reverse strand, counting down.
AGGAGCTGCACCAGGACCTGCGCTGCCTCCTCTCGTGGCAGCACCTGACGCGCCACCTGCAGCAGGTGCAGGCCTGGACCCCCCCCTCACGGTCAGTGCCCCCCCTCCCCCCAGAACCCCCCGTCGAGACGCCCCCTCAGGGACACCCCCCCCCCCAAGGGACCCCCGCTGCGATACACCACCCCCCCCAGACGCCCACACCCACCCAGGGACTCCTCGTAGAGACCCCCTCACCCCAGGGACCTCCCCCTCGAGACCCCCCCTGAGACTCCCCCCTCAGGGACCCCACCTCGAGACCTCCTCAAGATCCCCCCCCCCGAGGGACCCCCCCTCAAGATACATTCCCCCTCCTCGAGACCCCCCCCTGAGATATGTGTTCCCCCCCGAGACCCCCCCCCCCCCAACCCAAGGACCCTCCCACCCATGGACCCTCCCCCTCAAGGACCCCACCTCGAGACCTCCTCAAGACCCCCCCCCGAGGGACCCCCCCCTCAAGATACGTTCCCCCTCCTCGAGACCCCCCCTGAGATATGTGTTCCCCCTGAGGCGCCCCCCCCCGCCCCGGCCCGGGGACCCCCCCACCCATGGACCCTCCCCCAGGGCCCCCCACCCCAGGGACCCACCCGTGAGATCGCCCCCCCCCCGAGACCCTTCCCCACCCAGCCCCTGTGCAGTGGCGGCTGCGGGTGACCCTGCGCCGCCCGCAGCTGCGCACACGGTGCCGCTGGACGAGTGCCGCCAGGTCCTGCGCAGCCTGGAGCGCCACTACCAGGACTTCCTGCGCGAAAGCCAGGACCGCGCCCGGCTTCGGGCCCGACGACCGCTCTGCGCGCTGAGCGCGACTACGGCGCATGCACTGCCCAGTTCGAGCAGCTCCTGCGCAGCCAGGAGAAGGGTGAGCGGCAGCGGTTGGGTTGGGTTGGGTTGGTTGAGTTGAGTTGGGTTTAGTTGGATGGTGTTGGGTTGAGTTGGGGTAGATTGTGTTGTGTTGTGTTGGATTGGGTTGTGTTGGGTTGGTTGAGTTGAGTTGGGTTGGGTTGGGTTGAGTTGGGTTGGGTTGGGTTGGGTTGAGTTGACTTGGGTTGAGTTGGGTTGGTTGAGTTGACTTGGGTTGAGTTGGGTTGGGTTGGGTTGAGTTGACTTGGGTTGAGTTGGGTTGGCTGAGTTGACTTGGGTTGGGGTTGGGTTGAGTTGGGTTGGGTTGGGTTGGTTGAGTTGAATTGGATTGAGTTGGGTTGGTTGAGTTGGATTGAGTTGGGTTGGGTTGCGTTTAGTTGGATGGTGTTGGGTTGAGTTGGGTTGGGTTTGAGTTGACTTGGGTTGAGTTGGGTTGGGTTGGATTGGATTGGGTTATGTTGGGTTGGGTTGATTTGACTTGGGTTGAGTTGGAAGGGCCCTCAAAGCCCACCCGGATCCATGGGGGCAGGGACACCTCCCACTGGGTTGGGGGGCTCCAAGGCCTCGGCCGGCTCCGGGGTGGGGGTCTCGGTGCTGAGGTGTCCCCGTGTCCCCGCAGGAGAGCAGGACGAGGTCCTGTGCAGGAGCTACATCTCGCAGCTGAAGGACATCCGGCTACGGCTGGGAGAGCTGCGAGTCCCGCACCATCCACAAGATCCGCCTCCCGCTGGACAAGGAGCCCTCAAGGAGTGCGCTCAGCGCGTCACCGAGCAGCAGGTGCGCGGCAGCGCGGGCGCTGGGGCACGGGGGCCATGGCGACGGGGAGGTCCTGGGTGGTGGGATGGGCGCTGGGGCAAGAGGTTCCACAGGGATGGGAGGTCCTGGGGGGGGTTGAGAAGGTCTTGAGTGGTGGGATGGATTCTGGACTTGGGGTTCCACGGGGATGAGGAGGTCCTGGGTGGGGGTGAGGGGGGTCCTGGGTGGGGGTGAGAAGGTCGCGGGTGGTGGGGACGTGCTGTGGGCACGAGGTTGCGGGGGGGGTTGAAGGTCCCTCTCGTCTCCGCAGCAAATCCACGTGGAGCTGGAGGGCATCAAGAAGAACCTGGACGAGGTGAGCGAGCAGACGGAGGAGGTGCTGGCGCAGCCCGAGCCACCGGCGTCGGCGCCCGTGCTGCGCTCCGAGCTGGAGGTCACCCTGCGCAAGATGGACCAGGTCTACAGCCTCTCCTCCATCTACCTGGAGAAGTGAGTGTCCCACCTCGGTGGCTCCGCGGTGCTGAGGACCCGGGTGGGACGGGGTGGAGAGACTCGTTGGTGTCGTTGGTGTCACCTGGAGCTCCCACCACGCGCTGTCCCTGCAGGTTGAAGACCATCGGGCTGGTGATCCGCAGCGCGCAGGACGCCGAGGAGCTGCTGCGCCGCTACGAGGAGCAGCTCAAGGATGTCACCACCGTGCCCGGGGACATCGAGCAGCTCGAGGCCACCCGGGCCGAGCTGAAGGTAACGGTGGGGGTGGGGACGGAGAGGGTCTGGGTGGGATTGGGGTGGGGTCCATGGGGTCTTGGTGAGGTCCAGGTGGGATCTGGGTGGGCTCTGGGTGGGATCCATGAGGTCCAGGTGGGATCTGAAGGGGTTCCTGGGATCTGGGTACGGTCCAGGTGGGATCTGGATGGCATCCATGGGATCTGGGTGGGGGTCCAGGTGGGATCTGAAGGGGTTCCTGGGATCTGGGTGGGGTCCAGGTGGGATTTGGATGGCATCCATGGGATCTGGGTGGGGTCCAGGTGGGATCTGAAGGGGTTCCTGGGATCTGGGTGGGGTCCAGGTGGGATCTGGGTGGGGTCCAGGTGGATCTGAAGGGGTTCCTGGGATCTGGGTGGGGTCCAGGTGGGATCTGGAGGGGATCCAGGTGGGATCTGGAGGGGTTCCTGGGATCTGGAGGGGATCTATGGGTTCTGGCCGAGCTCTGTTTGGGATCTGTGGTGTCTGGATGGGATCTGTGGGATCTGGGTGGGCTCTGGGTGGGATCCATGGGGTCCAGGTGGGATCTGGGTGGGGTTTGTGGCCTCTGGCCGGGGCCAGGTGGGCAGTGGCGGTTGCGCTGGGGTGCTGACGTGCGTGCGCTGCTGTCCCTGCATAGCGGCTGCAGGCGGAGGCGGAGGCGGACGCGCCGGTGTTCTCGGCGCTGGAGTCGGAGCTGGTTGCAGCACGGGAGGTGTCGGAGCGGCTGGCGCAGGCACACAGCGAGCGGGCGCTGGAGCTGGAGCGCTGGCCGCGAGCGGGCGCAACGGCTGCGGGAGCGGTGGGGCGCAGTACGGGCGCAGGCCGAGCTGCGGCAGCGCGACCTCGAGCAGCTGGGCCAGCGGCTGCGCCGCTACCGCCAGGGCTGCGCCGAGCTGCAGGGTGGCTGCGTGATGCACGGCAGCGCCAGGAGCGCATCCAGGCGGTGCCCCTCACTGACTGCGCCGCTGCGCGCCAGCAGCTGCTGCAAGAGAAGGTGGGAGCAGGGGGGGCACATGGCATGCATGGGATGTGGGGTGCATAGCATGCACAGAGCATGTGTGGGGTGCATGGAGCACGTGGCGGGTGCGTGTGGCATGGGGGTACGTGGGCGAGCGAGGTGCATGGGCTGCGTGGGGTGCATACGGTGCATGGAACGTGGTGGTGCATGGGGTGCAGGGGGCACATGGGGTGCGTGGGGCTGCGGGGCCACTGCGGCCGCGCGCCCCCCCACTGACCCCTCTCTCTCCTCCCCATGCGCCCCCCCCCCCCCCCGCCGTCGCAGGAGCTGCTGGCCGAGTGTGAGCGGCACAAGGAGGAGGTGGACGAGTGCCAGCGCCTCGCCAAGCTCTACATCGACGCCATCAAGGTGCGCCCGCAGCGCCCCTGCAGCACCTGCAGCTCCCCCGCAGCACCCACTGCTCCTCCTCAGCACCTGCTGCTCTCCCTGCAGTGCTGCAGCTCCCTTGCAGCACCCACCACGCCCATGCAGCACCCACTTGCTCCCTATGCAGCACCTGCAGCTCTCCTGCAGCACCTACTGCTTCCCCTGCAGCACCTGCAGCTCCCCTGCAGCACCCACTGCTTCCCCTGCAGCACCTGCAGCTCCCCCTGCAGCACCCCACTGCTCCCCCTGCAGCACCTGCAGCTCTTCTGCAGCACCCACCGCTCCCATGCAGCACCCCCACTGCTCCCCCACAGCACCTCCTGCCCGGCACCCCCCTGCAGGCCAGGTTGCAGCTTGCGAGCGCCTGCCAGAGCTCAGCACCCACTACTTCCGCTGCAGCACCGACTGCTCGTCCTGCAGCCTCCGCAGCTCCCCCTGCAGCACCCGCTGCTCCACTGCTGCACACCGTGGCTCCCCTGCAGCGCCCGCAGCTCCCTGCGGGCTGGGATGCAGCTGTGAGCACCGTCTGCCCCCGCAGGATTACGAGCTGCAGCTGGTGAGCTTCAAGGCGCAGGTGGAGCCGGTGGCGTCGCCGGCCAAGAAGCCGAAGGTGCAGTCGGCGTCGGACAGCGTCATCCAGGAGGTGAGGGGGGGGTGCCCCGGCCTTGGCGCAGGGTTGGCACCCCGGGTTTTCTCCCTGCGGTGGTGGGGCTGCGGTGCTGAACGCATTGCGGCCGCGCTGACCCTCCCGTCCGCCGCAGTACGTGGACCTGCGGACGCGCTACAGCGAGCTGACCACGGCTGAGCAGCCAATACGTCAAGTTCATCACCGAGACGCTGCGGCGCCTGGAGGAGGACGAGGTAGGGCTGCGCCGCACGGTGCTACCGCATGCGGCTGCATCCCCTCTGTGGGGGGGAGGGGGGGGGGCACTAACGCTGGGCCCGCAGCCTCTACCTCGCTCTGCTCCTGCGACCGGAGCTGCGGCCGCACCGGGCTCTGGGGGCACTGGTGCTCGGGACGCTTCCCAGATACGCGGTGCACAGGCAGCGGGCGCTGCAGGCGTCGCAGCCCTCGCCCTGCGCTCACCTCTCTCCCTCTTTGCCCCCCGCTTTGCTGCGGGGGTGCTCGCGCTGCCGGGGACCTCGCGGAGCCCCGGATGACTCTGGCATCCCTGCATCAGGTACGCGCCCCCGCGCATGCCCCGGCCCCACAGCCACATGCATGGCCCTCGCCCACCGCTTGCAGCTTCCGGACCCTCGTGGTGCTGCATGAGGGGTCCCAGCCCCATGGTCTGGGGGGTTGCAGCCCCGCAGTTCCCTGCGCCGTGACTTGCAGACGTGTGCATGCATCTCGCTCGCCCACCACTCGCCCTCAGCTTCCCAAGCCTCACGGCGCCGCATGAGGCACCGCAACCCTGCGGTGCGAGAGGTTGCAGCCCTGCAGCCTGAGGGCTTGCAGGCCCACCGCATGAGGGGTCGCAGCCCTAAGGACACAAGGGGTTGTAGCCGCACGGTGCAAGATTCCAGCTCGGTGCATGCGCGCCGCCTGCACCTGAACGTGCTCCTGCCCTGCACCAGCTGCCTGCAATGGCCCCAAACCGTGCACGAGCCCTGCAGTCCCTCGGGCAGCAGCTGAGCTGCATTGGAGCAGCGGAATGTGGGGGATGCGGACCCGCTGGGGCGGCACCAGCGGCAGCCTGGATTGCTCTGCCCATCGTCGTTGCGGCATCTCCCGTGGCACCCGCTCTCCTCTGTCTGCGTGGCTGCGCCTCAGTCCCCGCTTCCCTGGAGGTGGTGGTGGCTCTCCACACGGCACCTTGCATGCGGCTGCGGGCTCGGTGGTGGCGCATGAGCTGCATGCATCTCTCGCCATCGCCTGCTGGGGCTTTGCTCGTGCTGCGTCCCTTCTCCGTGGGCTCTTGGCGCTGCCACCATCGCACTCGTGGTGCAGTCACTGTCGCTGTCTGGGCGCTGTCACCCACCCGCGCTGTGCCGAGCGTGACGCGGTGCGCGCATCTCCCCCCGCACCACCCGACACTGCCGTCACCGCCTCCAGCGCCTGCGGAGGCGCAGGGATCCGAAGCCATTCCACGCGCAGCCTCCGCCCCGGCGCGTGGCCGCCGCTGCTGCGGTCGCATCCCCGGTGACGCCTCTCTCTTCCCCCCCTCCTCTGTTCTCTCTGCACCCCCTTCCCTGCGCAGAAAGCGGCCGAGAAGCTGAAGGAGGAGGAGCGGAAGCGGCTGGCGGAGGTGGAGGCGCAGCTGCAGGCGCAGAGGCAGCTGGCCGAGGCGCACGCCCAGGCCAAGGCGCAGGCGGAGGCGGAGGCGCGGGAGCTGCAGCTCCGCATGCAGGAGGAGGTGGCCCGGCGGGAGGTGGTGGCCGTGGACGCGGAGCAGCAGAAGCAGAACATCCAGCAGGAGCTGCAGCAGCTGCGGCAGAACTCGGAGCATCAGATGGCGTCGAAGGCGAAGCTGATCGAGGAGGCTGAGTGCAACCGCAAGAAGGTGGAGGAGGAGATCCGCCTCATCCGCCTGCAGCTGCACAGCACCGAGGCGCAGCGCGCCGGCGCCGAGACCGAGCTGCAGGAGCTGCGGGCGCGCGCCGAGGAGGCTGAGCGGCAGAAGAGGCAGGCGCAGGAGGAGGCTGAGCGCCTGCGCCGCCAGGTGAAGGAGGAGCGGCAGAAGAAGCTGGAGGCGGAGGAGGAGCTGCAGCGCAAGGTGCAGGCGGAGCGCGACGCGGCGCGGGAGAAGCAGAAGGCGGTGGCCGACCTGGACAAGCTGCGGCTGCAGGCGGAGGAGGCCGAGCGGCGCATGCGGCAGGCGGAGGTCGAGAAGGAGCGGCAGATCCAGGTGGCGCAGGAGGTGGCGCAGCGCAGCGCTGAGGCCGAGCTGCAGAGCAAGCGGCTGTCCTTCGCCGAGAAGACGGCGCAGCTGGAGCTGTCGCTGCAGCAGGAGCACATTGCCGTGGCTCACCTGCAGGAGGAGGCCGAGCGGCTGCAGCGGCTGCAGGCGGAGGCCGAGCGGTCGCGGGCGGAGGCAGAGAAGGAGCTGGAGCGCTGGCGGCAGAAGGCGGATGAGGCGCTGCGGCTGCGGCTCCGGGCAGAGGAGGTGGCGCATGAGAAGGCCCTGGCGCAGGAAGAGGCCGAGAAGCAGAAGGAGGACGCGGAGCGCGAGGCCCGCAAGCGCGCCAAGGCGGAGGAGGCGGCGCTGCGGCTGAAGGAGCAGGCGGAGGAGGAGCTGGAGAAGCAGCGGGCGCTGGCGGAGGGGACGGCGCAGCAGAAGTTGGCAGCGGAGCAGGAGCTGATCCGGCTGAAGGCGGAGCTGGAGAACGGTGAGCAGCAGCGGCTGCTGCTGGAGGACGAGCTGGCGCGGCTCAAGGAGGAGGTGAGCGCCGCCATGCGGAAGCGGCAGGAGGTGGAGGAGGAGCTGGCGAAGCTGCGGGTGGAGATGGAGCTGCTGCTGCAGAGCAAGGCCCGGACGGAGGAGGAGTCGCGCAGCAGCAGCGAGAAGTCCAAGCAGCGCCTGGAGGCCGAGGCCGAGCGGCTGCGCGCGTTGGCCGAGGAGGCCGCCCGGCTGCGCGCGCTCTCTGAGGAGGCCAAGCGGCAGCGGCAGCTGGCGGAAGATGAGGCCGGGCGTCAGCGCGCTGAGGCCGAGCGCATCCTGAAGGAGAAGCTGGCGGCCATCAACGAGGCGTCGCGGCTGAAGGCGGAGGCCGAGATCGCCCTCAAGGAGAAGGAGGCGGAGAACGAGCGGCTGCGGCGGCTGGCGGAGGACGAGGCGTTCCAGCGGCGGCTGCTGGAGGAGCAGGCAGCGCAGCACAAGCAGGACATCGAGGAGAAGATCGCGCAGCTCAAACGTGCCTCAGAGGGCGAGCTGGAGCGGCAGAAGGCGCTGGTGGAGGACACGCTGCGGCAGCGGCGCCAGGTGGAGGAGGAGATCTGCGCGCTCAAGGCCAGCTTCGAGAAGGCGTCGGCGGGCAAGGGCGAGCTGGAGCGCGAGCTCGGCCGCATCCGCGCCGAGGCTGAGGAGGTGCAGCGCAGCCGGGAGCAGGCGGAGCGCGAGGCCGAGCGGCAGCGGGCGCTGGCGGTGGAGGAGGAGGCGCGGCGGCGCGAGGCCGAGGAGAAGGTGCGCGCCATCCTGGCGGCCGAGGAGGAGGCGGCGCGGCAGCGGCGGGCGGCACTGGACGAGGTGGAGCGGCTGAAGGCGATGGTGGAGGAGGCGCGGCGGCAGAAGGAGCTGGCGGAGGAGGAGTCGGAGCGGCAGGTGCAGCTGGCGCGTGAGGCGGCGCAGAAGCGCCTGGCGGCCGAGGAGAAGGCGCACGAGGCCGCCGTGCGGCAGAAGGAGCAGGAGCTGCAGCAGACGCGGCAGCAGGAGCGCAGCCTCCTGGAGCGGCTGCGCGAGGAGGCCGACAGCGCCCGGCGAGCGGCCGAGGAGGCCGAGTTCGCCCGCAGCAAAGCCGAGCAGGATGCCCAGCTCTCGCGGCAGCGCGTGGAGGAGGCCGAACGGCTGAAGCAGCAGGCGGAGGAGGAGGCGCAGGCCAAGGCGCGGGCGCAGGAGGACGCCGAAAAGCTGCGGAAGGAGGCCGAGCTGGAGGCAGCCAAGCGGGCGCAGGCGGAGCAGGCGGCGCTGCGGCAGAAGCAGCTGGCGGACGCCGAGATGGCGAAGCACAAGAAGTTCGCGGAGCAGACGCTGCGGCAGAAGGCGCAGGTGGAGCAGGAGCTCGCGAAGGTGAAGCTGCAGCTGGACGAGACCGACCACCAGAAGAGCATCCTGGACGAGGAGCTGCAGCGGCTGAAGGAGGAGGCGGGCGATGCCGCACGGCAGAAGGCGCAGGTGGAAGAGGAGCTGCTGCGGGTGCGGGTGCAGCTGGAGGAGCTTGCCAAGCTCAAGAGCCGCATCGAGGAGGAGAACAAGGCGCTGATCCTCAAGGACAAGGACAACACGCGCAAGTTCCTGGCGGAGGAGGCCGAGAAGATGCAGCAGGTGGCCGAGGAGGTGGCACGGCTCAGCGTGGAGGCGCAGGAGGCTGCCCGGCTGCGGCAGCTGGCTGAGGACGACCTGGCGCAGCAGCGGGCGCTGGCCGAGGCGATGCTGAAGGAGAAGATGCAGGCGGTGCAGGAGGCCACGCGGCTCAAGGCGGAGGCGGAGCTGCTGCAGAAGCAGAAGGAGCTGGCGCAGGAGCAGGCCAAGCGGCTGCAGGAGGACAAGGAGCAGATGCAGCAGCGCCTCACCCAGGAGACCGAGGGCTTCCAGAAGACGCTGGAGACTGAGCGGCGGCGGCAGCTGGAGATGACGGCCGAGGCCGAGCGCCTCAAGCTGCACGTGGCCGAGATGAGCGCGGCGCAGGCCAAGGCTGAGGAGGAGGCCAGGAGGTTCAAGAAGCAGGCGGAGGAGATCAGCGCGCAGCTGCACCGCACCGAGCTGGCCACGCAGGAGAAGATGACGCTGGTGCGCACCCTGGAGATGCAGCGGCACCAGAGTGACCAGGACGCTGAGCGGCTGCGCGAAGCCATCGCCGAGCTGGAGCAGGAGAAGGAGAGGCTCAAGCGGGAGGCGGCGCTGCTGCAGCAGAAGGCGGAGGAGGTACGGGGCTGCGGGACACCCGTGGCGGTGGGGGCAGGCAGGGAGGCTGCAGCGCAGCCTGGGGTGGCTGCCTGTGTGCCAGCTGCTCCTTGCGGACCTTGCATACGGTGCTGGCCCCGGAGCTGCGCACGGCGGGCGTGGGCGCAGCCCTGGCTGCTGGCACCATGCCGGAGGCGTCGCTGAGCCTGCAGTCTCTGTCCCCGCTGCTGCTGTGGGGCAGGACCTCCCTACGCATGCGGCAGCGGCCAGCGCGACACGTCGGAGCCGGTGGGGAGGTGTTGCAGCAGGACTTCCCATCCCTGCTTTCCACCAGCGGCTTTCCATCTCCGCCCTCACCCTGTGGACGCGCTCTTGTCCCGCAGCTACTAACGCATTCAGCAGCTTGTGGTGGGTGGGTGACTCGGTGCCCCTGCCACCCCCCCCCCCCAGCCCCACTGGTGCTGCCCGAGCTGGGTCTTGCCGCCGCCTCACCACGCTCTCCTCTCTCCCACCCCAGATGCAGGAGGCGCAGCAGGCGCAGCTGCGCCAGGAGACGCAGCTCCTGCAGCAGAGCTTCCTGTCGGAGAAGGATGCGCTGCTGCAGAAGGAGAAATTCATCGAGGAGGAGAAGACGAAGCTGGAGAAGCTTTTCCAGGACGAGGTGGCCAAAGCGCAGGGCCTGAAGGCGGAGCAGGAGCGGCAGCAGCAGGAGATGCAGCGGGAGAAGCAGGAGCTGCAGGCCATGCTGGACGAGGCCAAGAAGCACCAGCAGGAGGCAGAGGAGAACGTGCGGCACAAGCAGGAGGAGCTGCAGCAGCTGGAGGAGCAGCGGCAGCAGCAGGAGAAGCTGCTGGAAGAAGAGAACAAGAAGCTGCGGGAGCGGCTGCAGCAGCTGCAGGACGAGTACAAGGCCGCCCTGGCGCAGACACGCGAGATCATGATCCAGACCGACGACATCCCCGAGGTTGTGGCGGTGGTTGCGGCGGTGCCCACCAAGGCGGTGCCCAACGGCAGGGACGTGGTGGACGGGCTGGCGCAGAACGGCGAGGCAGACGTCGCCTTCCAGGGGCTGCGGCAGAAGGTGTCAGCGCAGACGCTCGCCAGCGCCCGCATCCTGAGCCAGGAGAGCCTGGCGCGGTTGGCCGAGGGCGCAGTGAGTGTCGGCGAGCTGGCGCAGCGTGACGATGTCCAGAGGTACCTGCAGGGCCAGAGCGGCGTTGCGGGGCTGCTGCTGCAACCTGGCGACCGGAAGGCGAGCGTCTACGAGGCCCTGAAGCTGCAGCTGCTCAGCCCCGGCACCGCCGCCGCCCTCCTGGAGGCGCAGGCGGCCTCGGGCTTCCTCATCGACCCCGTGCGCAACGCGAAGCTCTCGGTGGACGAGGCCGTGCGGGACGGGCTGGTGGGGCCCGAGCTGCACCACCAACTCCTGGCGGCCGAGCGCGCCGTGACGGGCTACAGGGACCCCTACACGGGCGACCGCATCTCCCTCTTCCAGGCCATGAAGAAAGGACTCATCGCCAAGGAGCATGGCCTGCGCCTGCTGGAGGCGCAGCTCGCCACCGGCGGCATCATCGACCCCATCCACAGCCACCGCCTCCCGCTCGACGTCGCCTACGAGCGCGGTTTCTTGGACAAGGAGACGACCCGGGCGCTCTCCGACCCCAGCGACGCCCCCAAGGGCTTCTTCGACCCCAACGCGCAGGAGCACGTGACCTACCTGCAGCTGCTAGAGCGTTGCGTTAGCGACCCCGAGACGGGGCTGCGACTGCTGCCGCTCAGTGCCCAGGCGGCCAAGGCCAAGGAGCCGCTCTACAGCGACACGGAGGCGAAGGACGTCTTCCAGAAGGCGACGGTGACGGCGCCGTTCGGCAAGTTCCAAGGGAAGACAGTGACCATCTGGGAGATCATCAACTCCGAGTACTTCACCGCCGACCAACGACGCGACCTCATCCAGCAGTACCGCAGCGGCAAGGTCACGGTGGAGAAGATCATCAAGATCGTCATCACGGTGGTGGAGGAGGGCGAGAAGAAGACCCAGTTGCGCTTCCAGGGCCTCCGCGCCCCCGTGCCGGCAGCCGAGCTGTTGGAGAGCAAGATCCTCTCCAAGGAGCTCTACACCCAACTGCAGCTCGGCAAGACGAGCGTGGAGGACGTGGCGACGATGGAGCCGGTGCGGCGCTACCTGAGGGGCGCCGATGCCATCGCCGGCGTCCTGGTGGAGTCGACGGGCGAGACGCTGAGCTTCTACGAAGCCCTCAAGAAGAACCTGCTGAAGGCAGAGGTCGCCGTGTCCCTGCTGGAGGCACAGGCAGCCACCGGCTTCGTCATCGACCCCGTGAGGAACGCGCTCTTCTCCGTGGACGAAGCGGTGAAGGCCGAGCTGGTGGGGCCGGAGCTGCACGAGAAGCTGCTGTCGGCCGAGCGGGCGGTGACGGGCTACAAGGACCCCTACACGGGCCAGACCGTCGCCCTCTTCCAGGCGCTCAAGAAGGGCCTCGTGCCCAGCGAGACCGGCGTGCGCCTGCTGGACGTGCAACTCGCCACCGGCGGCGTCATCGACCCCGTCCGCAGCCACCGCCTCCCGCTCGACGTCGCCTACGAGCGCGGCTTCCTCGACCCCGAGACGACCCGGGCTCTGTCGGAGCCGCCCGCCGCCGCCAGGGCCTTCTACTGCCCCAACAGCCAAGAGCACCTCGCCTATGGCCAACTGCAGCAGCGGTGCCGCCGCCACGCGCAGACCGGGCTGCGCCTGCTGCCGCTGTCGGACGCAGCCATCCGGTGGCAGCAGGACGAGGTCTACAGCGACGGCCAAGCCAAGGAGAGCTTCACCAAGGCCACCGTGGAGGTGCCGGCGGGCGGCCTGAAGGGGCGGACGATGACCATCTGGGAGCTGATCCACTCCGAGTACTTCACGGAGGAGCAGCGGCGCGAGCTGCTGCGGCAGTACAAGAGCGGCAAGGTGACCATCGAGAAGATCATCAAGATCGTCATCACCATCATCGAGGAGGTGGAGAGCAAGAAGCAGGAGAAGCTGACGTTCAGCGGGCTGCGGGCGCCCGTACCCGCCAGCGAGCTGGTGGCGTCGCGCGTCCTCAGCAAAGTGCAGCTCCAGCAGCTGCAGGAGGGCAAGAAGTCGGTGAAGGAACTCGCCGAGACGCAAGCGGTGAGGAGCTTCCTGCAGGGCAGCGACTGCGTCGCCGGCGTCTACGTGGAGGCCACCAAGGAGAAGCTCAACGTCTACGAGGCCATGAAGAGGGACTTGCTGGCGCCCGGCGGCGCCGTCGTCCTCCTGGAGGCACAGGCGGCCACCGGGTTCGTGATGGACGTGGTGAAGAACCGCAAGCTCTGCGTCAACGAGGCGGTGAAGGCCGGCGTCGTCGGGCCGGAGCTGCACGAGAAGCTGCTGTCGGCCGAGAAAGCCGTGACGGGCTACAAGGACCCCTACTCGGGCAACACCATCTCCCTCTTCCAGGCCATGAAGAAAGGACTCATCGCCAAGGAGCACGGCCTGCGCCTGCTGGAGGCGCAGCTCGCCACCGGCGGCGTCATCGACCCCGTCCACAGCCACCGCCTCCCGCTTGACGTCGCCTATGAGCGCGGTTTCTTGGACGAGGAGACGACCCAGGCGCTCTCCGACCCCGGCGATGCCCCCAAGGGCTTCTTCGACCCCAACGCGCAGGAGCACGTGACCTACCTGCGGCTGAAGGAGCGCTGCATCGAGGACCCCGAGACGGGGCTGTACCTGCTGCCACTGCGCGAGGCCACGAAGCCGGCGGTGGTGGAGACGACGCGGGTGTACACGGAGGAGGAGACGCGCCAGGTGTTCGAGGAGACGCGGGTGGACATCCCGGTGGGCAGCCGGGCGGGCTCGTCCATGTCACTGTGGGAGATCATGCACTCGGAGCTGCTGCCCGAGGAGCAGCGCCAGCGGCTGATGCAGGACTTCCAGTCGGGCCGCGTCTCCAAGGAACGGCTCATCATCATCATCGTCGAGATCATCGAGAAGACCGAGATCATCCGGCAGCAGAACCTCACATCCTACGACTACGTTCGGCGCCGCATCACGGCTGAGGACCTCTACGAGGCCAAGATCATCTCCCAGGACATCTACAACCTCCTCAAGCAGGGCTCCAAGACCTTCCGGGAGCTCCTGGAGGTGGAGACGGTCTGGAAGCACCTCTACGGCTCGGGCTGCGTCGCCGGCATCTTCGTCCCGGCGTCCAAGCAGAAGTTGGGCGTCTACCAAGCACTGAAGAAGGGGTTGATCGGCGCGGAGGTGGCACGGTCGCTGCTGGAGGCGCAGGCGGCCACCGGCTTCCTCATCGACCCCGTCAAGAATGAGATGCTGACGGTGGACGAGGCCGTCCGCAAGGGCGTGGTGGGACCCGAGATGCACGACCGCCTCCTCTCGGCCGAGAGGGCGGTGACCGGGTACCGCGACCCCTACAGCGAGCAGAAGATTTCCGTCTTCCAGGCCATGAGGAAGGGTCTCATCCCCAACGAAGAGGCCCTCAAGCTCCTGGACGCGCAGTTGGCCACCGGGGGCGTCATCGACCCCCACCTGGGCTTCCACCTGCCCTTGGAGGTCGCCTTGCAGCGGGGCTTCATCAACAAGGAGACGCAGGACGCGCTGTCGGAGCCCAGCGAGGTGCGGGGCTACGTGGACCCGTCGACGGAAGAGAAGCTGAGCTACACGCAGCTGCTCAAGCGCTGCCGCAGGGATGAGGCCACGGGGCTGCTGCTGCTGCCGCTGGGCGACGCCCGCAGGCTGACCTTCCGCGGGCTGCGCAAGCAGATCACAGTGGAGGAGCTGGTGCGCTCGCAGGTGATGGACGAGGCCACCGCCCAGCGCCTCCAGGAGGGCCTCACCTCCGTCGAGGAGGTCTCCAAGAACCTCAAGAAGTTCCTGGAGGGCACCAGCTGCATCGCCGGCGTCTTCGTGGACTCCACCAAGGAGCGACTCTCGGTCTACCAAGCCATGAAGAAGGGCATCATCCGGCCGGGCACGGCCTTCGAGCTCCTGGAGGCGCAGGCGGCCACGGGCTACGTCATCGACCCCATCAAGGGCCTCAAGTTGACGGTGGAGGAAGCCGTGTGCATGGGCATTGTGGGCCCCGAGTTCAAGGACAAGCTGCTGTCGGCTGAGCGCGCCGTCACGGGCTACCGCGACCCCTACTCGGGCAAGCTCATCTCGCTCTTCCAGGCCATGAAGAAGGGGCTGATCCTGAAGGACCACGGCATCCGCCTGCTGGAGGCGCAGATCGCCACCGGCGGCATCATCGACCCCGAGGAGAGCCACCGCCTCCCCGTTGAGGTGGCCTACAAGCGGGGCCTCTTCGACGAGGAGATGAACGAGATCCTGCTGGACCCCAGTGACGACACCAAGGGCTTCTTCGACCCCAACACGGAGGAGAACCTGACCTACCTGCAGCTCATGGAGCGTTGCGTCACCGACCCCGAGACCGGGCTGTGCCTGCTGCCCCTCAAGGAGAAGAAGCGGGAGAGGAAGACGTCGTCCAAGTCGTCTGTGCGCAAGCGTAGGGTGGTCATCGTCGACCCGGAGACGGGCAAGGAGATGTCGGTGTACGAAGCCTACCGGAAGGGTCTCATCGACCACCAGACCTACCTGGAGCTGTCAGAGCAGGAATGCGAGTGGGAGGAGATCACCACGTCCTCCTCGGACGGCGTCGTCAAGTCCATGATCATCGACCGCCGCTCGGGCCGCCAGTACGACATCGACGACGCCATCGGCAAGGGCCTCATCGACCAATCGGCGCTGGACCAGTACCGCGCCGGCACGCTCTCCATCACCGAGTTTGCCGACATGCTCTCGGGCAACGCCAGCGGCTTCCGCTCCCGCTCGTCCTCCGTGGGCTCCTCCTCCTCCTACAGCGCCAGCCCTGCCCCGGCGCGTGCGCAGCTCGCTGCCACCTGGAGCGACCCCAGCGAGGAGACGGGGCCAGTGGCCGGCATCCTGGACACCGACACGCTGGAGAAGGTGTCTGTCACCGAGGCCATGCGACGCAACCTGGTGGACAACATCACCGGGCAGCGGCTGCTGGAAGCGCAGGCCTGCACAGGCGGCATCATCGACCCCGGCAGCGGCGAGAAGTTCTCTGTCGCCGATGCCGTCGCCCGGGGCTTGGTGGACAAGATCATGGTGGACCGCATCAACCTGGCGCAGAAGGCGTTCTACGGCTTCGAGGACCCGCGCACCAAGACGAAGATGTCGGCGGCGCAGGCGCTGAAGAAGGGGTGGCTCTACTACGAGGCCGGGCAGCGGTTCCTGGAGGTGCAATACCTGACGGGCGGCCTCATCGAGCCCGACGCTGCTGGCCGCGTCTCCCTGGACGAGGCGCTGCAGAAGGGCACCATCGACGCGCGCACGGCGCAGAAGCTGCGCGACGTGCACACCTACTCCAAGTACCTCACCTGCCCCAAGACCAAGCTCAAGATCTCCTACAAGGACGCCATGGACCGCAGCATGATCGAGGACGGCACCGGGCTGCGGCTGCTCGAGGCGTCGTCGCAGTCCAGCAAGGGATACTACAGCCCCTACAACGTCAGCGGCGCCGGCTCCGCCGCAGGCTCGCGCTCGGGCTCACGCACCGGCTCGCGCTCGGGCTCGCGGCGCGGCAGCTTCGACGCCACCAGCTCCGGCTTCTCCATGACCTTCTCCTCCTCCTCCTACTCCTCCTCCAGCTTTGGGCGCAGATATGCGCCAGCTGCGCCCTGTGCCGTGACTGCAGCGCCCAGGAGCTGCGGGCGGGAGGCGAGTGAGGAGCACACGGGGCTGCGCGGGTGCCCCCTGTGCGTGGCCTGAGCCGCGTGCGTGTGTGTGTCCCCCCCACCCCCTCAAGGACCCTGACGCCCCCCTACCCCGCAACGCATGCGGCAGCGCTGCCGGCTGCTCCCCAGCCCCGGTTTGATCCCCGACGCCGCTCCCCTGCACCAGTGCCTCGATTCCCCTGACCCGAGACGCTGCCGCACGCAGCGCCGGGCAGGGTTTGTATATTGAGAGACGCGCGCGCGCGCGCGCACGCTGCCCTCACGGCTCTGCTGCCCCGCGGCCGCCGCAGCTCCGTGGAGCCGATCCCACCCTGTGGCTGCTGCAGCTCCACAGATTCACTCCCGCCTCGCAGCCGCTGCAGCTGCGTGGAGCCGCTGCCGCTCGGCTGCGGTGCAGCAGAGCCTGGCAAACAGTTGTGTCTTTGGATCGAACCACTTAGAGACTCTTTTGTAATGAACCCCGCTGGCTTCTGCCCCCATCCCGACCCAGGAGACGACGCATGCGACAGAGGAGACGACGCATGCGGTGGAGATGATGCATGCAATGGAGGATATGACATGTGCAAAGCAGGAGATGATGCATACAAAGGAGGCGGTGACGTGAAGATGACGTGTGCGGCGGATGAGACAACGCGTGCAACAGACGAGATGATGCGTGCAAAGAAGGAGACGACGCATGTGAAGATGGAGATGATGCATCCCAACGGAGCAGATGGCATATGCCCAAGGAGAAGGTGGCGCTGCCCACGTGGCGCACGGTGCTGGGCGGCGTCCTCAGACGGCACCGCTGGGACATCGCCAGCTGCCACCGCTTGGATGTTGCAGGTTGTGCTCACTCGGATGTCGCAGGCTGCGACCGCTCGGACATCGTGGGCTGCAGCCCCTTGAGCTGCTGCCACATGGTGCTGGACCCCTGACCCGTCCCCACCAGCCCGGTTGCTGCCACCTGGACCCCCTGCACCCCGGCAAGGGGGTTGCTGGCGCTGCAGCTCCTGGCGGCGCATCCCCACCTGATGCGTAAGTGCACGCTGGCGCTGGCGCTGCTTGGGCGCAGGGACGCTGCCTCCGCTCCGCTGCGCCGCTTCGCCGCCACCTCCACCAGCCCTCCCGGCCTGGGGACGCTTGGCTGCAGCCACCGCTGCCGGGCGCTGCGCTGTCTGTCTGTCCGTCCGCCCGCGTATCTGGGAAGCACCCACAGCAGCTGCACCCCACGAGGAACCGGCGCCCGCCAGAGCCTTCGCGGCTTCGCACGCAGCCCCTGCGCCCGGACCCGCCCACATGGTCCCACCTGCGGGGTTGCAGGACACTCCGGGTGCAGGGACGGGGTCGTGGGGTGCCGCAACCACCCCTGCGCGCGCTCTGGTGCAGGAAATGCCACGCTGCCTCCTTTCCGCGGGTCCCTCCTGCTCCGTGCCCACAGTAACGCGCTCTCTCCCCGCAGACATCTCTCCCCAGCCGCGCCGCAGCCGTGCCCGCGCCGCTCCACGAGTTCCTCAGCTGGGTCTCTGGCGTCAGCGACTCTTGGACGGGCGCATGGGATGCAGCAGCTATGCAGTCACAGCAGGTAACGCCAACCCTACCATTACCTTTGCGACCGGGAGTTGCGACAGCCCTGCTGGGTGCTGAGCGCGTGCCGGGGCTTCGGCCGGGCACTGCAGCCTGGGTGGGGACTCCACGGTGGGCACTGCGGGGTGCAGCCGCCTGCGGTGGAGCTTTGCTGCAGCAGCTGAGGAGGTGCTGAGTGCAGGGGCGAGCAAGGCGGTGCAGGGCGAGCAGGAGGCTGCAGCGTGGTGCAGGATGGTGCTGTGCAGGCAGGAGGGTGCAGGGTGGTGCTGGTTGCACAGGCTGGTGCGTGATGGTGCTGGGTGCAGGGGGCAGGATGGCACGGGGGGGTTGCAGAATGGTGCAGGGGCTGCAGGGGTTGCAGGATGGTGTTGGGTGCATGGGGGGGGTACAGGATGGTGTGAGGAGGGTGCAGGATGGTGCTGGGGGTGGGGGGGGATACAGAGGGGCTCCAGGATGGTGGTGGGGGGGGTGTGTTACAGGATGGTGCGGGGTACAGGGGGGTGCAGGATGGCACAGGAGGGGTTGCAGGATGGTGCTGTGTGCGGCGCTGCCCACTCAGGCCCCCCGTCTCGTGTCTCACCCCGCCTCTCTGTCCGCTCTGTTGTAGCTGATGTTGCATCCATCGCCCCTGCGGGCTGCGCCGAGGACGCCGGAGCCCCCGCCCCGCGGCACCCGCTGCCCCACGGCGGCACCGCAGCCCCTGCCCCGGTGCAGCCCCCGTGCCACCTACAGCCCTTGCCCCACAGCGGCACCGCAGCCGCCAGCCCAACCCCTGCCCCACTGTGGCGCTGCAGCCCCCACCCAAACCCCAGCCCCTGCCCTACTGCGGCGCCGCAGCCCCTGCCCCACCTGCATCCCCTGCCCCCCAGTTCAGCCTCCCACGGGGCTCCCCCCCCTCCCCACCAGGACACCCCCCATCCCACCCCGCCCTCCAGCCCCGTTCCCGGCGCCCCGGCTGCAGCCCCGCAGCGCCCGCTCCATCGGCCTCGTCTCCATCGCATCCCGTCCTCCCTCCGCATCCGTCGTCGCTCTCCGTCTCCCCCCCTCGTTGCGCTTCAGCCCCATCGCATCAATCATTTCGCAACCATCAAGACTCGGACGCAGCGGAGCGAAAAACACTAAACCCGGGCTGTTGCGGCGCTGCGCCTGGCGCAGCGTGGTCAGTAAAGATCCGAGCAAAGAGCCCGCAGCTCTGCGTCCTCCTTTCCCCTGCGTGCGGTGGCCAGGCTGCAGGCTGGGAGCTCCTGGTCACCTCCTGCAGCCGCAGGTTGCAGCAGAGCGTGCTGGGGTCCTGTGGTCCAGCATTGTGGCTGCAGCTGCGGGCTGGTGGCTCCCAGTTCCCTCCTGCAGCCCTGGGTCATGGTAGAACATGCCAGGGTCCCATGCTGCAGCCTCAGCGCTGCAGCTGCAGGTTGGGGGCTCCTGGTTCTGTGCTGCGGCCATGGGTTGCAGTGGAGCGTGCTGGGGTCCTGTGCTCGAGCCTCGCTGCTGCAGCTGCAGGCAGGGGGCTCCGGGTTGCCTCATGCAGCTGCAGGTTGCAGTGGAGCGTGCTGGGATGCATGGGTTCCGTGCTCCAGCTTCACCCCCGTGGCTGCGGGCTGGGGGCTCTCGGTCGCCTCCTGTTGCTGCGGGTTGCGGTGGAGCATGCTGGAGTTCTGTGCTCTGGCCCTGCCACTGCAGCTCCAGGCTGGGGGCTCCCGGTCACCTCCTGCAGCTGCAGGTCATGGTGCAGCACGCCAGGGCGTTGGGGTCCTGTGCTCTGGCATTGCTGCTGCAGCCGGGGCTCCAAGTCACCTCCCACACTGTGGGCTGCGTGCTGCTGTGGGTTGCCGGGCAACGTGTTGAGATGCCCACCAGCGGCTGCCAGGTGCATGCGCAGCTGAGCCCGGAGTGGGGCTGCAGGTCTGAACCTGGAGCTGCAACCTTGGGAGATGAGCGTGGGCGCAGCATCGCCTGCATCCCGCTGGCTCGGGGCACCGGGAGCAGCAGCTACAGCTTCTGCCAAGTCCATGCGCAGCCGGTCGCGAAGCAGCAGCTGTGGGACTGCATCTCCTGCATCCCACTGGCCCTGGGCACTGAGCTGGCCGATCGGACACGGCTGCTGCAGGGGATTCCAATGCTGCATCCTTCGTGCTGTGATGTGTTGGCTCCTCCAGAACCCCTGCCCTGGCCCCTCCCGCTGTGCTGCAGCGACACTGGCAGCGCGTTGGCATTGCGGCACCGTGGGGTTGGCCAAGGTCTCCAGGCTCATCTGACCTCAGCAGAAATGCATCCGCAACCCAACCGTGAGGAAGCCAAGGTTGCGGCAGGTGTTGCAATGGAGCTGGGGGGGGGTGGGGTGGGGAAGGAGGGGACGGAGAAGCATCTTGGGACCCCAGCACTGATCCGAGCCCAGATGCCGTCGGCCGCATTCTCTCGGGGGTCCCCAACCCTGCGTGTCTCCCCCCGTGGGCTGTGAGTGAGTGTTGCTGCCTCGCATTGAGCTTCTCCTCCCCCCTGCAGCGCTGCAAGTGCTGCTCTCTGTCCATCCGTCCGTCCCCCTCCCAACCCCTTGACCTGGGACCCCACCCCACCCTGGGCTGCGGGGACGGAACCGCATCCCGGGTGACCCCAAACCAGGAGAAGCGGTGGCTGCAGCGCTGGGGGACCTCTGGGCCGGTCGCAGCGTTGGCTGCAGAGGAACTTCCTGCAGCTGCACCACGGCGTTCGGGGGGGGACACAGTGAGGAGGAACCCTCGGGCCAGGGCGGGTCGGGGCTGGGAGGCTGCGAGGAGAAGGACCTGGGGGTCCCGGTGGCCCCCGAGGCGACAGCGCAGGGCTTGGTGTGGCGTGGGCGGTGCAGGTGCTGCGCCCGCTGCAGCGCCAGGAGGAGAAACACCTCGGCTGCAGGAAAACCCAACCCTGGTGGCACTGCGCCTGCGGGTGGCAGCGAGAACGGGGCATGCGGGGCAGGGACTGGGGGTCACCCAGCAGCTGTGGCCGCGACCCCGGTGCAACTTCCCGCCTGCGATGGTGCCAGCGGCGCAGCCTTGGCATGGTCAGGGGGGGCACGGGAGGGGGGTGGGGGGCGGGAGGGACATGCTCTTGCGGACAAGGGGTCAAGAGTGGGGTCTTCCCCCCCCCCCCCTCCAGCCCAGGGGTCGGGGACCTCCAGGGGTCCCTTCGAGCCCAACTTTCTGGGACCTCCAGAGGTTCTTTCAAACTCCGATGTTCTGGAATTCTGAGTCCTCCAGAGGTCCCTTCCACCCCTCCATCCCAGGATTCTGGGATGTCCAGGGGTCCATTCGAGCTCCAGGGTCTGGAGTGGCCCAGCAGCTGCAGCCGCGACCCCGTTGCACTCTCCCACTTGCGGTGGTGCCACCATGGCAACCTTGGCACGTCCAGCTGCGCCCGAAGCCATGTGAGGGACCTTTGGGCTGGCGGCTGCGCCGGGCACGGGTGGCGTCGGCGCCAGGAGCAGCTGAGCCAGCGGGGAAACTGGGCCGATCTCGTTACGCTCATTAACTCCATTGTGGTCCCCGCATTAACGAGCTGATCTCGTCCATTGCCACCGGGCTTGGGGGTCACCATGCTCAGGGTGGTGGAACCGTGGGGTGGGGTGGGTTGGAAAGGGACCCCAAAGCCCACCCAGTGCCACCCCCTGCCATGGGCAGGGACACCTCCCACTGGGTCAGGGGGCTCCCAGCCCCATCCAACCTGGCCTTGGGCACCTCCAGGGGTCACGGAACCATGGGATGGGTTGGGTGGGAAGGGACCTCCCGGGGTGGGAAAGACCCTCTGCAGGTCCCAGAATCCTGGCATGGTGGGGTGGGAAGGGACCTCTGGAGGACTCAGAATTCCAGAACATCGGAGTTTGAAAGAACCTCTGGAGGTCCCAGAAAGTTGGGCTCGAAGGGACCCCTGGAGGTCCCAGACCCCCGGGCTGGAGGGGGGGGGGGGGAAGACCCCACTCTTGACCCCTTTGTCCGCAAGAGCATGTCCCTCCCCTCCCCAGCCCCCCCCCCCCCCCCCACCCGTGCTCCCCCCCACTGACCATGCCAAGGCTGCACCACTGGCACCACCGCAGGCGGGAAGTTGCACCGGGGTCGCGGCCACAGCTGCTGGGTGACCCCCAGTCCCTGCCCCGCGTGCCCCGTTCTCGCTGCCACCCGCAGGCGCAGTGCCACCAGGGTTGGGTTTTCCTGCAGCCGAGGGGTTTCTCCTCCTCCTGGCGCTGCAGCGGGCCCAGCACCTGCACCGCCCACACCACACCAAGCCCCTGCGCCATCGCCTCGGGGGCCACCGAGACCCCAGGTCCTTCTCCTCGCAGCCTCCCAGCCCCGACCCCCCCAGCCCGAGGGTTCCTCCTCACTGTGTCCCCCCCCCGAATGCCGTGGTGCAGCTGCAGGAAGTTCCTCTGCAGCCAACGCTGCGACCGGCCCAGAGGTCCCCCAGCGCTGCAGCCGCCGCTTCTCCTGGTTTGGGGTCACCCGGGATGCGGTTCCGTCCCCGCAGCCCAGGGTGGGGTGGGGTCCCAGGTCAAGGGGTTGGGGGGGGGGGTGGGGGTGGGGGACGGACGGACAGGGAGCAGCACTTGCAGCGCTGCAGGGGGGAGGAGAACCTCAATGCGAGGCCAGAAAACCCCAACGTGCAGGGAAGCGGTGCAGCCCCTGTGCCTGGAGCGAGCCCCTGCATCCCTGGCAACCGGCAAGGGGCTACGGGCACTGCTGCAGGGAGCGCAATCATCTGCTGCGGCAGCAGCTCCAGCCCTGCAGCGTTGCTCCCCTGCAGCATCACTATCTGCAGAGCCTCCTGCCCTGCCATGGAGGCCTTGCAGCTGCCTGCAGCTCCCCCCCCCCCCCCATCCCGTCATGCTGCTGCAGCCCCTTCCCACAGGCTGCATCCCATCCCGGATCGTGCAGCACTCTGTGCTTTCCACAGCTACAGCTGCTGCACTGCATGCATTCCCAGTTCCTTGTGGGATTCCCGGCAGCACTGCAGCCTCCACTCCCCCCTGCGTGTGTCAGGCGCGGAGCAAAGCATTCCTGGGGTGAACATCAGGTCAGCTGCAGCATTGCATGCAGCGTGTGCATCTCCTGCTGCTGCTGGGTGCGGATGCCATGATTCTGCTGCAACCTGGGCCACGGTGCAGGCACCGGTGCCTCCATCCTACCTGTGCCCATGCGCAGCATCGCTCTGGGCTCCTGCAATCTCCTTGCCCTCACTGCAGGCTCTGCGCAGGGCGCAGGGCTCCACGCTGGCTGCAGCAGAGCCAGGATGCAGGGAAGGCTGCGAAGGCAGCGGCTGCCAGCAGGAATGCAACACTGGTGATGGGCTGGCAGAGCTGCAGCTGGTGCTGCTCCCTGTGCCACGCAGATCTGCAGCGTGCCATGCTCTCGCGGCACTGATAACATATTAGCAGCTGCAGCTGCACCATCTGATGCAAGGGAGGCTCCTGAGGGAGGACGGTGGTTGCATGGGAGCTGGGGGGGGGGGGGGTGGGGATGGGGGGGTAGATGCGCACGGGGCTGCGCCCTCGGGCTACATTTTGGGGCACGGCAAGCCAGGGGGAGGCTGCAGCTCAGGGGCTGCAGGGGCTGCTCCTCCTGCATCCTGAGATCCCGGCGCTGGTGTGGGGGGCTCTGCAACATCCCCGCATCCAGTGCCCCCTGTCCCTCTGCTCTCCCTGCAGGACTGCGGTGCTGCAGGCGACGCCGAGGCCTTTGGAACGAGCAGGGAGGGGTCATCGCAGGATGCGGAGGAGACGGAGAGGTGGGGGGTGTTGGGGGCTGCACGTGCATGCACGGGCACTTATGATGGTGCAATGGGAGCAGCTGCAGGAGTGGGA
Organism: Neomorphus geoffroyi; assembly: GCA_033558235.1. Lineage (NCBI taxonomy): Eukaryota > Metazoa > Chordata > Aves > Cuculiformes > Neomorphidae > Neomorphus > Neomorphus geoffroyi. The sequence goes on along the minus strand of JAUMJM010000134.1, from coordinate 298,217 downwards.
GGGTGCTGAGCATGGTGCGGGGCAGTGCAGGCTGCAACCCTACATCCGATCTCTCCCCTCCTCTTGCAGAGCCCAGCTGCAGGACGAGCGGACGCAGCGCAGGCTGGACGCGCAGGAGCAGCTGCAGGCCCTGCGGCGCTGGCTGGACACTGTGGAGAAGACGCTGCCTGCTCTGCCAGAGCCCCGGCGCTGCCCCGCAGGTAATGCACTCGCCCCACATGCAGCTGCAGCTGCAGCGCTGCTCAGCGTTTGTGTGCAGCCGTGCAAGGCGTGTGCAGCCATGCATGAGGGTGTGCAGTCATCACCCGCGCAGACGAGGTGCGTGCAGCCATGCACAGGGCATGTGAGGCCATGCAACAGCTTGCAGCTGCAAGGGTAACGCAGCCCTGCGTGGGAAGAGTAGCCATGCATCAGTGGGCAGCCATGCAAGGGCCGAGCAGCTGCACCCCCTGCATGCATCATGCATGCATCGTGCAGCCCTGCAAGGTGTGTGTAGGCATCTGAGGGGCGTGCAGCCATGCACGAGGGTTGTGCAGCCGTGCCCTCCTGGCAGGGGCTGCAGTTGCAGGGGCTGCGGTGGCTGCAGGAGCTGCGGTGGCTGCAGGGAGGTCGCATAGGCCCCTCGCTGCAGGCGTTGTTGCGGTGCCGCACACTCGGCTGCACAGGCTGAAAGGCCCTTTCAGCGTGCGCAGACAAAGCTGCAGCCGAGCCCGAGCGCAGCGGGAAGCCGAGGCTGCGGAGCCAGCGCCCTGCCGGAGTGCTGCAGGGAAAGGGGGTGCGGTGGGGGGAGGACTGTGGCGTGACCCCGTGACCCCAAGTGACCCCAGTGACCCCAGTGACCTCAGGGACCCCAAGTGACCCCAAATGACCCCCAGAGGCCTCAGGACCCCCAAGGGCCACCAGGGGACCCCCCAATGTCCCCAAGGGACCCCAGGAGACCCAAGGGACATCAGGGTCCCCAAATGACCCCCCCAATGACCCCGGGGGGGGGGGCGGGGTCAGACCCAGTATGGGGGGGGGGGCGGGTCTGGACCCGGTCTGGTCCCAGGCTGGGGGGGGGGGAGGGGGGGTGGGGGGCTCGGACCCGGCGCTGGGGGGTGTGGGGGGGTGAGTGGACCCGGTGCTGTTTGACGGGGAGGGGGGGGGGAGGGGGGGAGGGGCGGACCCTGTGTCTTGGGGGGGGGGAGGGGTCGCAGCCGGTGTTTTCTGGGCGGGGGAGGGGTCGCACCCGGTCCCGGGGGGGTTGGGAGCGGGGGGTGGGGTGTTGGGGGATGCTGGGGGTCCCGTCCTGCTCCTCCCCCCCTCCCCCCCCCCCCCCCCCCCGCGTGGCTGCGCAGCCCCCGGGTGTTTCCCCGGTAACGGCGCCGCCGGCACCGAGGGGGTTAACGGGGCCGCTTTGTGTCCGCGGGGCCGCGGCCGAGCGGGGCCACCGGGGCGAGCCCGGGGCTACCGGACCCCGACCGGTACCTCCCACCCCCCCCTCTCGGACCCCCCCTTTGCTCCCCCCATCCCCCCCCCAGTGCCCCCCCTGCCCCCGGTGCCCCCACCCCTCCCCCCCGCCGGTACCTCCCATCCCCCCCCCGGTGCCGCCCATCCCGCCCGGTGCCCCCGTTGCCCCCGTTGCCCCCACCCCCACCCCCCCCCCCCCCGCCCCGCCGGTACCTCCCATCCCCCCCCGGTACCGCCCATCCCCCCTCCGGTGCCCCCCCTCCCCCTCTCCTACCCCCGGACCCCCCCCCCCGGTGCCTCCCGATACCACCCCCCCTCCCCCGGCACCGCCCCCCCCCCCAGTGCCCGCCGCCTCCTCCGCCCCCCGCCCCCCTGATCCTCCCTCCGCCCGGACCCCCCCCGGTGCCTCCTGGACACCCCCCCCCCCCATTGCTCCCCCCCCTCCGGGTGCTCCCCCCCCCCCATCCCCCCCTGCTCCCCCGCTCCCCCACGTCCCCAGCGTCCTCACCCCCCCGCCCCCCACCCCCCCCCCCCCCCCGGTCCCCTCTGAGCGCATCCCCCCCCCGCGATGCCCCCCCACGGCACTGGGTAGGGGGGGGGGCAACCCCGGGCCAGGGACCCCCGGAGCCCCCGGGGGTGAGTGGGGGGGGCGGGGGATTGGGAGGGATTCGGGGGGGGGGGGAATGGGGGGGCAGGGGATGGGGGAGGTGGGGGGGGGGGTGGGATTGTGGGGGGATGGGTGGGGGTGGGGGGATTCAGAGGGGGGTGGGGGGGCTGGGGGCGCAGCGGGGTTTGGGGTGCAGGGAACGATGTTGGGGTGCGGGAGCTGGAGGGGGGGGAGGGGGTGGGGGCAGGGGGGATTCAGAGGGGCTGGGGGGGGCTGGGAGGTTTCTGGGGTGCAGGCAGCGATGCTGCGGCTGAGGGCAGCGGTGTTGGGGGGGGGGCGGGGGTCTGGGGTGCAGCTGCAGCTGCGCCGCGGCTGCAGTAACGCGCTCCCTCCCGGCCGCTGCAGACGCGGAGCTGCAGCGCGCGATGGGCAACGCGGTGACGCGGCCGAGCTGCCTGGGTGAGCGCAGCCGGCGGGCGCCGCCGCCGTCGCAGGCCACGGGGCCGCATGCCCTGCAGCCGCCCTGCAGCGTCGTGGCCGAGGCGTGGCTGCCTGAGAAGCTGCTGGAGAATGGCTGGGCCGCCGCGCCCACCACCATGCGACGCTACAGCCCCACGCAGCCACGCAGCCACTCAGAGGCGGCGGTGCCCAACGGCGGCTCGGCCTGCGTTGCCCTGCGGGCGCATGCGGCGGGCACAGCTGGGACCCCCTCGCGCTGCAGCGGCGGGCGCGGTGCATGGGCCTGCAGCGCGCGGGAGGTGACGGAGGTGACGGAGGTGACAGAGACAATCGTCACCGAGATCGTGGAGGTGACCGAGTACCCGGCGGGCGAGCGTGGCGCTGCAGCCCTGCTCACGCGTGCCGTTGCCGTGCTGACGCAGTGCGCAGCTGAGCTGCCACCACACGACGGACACCCCGATGCTGCAGAGGTGACTGCACGCTGTGACGCTGCTGCGCCCACTCTGTGTGCTGCTCTGGGTGTTGCATCCGTGCCGGCTGCGCAGGGCCATGCGCGGGTGCTGAGCACCCAGCTGGGCTCTGCAGGGGTCCAACCGTCACCCTCGCTGCCACTGCAGCCTGAGGACACCCCTTCGGGGCTGCACCCCGCGCTTCGGGGATGCACATTGATGCATGGGAACCCTGCAGCACGCAGGGGCTGCGGGGCTGCACCTGGGCAGGGTGTGTCCCTGCAGCCCCCATGCCTGCAGCCCCGCTTTCCACAGGAGTCCCTGCACGCCACTCATGCGGCGGGCGCGGAGCAGGCGCAGGACATGCTGCTGGCGTGGGTGGCCGACATGGAGGAGCTGGTGGGCAACCAGAAGGCGCCATCTGCGGAGGTGAAGGTGGCCAAGGCGCAGCTGCAGGAGCAGAAGGTCAGCGCATCCCACCCCGTGCATCCCAGTGCATGCGCCCCACCCCGTGCATCCTGCCCCCCCGCCCTCAGGGGCACTGCAGCACCTGCGGGAGGGCTGCGGCTTGCAGCACAGCGCCACCTCTGCTGCCTTGCAGCTGCTGCAGCGGCTGCTGGAGGAAGCGGCGGCCGCACGTGGAGCTTGCCCTGCAGGACAGACCCACGGCAGCGACGCATGGCAGCAGCACCGCGGCGCACAAGGGCAGCGGGAGCGCCTGCAGCCTCGGGGAGAGGTGGGCCAAGCTGATGCAGGAGGCTGAAGCCAGGTGGGGTCCAGGCTGCGCCAGCAGGGTTGGCAGCTGCATCGCCGCATCCACAGATGCAGCTGACAGCGGTGCTGTGACCCTCGTGCCATCGCGACGTGCGCCGCACTGCACGTGTGGGGCTGCACTGGCAGAGGCAGCAGCTCTGTCCCCATCACACATGTCCCGCTGCGCTGAGTCCTGCGCAACGCGCTGCAACCTGTGCAGGGCAGGATCGCTCCCTGAAACCTCCTCAGCAATGCAGCAGCACCGCCTGCAGCTGCAGTGGTGCAGGACTGGTCCCTGCAGCCTCCCCTCGGGATGTGGCAGTGCCCGGCCCTGCCTGCAGCTGCAAGAATGCAGAATTGTTCCCTGCAGCATCTCTGGGGATGCGGTAGCACCTGGGCGGTGCAGCATTGGTGCCCAGCGCGAGTGCTGTCATTCACCCCTTGCTGCTGTCGCAGGTTCGAGCGTCTGCAGCAGATCCTGCCGGCAGCGCAGGATTTCCAGGAGGCCCTGGACCCCCTGCAGGAGTGGCTGGCGGGCACTGAGCGGCAGCTGGCGCAGCTGTGGCCTGGCAGCAGCTGCAGCGCCCGCATGCAGGATGCGCACCGGCAGAGCCAGGTCTGAGCCCAGGGGTGCAGGGATGCAGGAGGGTGCATTTGTGTGCAGGGCGCATGTGGGTGCATGGATGCATTTGTGAGCGGGAGGTACGGGGAGGGGTGCAGGGAGCTGCATCCACTGCAGCTGCTGCGACAGGAGCCTCTGTTGCAGGCTCTGAGCGAGGAGATCCGAGGGCGGCAGCCGGAGCTGGATGCGGCACTGGAGTGCGGGCAGCGGCTGCTGCAGCTGGTTGCAGGCGAGTGGGGATGCAGACAGCAGATTGCGATCAGGGGATGAGGGGGAGGATAAGCTGTGAGCGCTGCGATGGGGACGCAGTGCCTGCAGGATCGCAGCAGGCGCATTGGACAGCTGGAACAGCAGGAGGGAATGCATCAGTGCAGCCGATCCCCAGGGATGCAGCCACAGCGGCACTGATCGCACCCACGGTGCTGCTGCAGGGGAGGAGGCGCAGCTGGTGCGGGAGAAGCTGCAGTCGCTGCGGATGCGATACCTCATTGTGGGCCAGAGCTGCACTGACACCGAGCAGTGGCTGCAGCAGGCGCTGGATGCATCGACCCGGCTCGGTGCGGCGCAGGAGGACCTGGCACTGTGGCTCGGCCGCATGGAGAAGGAGCTGGCAGCGCAAGAGGGCGGGGAGCTGCAGGGCTGCAGTAGTGACAGGGAGAAGGTGAGGGATGCAGGGCGCTGCGGGGCCCTGTCTGCAATGGGAGCCACGGCTGCAGGGATGCGGCCACATGGGAAACACCGGGCTGTGGCATTGCACCTGCAGCAGATCGAGGTCTGCAGGGAAGCAGCTGCATGAGCTGTGCCGGGCTGCGGCATCACTGCTTGCAGCGGGGGCTGTGGTGGTCTGCAGGGATGCAGCTGCAGGGGATAGAAGGCTGCGCCTGCATCCCGGCTGATAGTTGCATCCCTGCTGCAGTTTGAGCAGATCCTGGAGCTGCAGCTGCAGCACGTGGCCGGGCTGGGCGAGCGGACTGGAGGAGATCGGCTGTGTGCAGCTGGACACGCAGGCGCTGCACGTGCAGCTCGCAGAGCAGAAGGTGGGTCTGGACCGTGCGCCGCAGCGCTGCAGGGGCTAGGGCCAGGCTGCAGCCCCTGATCCGCTGCCTCGCCTGCAGCTGCTCTGTGCTGAGATCCTGCACCACCGGGGGCTGGTGCAGCGCCTGCTCGCTATCTCGGAGCCGCTGCTGCGCTCCTGCGATGAGACGCTGCAGCAGCGCCTGCAGGTGAGCTGGGAGAGGGGTCCCTCTTGCCCATGCATCCCCCATGCTGCAGCTGCATGTGCCCTGCTGAGCCGGTGTCTCCGCAGCCATCGGTGCAGGCGCTGCAGCAGCAGATGGAGCAGCTCTTCCAGCGCAGCGGAGCCTGCATGGCGCAGCTGGAGCAGGCGCAGGCCCTGCTCGCCCAGTTCGCCGAGGCGCAGGAGGAGCTGCAGCCCTGGCTGCAGGAGACGCAGGCGATCAATGTGCAGCTCCCCCCTGGCGCTGTCACCTATGAGGCCCTCAGGGAGCAGCAGGCGCTGTTGCAGGTGAGTGCGGTGCTGTGGGGAGTGGAGGTTGCAATGCACTTGGCTGCACTGGAGTGGGGGGTGGTGGAAGGGATGCAGCGGAGCAGGATTGGGCTTAGCTGCAGCAACAGCTGGGCTGCAGCACCCAATGCGCATGAGCATCGTTCTCCATCCATGAGCAGTGGTGCAGGGGTGCAGCATCACCTGCCACATTGCAGCAGTGCAGGGTCACCTGCAGGGTTGCAGGGTTCATCCCTGTGTCCTGCACTCCCTTCCCGCATGCCCCCTGGTCCCTTCTCGCTGCAGTGCCTGCGTGAGGCGCTGGCCGAGCACCGCCCGGTGATGACGAAGCTGCAGCGTGTCTCGGCAGAGCTGGCAGAGCTGAGCCCAGTGCAGGGCGCACCGTTCCTGCAGCGCTGCAGGGAGGTGGAAGAGCAGTTTGGCTGCATCCGCGAGCGCGTGGGCCAGGAGGCTGCGCTGCTGGAGGATGCGCTGCCACGCTACAGCCAGGTACAGCATCAGTGACGCAGCTGCTGCAGCTGCAGTGTTGTGAGCTGCAGCTTCACAAGTGACCACACTGCCCCTGCAGCTGACAGAGCGCATGGAGCTGCTGCGGGAGTGCCTGGAGCGGCTCCAGGGGCGGCTGCAGGGCCAGCCGTCTGTATGCGGCGATGCAGCGCTGCTGCGGGAGCAGCTGCGGGAGAACAGCCTGGCACGGGGAGAGCTGGAGAAGCTGGGGGTGGCGCTGGAGACTCTGCAGGCGCAGGGCAGCGAGCTGCTGGCCAGCATGCGGGCGGCCGACTGTGACGCTGCGGCATCAGGTAATGGCACCAAGGCGCACGTGTTGTGTCCTGGGGCACTGAGGATGCATGAGCTGCATCGCAGGGTACTGGCATGCATGCACCGCAGCAAGATGCATGCACTGCATCACCATGTATGTGGCCTGGTGCGGTGCCAGGTGCTGCATGCCAATCCCCACTCTTGCTCCATGCAGGGCTGCAGGAGCGGACAGCAGAGCTGCAGGTGCAGTGGCGCAGCCTGTGGGGTTGCTGTGAGGAGCGGGAGCTGCAGCTGCAGGAGCTGCAGGCGCTGGCTGAGCGCTTCTGGCAGGGCCATGCGGAGCTGGCGCAGGCGCTGGGTGAGATGCGAGCGCTGCTGCAGGGGCTGCAGGGCGGCACTGATCCTGAGGCGCTGCAGGCGCAGCTTCACAGCATGCAGGTACGGGGGAAGGGGGGGGCTGGGGGGGCGTGTGGGGCTGCCCCATAGCTCCCCCCGCCCCATATTCACCCCCTTCCCCCTGTGCTGCAGGTGCTGCAGGCAGAGCTGCAGGCGCTGCAGGCAGAGCTGGATGCGCTGAGCGCAGTGGGCGCGGAGCTGGCGGCGAGCGGTGACCCTGAGCGCCACCACGGCGCCCGCAGCCTCGATGAGGTGGGGCTGCCCCATAGCAACCCATAGGGACCCACATGGGGCTGCTGACCCCCACCCTGACCCCTATGGGGCCTCTGCCCCCCCACACTGACCCCCCCCCGGCCCCGCAGCTGGCGTCGGCGTGGCAGGCGCTGCAGGCGCTGTGGGGCGAGCGCGTCGAACGCCTGGAGGAGCAGCTCGAGGCCACCCGCGCCTACGAGGGGGCCATGGAGGTGGGTGTGGGGCGGGGGCTGGGGGGGGGGGGGGCTGTGGGACAGGGGGTGCGTCCAGCCCCCCCTCATCTCCCCCGTTGCAGTGGTTGCAGCAGTGGCTGCAGGCGGCAGAGCTGCACGTGCCTGCGGGGGTCTATGGGGAGGGGTCTATTGGGGGGGGGTCTATGGGGGGGCTGTGGGGCGGGGTGGGGGGTGGGGGTCTATGGGGTGGGGGTTGAGTCCAGCACACACACCCCTCCCCCGTTGCAGCGGTTGCAGCAGTGGCTGCAGGCGGCAGAGCTGCGCATGGCGGACGAGTTCCTGCTGGGGGGGGACCTGGTGCAGGTGCAGCTGCAGCTGGCGGAGCTCAAGGTGGGGCAGGGGGGGTCCTGGGGGGGGCAAATCCTGCAGGGGGGCAAATCCTGCACTGGGGGGGCAAATCCTGCAATGGGGGGGCAAATCCTGCAATGGGGGGGGGAATCCTGCTTTTGGGGGGGGCAAATCCTGCTCGGGGGGGGGGGGGGGGGGAATCCTGCAATGGGGGGGAGGAATCTTGCTTTTGGGGGGCAAATCCTGCAATGGGGGGGAATCCTGCAATGGGGGGGCAAATCCTGCAATGGGGGAGGAATCCTGCTTTTTGGGGGGGGGGATCCTGCTTTTGGGGGGGACAAATCCTGGTGGGGGGGGGGTCCAACCCTGCCCTGCTGCAGGAGTTCAAGCGGGAGCTGCAGCAGCAGCGGCTACAAGGTGAGAGCCTGCGGCCCCCGGGGGGGCAGGGGGAGCCCCCCAGTGCGCTCAGCGCCTTCCGGCAGCGCTGCGACCGCATGGAGACACAGCTCGTGGGGCGCCAGGTGTGTGGCTGCAGGAGGGTGCAGGGGGTGCTGTGGGTGCAGGGGGGATGTGGGGGTGCTAGGGGTGATGTGGGTGCAGGATGGGTGCTGAGTGCACGATGCTGCATGCAAGGTGCTGTGTGGGTGCAGGATGGGTGCATGGGGTGCTGGGTGGGTGCTGGGGGTGCAAGTTAGTTGCATGGGGCGCTAAGGTGCAGAACGGGTGCTGGGTGCATGGTACTGCATGCAGGGTGCAGGATGGGTGCTGGGTGAATTCTGGGGGTGCTGGGGATGCAGGGTGGGTGCAGAATTGCTGCATGGGGTGCTGGGGGGGGTGCTGGGTGGGTGCAGGCTGGGTGCCAGGAGGTTCTGAGCCAGCGGGTGCTGAGCCAGGGCCCCATCCTGCCCTGCAGCACCAGCTGGAAGCGGCGCTGCTGGGGCTGGGGCAGTTCCAGCACCAACTGCAGGAGCTGCTGCAGTGGCTGGCGCAGGCGGCTGAGCAGCTACAGGGCCCTGCGCCGCTGCGCCCCGACCTGCAGGGCTGTGAAGTGCAGCTGGCCAAGCACAAGGTGGGCATGGGGCAAGGGGGGGGGAGGGGCAGCATGCAGGGTGTGTGTGTGTGTTGCACCAGGGTGCTGTTGCACCCCATTGTGGGCTGCATGCACTGGCTGAGCATGCAGCAGCGGGGCTGCATGCGAGGGGGGACCCTGCATGCACAAGAGGCTGCATGCAGGGGGCTGCAGGTGCAAGGGGGCTGCATGCATGAGGTGCTGCTGCATCCCGTTCTGAGCTTCCTGCGTGAGAGCTTTGCATGCTCAGCTGGGTTGCCTGTTCAAAGGGCTGCGATTGCAAGGGGGCTGCATGAGGGGGCTGCATGCACCCTGTCCTGCGCTGCCCAGCTGCTGCCCTGGCTCTGGCACCCAAGCATCCCTGCAGAGACCTCACCCAGGATGCGGCCCTGCAGCGTCCCATTGCATGGGAGGTCCTGGTCATGGCCCTCCTGCTGCAGGGCTGCATCCCGATCGCATGGGGCTGCCCTTGATCCCTGCTGCAACGGCAGCTGTGTCGGGCGCGTCTGCAGCGTGGGAACACGTCCCCTCCCTTGGTGACAGCATGGAAGGAATGCGCTGTCTCCACGCCTGCCGTGATGCAGCCAAGGCCGCAGCCGGCCCGGTGTCACTTCCCCTTGCCCGGGCATGCACGCAGCGTGTCTGACACAGGTGACATGCTGGGACGTGGCTGCAGGTCCAGCTGTGCCGCATCCTGGCAACTGCCCTGCAGCGACCTCGCTGCCTGCTGCCGTCCCTGCGCCATGCAGGGAGGGGTTGCCGTGCAGCACCAGGGCAGCCCCCATGCGTCCTCCCCTGCAACAGTGCTGCCAGCCTGGTTGCAGCAGAGGCATGGGCAGCAGAGGCTGTGGCAAGGGGCTTTGCAGGGTGCAACCAGGCACAGTTGCACCATGCCCGTTGCATACAAGCTGCAGGGATGTGGCTGCAGCCTCCTCTGTGCCCTATCCTGGCAGCTGCCCTGCAGCAAATGCGGTGCCTGGTGCCATCGCTGCAATACACTGAGCGCGAGAGCTGGATACATCATCCGCTGCATGGGGTGCAGGGTGGGTGCAGCAGGCTGGGCTGCGCAACGCGCGGTGCTGGCGGCAACCGCGTTGCCCATCGGCAGGTGCTGCGGAACGACGTGCTGGCCCACGCGCGCACAGTGCAGTCGGTGAACGAGGCCGGGCAGGCGCTGCTGCTCGGCAGCGCAGGCGAGAGCGAGGAGGGGCTGCGGCGCAGCCTGCAGGAGCTGAACGAGCGCTGGGACCTGGTGCGCAGCGAGACCGAGAGCCGCCAGCTTGAGCTGGAGAACAACCTCAGCCAGGTGCGGCACCTGCTGCAGCCGCATGCCAGGGCTGCTGGCTGCACCAGCATGCAGGGGCTGCGAGCTGGGGGGCTGCAGCGCTGAGCGCCTGCACTGCCGCAGGTGCAGGACGTCACACTGGAGCTGACGGAGCTGCTGCAGTGGCTGGAGCAGGTGGAGCTGCAGCTTTTCTTCTCGCAGCCGGCATGGGGACCCCCTGATGCCACCAAGGAGAAGCTCAGCGCACACCTGGTGAGGTCCCTGTCGCATCCTGACGCGTCTCATCCCACCCCAACCCCTCCCTCCCCTCCCATCCCACCACATCCCTCGCCGCAGGAGCTCTGCAAGGAGATGGAGTCCAAGCAGGAGCCGTACTGCGCGCTGCGGGAGCGGCTGCAGCGCCTCCTGGGCGCCTGCCGCGCTGGCCGGCCCTGCAGCACGGAGCACAGCCTGCGCATGCTGGAGCAGAAGTGGGACAGCGTGCAGGCCGAGCTGCAGGAGCGCAAGGTGCGTGAGGCAACGGGGTGCAGCTCGCTGGGGTTGCAGCCCTGCGACAGCTGCGGGGGCTGCAGGCGCCAGTGCCATCAGTGTGTGCTCGTCCCACAGGGTCGCTTGGCCGAGGGGCTGACGCTCAGCACCGAGTTCCACGGCTCCGCGCAGGAGCTGCTGCGCTGGGTGGAGCACGTGGAGGAGCTGCTCGCATCCCCTGTGCCGCCCAGCTTCGTCCTCGACACCGTCAGCGCGCAGATCCAGGAGCACAAGGCAAGGCGCCGGCACACTCCTGCCTGCAGCCCAGCTGGCTGCACCATCCCACATGCATCCCAGCCAGCAGTGCATCTCACCTGCAGCCCAGCCAGTGCTGCATTCCCACTGCAGCCCGGCCTGGGGTCCATGCAGAGGGGTCCCACGCAGCAGCGGCGCCAGCAGGGGGACCTCCCCCAGGCTGCAGCAGGACGGCTGCGGCAGCAGAGCGAGTCAGCTCTGCACCCCACCCCGCTGCGGCTGCACCCGATGCCACGCTCCTCCCCCGCAGGCCCTGGTGCAGGAGGCAACAGCGCAGGAGGAGAAGCTCAGCAGCCTGGAGGCAGTTGCAGCACGCCTGCAGGGGTGCAGCAGGAAGCAGGATGGCGCCGTCATCCAGAACCTCGTGCTGACGGTGCGGGAGCGGCTGGGGAAGGTGCTGCAGCGGGTGGCGCAGCGTGGGGCAGCGCTGGAGGATGCCCGCAAGCGCAGCAAGCAGGTAGGGGGCTGCGGCACTGCCGGGAGCTCAGCCAGTGCATTGGCCACACAGTTCTGCATGGGACCTTGCAGCTGCACGGGGGGAGTGTGTGGATCTGGCACAGAATGCATGCAGTTCCAGCACTGCGATGGTGCTGCGCTGGCCCATGGTTTGTGCTGCAGTGGTGCAGAGGGCATGCAGCTCCAGAGTGGGGGCCATGCAGGGCCATGCATAGGGACCATGCAGAGCTGCATGTGGAGCATGTGGCTTGGGGGCAGGGACTATGCATGTCCAGCATGCGACCGCGCAGCTCTGGCATGGAGACACATGCGGATCAGGCATGGGTCCCATGCAGCTCTGCATGGGGAGCATGCTGGTCCGGCACAGGGCCCCGTGCAGCTCTGCTGCAGCAGTGCAGGGCCTATGCAGCTCTGCTGCACGAGGTGTCCCCTGCCCCATTGCAGTTCTGCGAGTCACAGCGGCTGCTGCTGGACTGGATGGACGAGGTGGAGCAGAGCCTGGCGACGCCGCAGGATGTGGCCACGAGCCAGGAGGAGATCAAGCGGCAGCTGGCGGAGCACAAGGTGCGACTGCAACCGCTCCAGACTGCAGCGAGCAGGGCTGGGGAGCTGCAGGGAGGGGCCTCCCATGGGGCTGCAGCACCCAATGCACCTACAACATGGTGTGCAGCATCTGCATCCTGGGGTTTCTGCAGCCCCTGCATCCTTTGGTGCAGCCCCCTCACATACCAGGGTGCAGCACCTGCAACCTGGGGCGCAGCACCTGCATCACAGGCTCCTGCTGCCTCCCCCCCCCTTCCATCCCTGCAGGCGTTGCAGAAGTTGCTGCGGTCGAAGCGCCCAGTGCTGGAGGCGACGCTGCGCAGCGGGCGGGCGCTGCGGGAGCAAGCGCATCTCCCTGAGGACCTGCAACCGCTGGAGGAGTTGCTGGGGGAGCTGAAAGAGCGCTGGGACGCGCTGGGCGGCTGCGCTGCTGAGAGGTGGGGATGCAGCTGCATTCCCTGCGCCATGGGGGTGGGCTGAGCCCCTGCACTGCAGCGCTGCTGTTGTTGCATGCGCACATCCCCACAGGCAGCAGAAGCTGGAGGAGAACCTGCTCTTCTCGGGGAAGTTCACGGACGCGCTGCAGGCGCTGCTGGACTGGCTGTACCGCGCCGAGCCGCAGCTCAGCGAGGATGTGCCCGTCGGTGGCGACCGCGACCTCGTTGGGGACCTCATGGACAAACACAAGGTGGGCGCCTGCAGCCACGCCTGGGGGTCCCTGCCCTGTGCCGGCCCTGGCAGCTGCAGGCACTGCAGCCAACCCCTGCATCAACTCCTGCACCAGCCTCCGCAGCAGCTCCTGCATCACCCCCCGCACCAAGCCCTGCAGGAACCCCTGCGTCAACCCATGCACCAACCCCTGCAACCCCCTGCATTTCCCATCGCATCTCTCCCCCCACCTCAGGTCTTCCAGAAGGAGCTGGGCAAGCGCGCCAGCTGCATCCGCATGCTGAAGCGCTCGGTGCGGGACCTGACGCACGGCAGCTGCAGCGTTGACTCGCAGTGGCTGCAGAAGCAGATGGAGGAGCTGAGCGCACGCTGGGACCTTGTCTGTGCACTCTCTGTCTGCAAGCAGGCGCGGCTGGAGGCGGCGCTGCGGCAGGTGGGTGCTGCATCTCAGGGAGCTGCATGGGGTGGGTTTGCACTGCAGGGCATAACTGGGTTGTGGGGGCTGCTGCGCTGCAGGGTGCAGCAGGGAATGGGTGCTGCGCTGCTGAGCTCTGTGTGGGGTGGCTGGCTGCAGTGCTGCATGGCGCTGCACATGGTGCCTGAGCAGTGGGTGGGCCCAGGACCTTGTGCTGCAGCTGCAGGACAGGCGCTGAGCGGGTCCGTGTGCTGCAGGCAGAGGAGTTCCATGCACTGGTGCAGTCGTTCCTGCAGCACCTCGCCGAGGCCGAGAAAGCCCTCAAGTTCGGCGCCTGCCCCGACGATGAGGCTGCGCTGCAGGAGAGCCAGAGCGCACTGCAGGTGGGTGCCTGCAGCCCCTTCAGCCCCAGAATCCCCACGGCCCTTGCAGCCATGCAGCCCCCGCATCCCCTGCATCACCCAGACCCTTTGCAACCCCCAAAGACCCTGCAGCTCCTGCAGGCCCTGCAGCCCCCACAGCTCTTGAAGCCCTGCAGTTCCTGCAGCAGCACTGGGAATGCAGCAGGGTGCAGAGGCTGCAACCTGGCAGGACCACGCTCTGCACTCCCAGCTATGGGGAGGCTGCAACCTGCTGCAGTGGGGCCGTACCACACTTTCTGTGCTCCCACCTGCAGGGAAGCCACAACCTGGAGTTCTGGGTCATGCATTGGGGTGCAGGAGCTGCGCTCCTTTATGCAGCCACTGGCTGCAAGGAGACTTTTCCCCGCAGCACTGAGGATGCAGAGGGTGCAGGGATGTTGCTCCCTGCAGCACTGGGGGCATGCAGTGGGGCACAGGGGCTGCAGCCTGCAGTACTGGGGATGCAGGAGGCTGCTTCTTGCAGCACTGCAGCATGCAGTGGGTGCTGGGGGCTGCAACACAGCCGGGCCTGTCTGCACGCGCCCCGCAGGAGCTGCAGCAGTCGCTGCAGTGCCAGCAGCTGGAGCTGGAGTGCATCGCCTCGCTGGGTGATGAAATTCTCGCCGCCTGCCACCCTGACGCCGTCATCGCCATCAGATCCTGCGTCGCCGTCGCCTCCGGCCGCTTCCAGGAGGTGAGGGGGGACACCGACCTGCCCGGTACCCCCCAGCACCACCCCCCCAGCACCCCTCATCGCCCCCGTGTCCCTGTGCTGCAGGTGCAGAGCTGGGCACAGCAGCAGGCCGAGCAGCTCTGTGCTGCAGCTGCAACGCTGGCGGCCGAGCAGGAGGAGCTGGCGCAGCTCCTGGACTGGATCGCAGCTGCTGAGGAGGCACTGGGGCTGCGGGACCGCGAGCCACTGCCTGAGGAGGCCGAGCCGCTGCAGGAGCTCAGTGCACAGCATGCGGTGAGGAGCAGGCGTACGGCGCCACCTTTCATGCACACTTGCAGCTGCAGCCTGAGTGCAGCAGTGCTGCTGCAGCCCTGACTGCACAGCACCTTTGGTGCGTGTGAGCACCCGCAGCCTGAGCATGGCTCTGTTGCAGCTCAAGCATGCAGCAGCACCTTTTATGCATGCCCACGGCTGCAGCTCGAGCACAGCAGCTCTGCTGCTGCAGCAACACAGCAGAGCCTTTCATGCAGCTCCGCTGCAGCAGAGACACGGTAGCACCTTTCATGCATGCCAGCAGTTGCGGCCCAAGCCCATCAACTCCACTGCAAGTGCTGCTGCTGCAGGAGTGTCCTGGGGAGGTTGCAGCTGGGCTCCCAGCTGCATGCACTGAGCCGCATTGCGGTGCTGCAGGTCTTCATGGAGGAGCTGAACCGCAAGCAGCCTGACGTGGAGAAGGTCACCAAGAGCTGCAAGCGCAGGCTCGCTGCAGAGCTGGGGCCGCCTGCTGCCCGCCGCCTAGCTGCACGTAAGGGACTGCACCACCCCCTGTGCCGCGTGGCGCCTCAGCACCCCAGGCTGCACCCTTGCTGTCTCTCTGCAGGGCGCCGCAGCACAGGGAAGGCGCAGGGTGTGCCAGCGGTGCCGCTGGAGGGGCTGGAGCCCCAGACACCGCTGACGGCGCAGCTCCTGCACCGCTGGCAGCAGCTTTGGCTGCTGGCACTGGACCGGCAGTACCGGCTGGAGACAGCACTGCAGCGCCTGCGAGAGGTACGGCTGCAGCTGGGTGAGCTGGGACAGATGCAACCCTGCGGCTGCAATTCCCTGCAGGCAGGGGTGGGTACATCCATGCATGCAGTGACTGATGCATCCCCGCAGGCAGGAGAGGTTGCATCCCTGCAGTTCATTTAACCCCGCCCCCTGTCCCTGCCCCTGCAGCTGGAGGAGTTCTCCCGCTTTGACTTCGTGCTGTGGCGCAAGCGCTACCTGCAGTGGATCGCCCAGATGAAGTCCCGCGTGCTCGACGTGTTCCGCAGCATCGACCGTGACCAGGACGGCCGCATCAGCCTGCGCGAGTTCGTCGACAGCGTCCTGGCTTCCAGTGGGTGGTGCTGCACTTGCATCCCATTGCATTCCTCTGCATCCCTATCCCCTGCATCCCACTGCACCCCTCTGAGCTGCTTCCAATTGCATCCCTCTGTGTTGCACCCCTCTGCATCCCGCTGCACCCATACAACTGCATCCCACTGCATCCCTCAGCCCTGCATCCCTCAGCGCTGCACCCCAAAGCATCCCTCAGCCCTGCATCCCTCAGTGCTGCACCTCGCTGCATTCCATCCCTCCCACAAGGGTGGCCTGGGCTCTGCCTGTGGGGATCCCCCTGCGCATGCAGCTGGGGTTCGGCACAGGGATGCACCGGGCAATGCAGGATGCGGCCTCCCTCTCGCCGCAGCGTTCCCCACCAATGTGCTGGAGATGAATGCGGTTGCAAGCATCTTTGACGCAAACGGCGACGGCTTCATCGATTACTATGAGTTTGTCAGCGCGCTGCACCCCAATCGCGACCCCCTGCGCCGCAGCGCCGACGCCGATCAGATCCAGGATGAGGTGCAGCATGGGAAGCTGCAGTGTGGGGGGGGGAGCTGTGGCGTAGGGCTGAGTCGAGCACTGCATCCACAGGTGAACCGGCAGGTGGCCCAATGCAGCTGCACCAAGCGCTTCCAGGTGGAGCAGATCAGCGCCAACCGGTACCGGGTGAGTGCAACACGCACTGCGGCTGCAGCCTGCGCTGCTGACAGGGAGCCCAGACCTGGATCCCAGGCTTGCTGCAGCACCTGGCTCAGCCTGCAGCATGCAGAGCTGCTGCAGCGCCCTTCAGGCCATGGGAATCTCTGCGTGCTGCAATGCCGCAGGGAGAGGGTGCAGCCCCGTGTCCCATGGGATTCCTGTGTGCCGCATGCTGCAATGCAGCAAGGAGAGGGTGCAGCTCTACACCCTGTGGGATCCCTGCATGCTGCAATGTGGCAGGGAAAGGGTGCAGATCCATGGCTGGGGGGGTCCCTGCATCCCATGGGATCCCTGCACACTGCAAGACTGCAGGGAGAGTGTGCAGCCCTGCATCCCATGGGATCCCTGCATGCTGTAATGCAGCAGGCACAGGACACACACCTATCCCGTGGAACCCCTGCACGCTGTGACACTGCAGGCAGAGCCGTGCATGCAGGAGCAGAGGGGTTGCAGGGGACCCAGTGCCTGGTGCTGGGCAGATGCGGGTGCAGCAGAACCCCCTTGCCACTGCTCTTCCCCCTTCTGCAATCCCCGCAGTTCGGGGAGTCACAGCAGCTGCGGATGGTGCGGATCCTGCGCAGCACACTGATGGTGCGCGTCGGCGGCGGCTGGATCGCGCTGGATGAGTTCCTGGTGAAGAACGACCCCTGCAGAGGTGGGTGTGGGCGTTGCATGCTCCCTGCAGCCACAGCGTGCGACCAGGGGAGCCCCCGGCATCACTGCGGCGCTCATCCCTCTGACACCGTGTGCATGGCATGGCATGCAGCACCCCCCCCCCCTTCCCCATCGGCGGTGCACGTGTGGGGTGGGGATGCCTGGGGCGTTGCAGCCCCGGTTGCAGCCCCCGCTGCTGCCGCAGTGAAGGGCAGGACCAACCTGAAGATCAACGAGAAGTACCTGAGCCCCGACACATTCGCCACTGCCGCTGCAGCCAAATGCGCTGGGAACCCCTCGCCACCCCCCTGCAAGGCGCTATCACGCAGCCGCTCCAACTCCAGCCTCAGCCTCTACAGCAGCGCCTCGGCTCCCAGCAGCCCCGCAGCCAGGAAGGTAACGGCACCCCGAGACCCTGCAACACCCCCCCACCCCCCCCGCTGCGGGCACTGAGCCACTCCCTTGCAGTCGGTGCTGCGGCGGACACGCTCTGGAGATCGCTGCTCGCGCTCGCGCAGCTCCCTGCTGCCCGACGGAGCCGAGCTGCCCTTTGCTGCAACTGAGGAGACCCCGGCTGCGGCGCCACCAGGTGAGGGCTGCGGGGGTCGCTGCACGCTGTCTGCATGTGGGGCTGCGGGGGTGTGTGTGTGTCTGCAATGTGGGACAGCCTGCAGCAGGCTGCAACCTGCCTTCCCTGTCCCTGCTCGTGGTCAGCAGCTTCAGCCTGCCTGCATCAGGAGGCTGCAGGAGTCCCTGTGTCATGGGGCAGCTGCAGCCTGTCTGCACCTTGGGGGGGGCGGGGGATCAGTGGGGCTGGGGGAGCTGCGATCTGCGGGGCACTGCAGGGCAGGGCAGTGGTGCAGCCCCCTCCCCCAGCCCCCCTGCAGCCCCTCTGTCCCCATGCAGAGCCGCCCGAGGGGTCCCCCCCGCAGCACCGCAGCCCCTGCCGCTGACCCTGCCGCAGTGCTGCAGCCCCTGCTGCTGCTGAGACCCCCTGCAGCGCTGCAGCCCCCGCCACTGACCCCGCAGCAACCTGCGCTCAGGACCCCCTGCCCCGAGACTGGAGGATGGTGAAGCCGCAGCTGTGCATCCCACGTGTCTCTGCCCCACCACGTGGGCGCCTGCCTGCATGGGCTGCACCGGCTGCGCCTGGCCCAACCTGCAGCGCTCAGCCCAAACATGTATGCAAGCACCCCCCAACTCACACCATGCCCCCCCCCGGAGCATGCTGCAGCTGCAGCCAGGAGCATCCTGCAGCCACAACTTCAACCAGGAGCATCCCACAGCTGCAACATCTGCCAGGAGCATCCCACAACCACTGCATCAGCCAAGAGCTTCCTGCAGCTGCAGCGTGAGCCAGGAAGCCAGGAGCACCCCGCAGCTGCAGGCTCGCCCAGTGCTGCAGCAGCCGGGACACCCTTGCACTGCATCCGACCCCTCAGGGTGGCTGCCACTGCCTGCAGGCACCTGGCAATGCTGCAAGGGCTCCCTCGCTGGCTGCAGCCCCGTTTCTGGTGCTACACTCCCCCACCCCCCTTTGGTGCGCATGCATGGGGCTGCAGCCGCCCCTGGGGATCCCCTGTGCCCAGGCCCCCGCAGCCCCCGCAGCAGGCGGGACCTCCGCCCTGCAGACGCATGTGCCCGGCCCCGCGCTAACCAAGCGGCAGCAGAGCTGGATGCGACATCGATCGCAACAATAAAGAGTAGCAGCCTTTTTCTACGTGCTGTCCGTCCGTCCGCCCACTTGCCCTGCGGTCCAGGCTGCTGCTGCGGCGGCAGAGGGAGCTGCAGCGTCACCAAAGCCTGGGCAACCCCAGCTCTGCCTGCAACCCAGCACCCCCTGGTGTTGCAGCTGCAGCTGGTGAGCCTGCAGCCTTGCAACGAGTGCCAGCGGGCACCACGCTGCGTTGTCTCCTGCCCGAGGGAATTGTTGCTGCAAGTCCTGTTGCACCATTGCTACCCAGCACAGCCCTGCAGCAGTGCAGGCAGCAGCATCAACAAAGCCGTTCCCAGCCCTGCAGCGCTGCATGCCATTCCCACCCAGCGTGGCCCTGCAGTGCTGCATTGCCTGCGTTCCTGTTCCCACACTGAGGCAGTTGAGAAGCAACGCTCGCAGGTTGGGATGCGCCAGAGCATTTGGACACCCTCGCTGTGTTCCTGCTGCGGGGTTGCAACTCCTCGTGCATGGGGACCGTTCCCAGCATTGCAGCAGCTCTGTCCCTGCGCAGCACCTCCATGCATTGCTGCATTCCCAGACCCCGGTGCGGTGCTCCTGCAATCTCTGCAGCAGGGCTGCATGCTGAGCCATATCACTTTGTACTGGTCCATACTGGTCTGTTCTGGGCTTGCCCAGCTGTGGGAACCCCAAGGAGGCAGCTGCTGCAGCTGTTGGGTCCCACCCTGTGCCCCACGCAGCCGCCCTGGCCCCAGTTGCGTGCGGGTGGCTCTTGCATCACCGCTGCGGCCCAGCCCGGCTGCAGCGTGGGGGCTGGATGGGCCCTGGCCCAGGATGGCCCAGTATGACCCAGCACAGCCCATTATGGCCCAGTACAGTCCAGCATAGTCCAGTATGGCATAGAACTGCCCAGAATGGCCCAGTAGGGCCCAGTACAGCCCAGTATGAGGCAGCACATCCCAGTACAGCCCATCGCTGGCCCTGGGGGGGGAGGAGGAACCCCTGCTTCTCTCCCCCCCCCCCCACCCTGGGCCCCTCCCGCTGGCTGCGCCAGAGCGTGTCGCAGCGCGTTGGCTTCTCTGGAGGAGGGGGTTCCGCCGGTGCAGGAATGCAGGGCTGCACGCCCAGCACATCGCATTGCAGCATCTGGCCCCACGCCTGGAAACCAGCACCGCACCCACAACATGTCCCATGTTCCAATACCATCCCATGCACCGAAACCGCCCCACGTGCCAGCGACACCTTCCCATGCATCAGCGACACTGCCCATGCACCGCAGCCCTCCCTGCTCACCCCCCACTGCCCTGGCATGGGGATGGGGCTGCATGCAGCACACGTGTCCCCAAAAGGGTCGCCTCCCCATGCACGGCTCCTGCTGCATTCGGATCCCACCAAGCACCCATGGCAGCGGGATGCGGCTGCATGCGACTCTGCAGCACCCATCTCCCCCCATCCCCATGCTTGGTGGCTGCTGCACTCAGCTCCCACAGAGCGTCCAGTGCAGTGAGATGCATGCAACCCCACCGCACCAGGGCAGGGTTGCACGTGACCCCGCGACACCAGCAGCACTGGTGTGCGGCCGCATGTGACCCTGGAGAACCTGGGGGTCCCCAAAGGCCCCGTCCCCCCCCACAGTTTCTGCTGCATTCGGATCCCACCGACGGCACCAGGATGCAGCCGCATGCGACCCTGCGGTGCCCACAGCAGCGGGCGAGGAGCTGGGCTGCACGGTTGCAGCTCAGGGTGAGGCTGTGGGGCCGCAGCCGTGATGCAGAGGTGATGTGGGTGGCATCGGGGTGGCCTGGGCACCTTCCGGGCAGCTCCAGCAGCGCAGCTGAGGACTGCAGCCAGGACAGAGGCAGTGGGGAGGGGACCCCTGCACCCCAGCAGCAGGGGGTGGGTGGGTCTGCGCCCCCCCCATACCCCCCCCCACAACCCCCCAGCACCCCATGGTACTTCTGCCCCCCCCCCCCCCCCCCGCAGGCCACCTTCACCCCCCTGCCCCCCAGGACCCCCATAGTACCTGTGCCCCCCCCCCCCCCCCAGCACCCCATGGGATCTGTGCCCCCTCCAGTGCCCCATAGGACCTGTACCCCCACCCCTCTCCCTGCACCCCTCACAGTGCCCTGTGTCCCCCCTGCCCCCCACAGAGCCACTTGGCACCTGACAGCCAGGACAGGGCCATTTGCCCACACAGGGCTACTTGCCCAGCTGGCGACCAGGACACAGGGCCACTTGCCCACTTGGGGCCATTTGCCCACCTGGCCCCCAGGACGGGGCCACTTGCCCAAGCGGTAGCCACAGGAGGCCAACCCTCGCGCTTGGGGCTGGCCCAGGTACATCCCAGGGGCGGGGAGCGGCACAGATTTAAACGCGCTCCGCAGCGCGGTCGGGCGCAGCAGCAGGACACAGCACCCACCAGGCGAGCCCACCGGGCCACCAGCACAGGCAGGTGGGCAAGCAGCCAGCGGGGAGCGTCGGGCTGGGCTAGGGGGCTGCGGGGGCTCCCATCGGGGATCGGGAATGCGAGGAATGCGGCGGCACCCGCTGCACCAGCTGCACTGCAGGGTGGGAATGCAGGTGTGGGGCAGCAGCTGCAGGGTGGCACGCAGGGCAGTGATGGTACTTGGACTGAGCGATGGTGGCCCTGCATGCCAGGGTGGGACAGAAGGGGCCGAGTGCCCGGGCAGGGTGGCTACCAGGGAGAAGCCCTTGCTAGCCCAGGGCACTGGTGGCCCCAGCAGGGCTGGGAATGGCCCAGGGGTGGGACTGCAAGGGGACGGTGGCCACCAGGGATGGCTCCGGTGGCCACAGGAGGGCTTGGAATAGCCCAGAGGTGGCACAGGGGTGAGGACCCTGTTGGCAGGCTGGTGCCTGAGCCCTTCCCAATCCAATTCTGACCTTCCCAGTGCTCTTTCACCCTTCCCAAGGCTTGGTGGCTCTTTGAAGGCTCTGCTGCCCTTCCCAACATTCTTCCACTCTTGCCAAGGCTCTGCTTCCATTCCCATCCCTCTGCCATCCTCCCCACTGCCCTTCAACCATTGCCAAGGCTCTGCCACCCTTCCCCATCAGGTACACCCCCCCCCCCCCCCCCAATCCCAAGCATCTGAAATCTGCCGGGAGAGCCCATCCCTTCTCCCACCCTCTCCCCAGCCGGCACTGGTCACAGCCCGTCCCACGCACAGGGAGTTCAGTGGGCACAAAGGGGCAGTGCATGCATCCCTGCAGCTCGCACCAGCGTGTAGCCGCATGCAGCTAGGAGATGCGGGCACCGCTGCCAGGGCAAGAGCCCAGGGTGCCAGCGCCTGGGCCCCCGCCAGGAATCTGCTGTGGGCAGGGACAATGATGGAAACTTTTCCGTTGGGCTGACGCCGCTGACGAAAGGGAAAAGAGCCCTTCCCTGCCACTTCCCACCTTCCCTGCCCATCCCCACCTTCCCTCTCTGTTTCCACCTTTCCTGTCCATTCCTTCCTTTCCTGCCCATCTCCCACCCCCTCCATCCCTGCCCATTCCCTCCCTCCATCCCTGTTCCCTCCATCCCTTCCCACTCCCATCCTTCCCATCCCCCCATCCCACCCCGTTCCCCCCAGCCCTGCCCACTCCTCCCCTGTGCCCAAACCCTCCCCGCGCCCTGGTGCCGGTGCCCGGCTTGCATCCGAGGTGCACAGGGATCTGTCCGGGGTTCTCTGGATGCTTCGCCCACCTGTGTACCCGTGGCACTGCCAGGATGGTCCCAGCTCATCCCAAGATCTGCCCAACCTGTGCCCTCCGATCTGGCAGCTCCTGCCAGGAAAGGGGACACGGGGCAACGTCCCGAGGTGGAAGGGACCCACGAGGAGCATCGAGTCCAACTCCTGCTGGACAACCCCAACCTTCACCCCGTGTGTCCAGATGCTGCTGGGCTGTGGTCAGGCTGTGACTGCTTCCCTGGGAGCTGTTCCAGCGCCTTCAGCTGCTCCTCACACACTTCCCCTCCCAACCCTTCACTCCGTGCCCACCTCTGGATGTTCTCCAGCACCTTTTCATCCCGTTTATCCCGTGGTGCCCAAACTGTGCCCAGAGCTTGAGGTGGGGGCGTCCCAGTGCGGAGCAGAGCGAGGCACAACAGCAGGTGCAGGTGCTGCCAACCCATCGTATGGCACCTAACACAGACTCACCTGGCACCGGCCAGCATGGGTGCTGCGCCCCTGTGAGCCAGAGGGGATGGGGACCCCCTCGTTCCCAGTCCAGATCCCAGGGCAGAGCAGATCCCCAGCCAAGGGTGCCTTGGGCTGCACCCAGAGCAGGGGGAGCAGAGGGGAGGGAGGGGGTTCTGCCCCTCTGCTCCACTCTGGGGAGATCCCACCTGGAGCCCTGGGTCCAGTTCTGGAGTCCTGAGCACAGGAAGGACCTGGAGCTGTTGGAGCCGGGTCCAGAGGAGGCCACGGAGATGATCCAAGGGCTGGAGCACCTCCTGTATGAGGACAGGCTGTGAGAGTTGGGGTTGTCCAGCCTGGAGAAGAGAAGGCTCTGGGGAGCCCTTAGAGCTTCCAGTAGGGAAAGGGGCTCCTGGAAAGCTGGGGAGGGGCTCTGGGTGAGGGAGTGCAGGGATGGGACGAGGGGAACGGTTTTGAGCTGAAAGAGGGGAGATTGAGATGAGATCCTGGGGAGAAATGTTTTGCTGTGAGGGTGGGGAGGCCCTGGCCCAGGGTGCCCAGAGCAGTGGTGGTTGCCCCATCCCTGGAGGTGTCCAAGGCCAGGTTGGATGGGGCTTGGAGCTCCCTGATCCAGTGGGAGGTGTCCCTGCCCATGGCAGGGGGTGGCACTGGGTGGGCTTTGAGGTCCCTTCCTACCCAACCCATTCTCCTTCTCTGCCTGCTGCCCCCCACCCCCCCCATCCCATGCCCACTTTCCTCTCACCTCTTGTGGCTCAGCCGGGGCCTTCCCAGTGCACGATCAGCGTTCCATGCCCATCCCTCCCCATTGTCCCCACCTCTTGGCTCCAGGTGCAACCCTGAACCTGCAAACACAAACAGCGTTGCCTGGGCAGATCCCAGCGCGCGCTGACATCACTGGGTGCTCAGAGCCAGCGCCTCCTGGGACCTTTCCACCTCCGTGGGATGGGCAGCGAGCCTGGCGCGTGGCAGGCAGAGAGGAGCCCTGGTGAGAAAAAAGGTGCTGGGCTGAGCCTGGGTGGTGGAAGACCCTGGAATGGGGGGGGAGCCCTGGCTGCCCCCTCCCTGGAGGTGCCCAAGGCCAGGTTGGATGGGGCTTGGAGCCCCCTGACCCAGTGGGAGGGGTCCCTGCCCATGGCAGGGGGTGGCACTGGGTGGGCTTGGAGGTCCCTTCCCACCCAACCCATGGTTCCATGACCTTGGGGGTCATAGAAGGGGGCACAGGAGTGGAGTCACCTTGGAGAGTCTGGTGCCATGGCGAGCAGAGCTCCTACTGCAGCACACGCTGGGCACAGCGTGCTGCTCTGCATTCCCCGCTGTGTTGGCACTGGAAGGACATGGATTTGAGATCCACACCCCACCGCTGGCACAATACGGCTGGTCCACATCATCCAGAGCTGAGAGCAGCTTCCAGTAGGGAAAGGGGCTCCTGGAAAGCTGGGGAGGGGCTCTGGATCAGGGAGGGCAGGGATGGGACGAGGGGAACGGTTTGGAGCTGCAAGAGGGGAGACTGAGATGAGATCTTGGGGAGAAATGTTTTGCTGTGAGGGTGGGGGGGCCCTGGCCCAGGGTGCCCAGAGCAGTGGTGGCTGCCCCATCCATGGAGGTGCCCAAGGCCAGGCTGGATGGGGCTTGGAAACCCCTGACCCAGTGGGAGGTGTCCCTGCCCATGGCAGGGGGTGGCAGTGAGTGGGCTTTGAAGTCCCTTCCCACCCATCCTGTGGAACCATGTTTTTAGGATGCAAATGATGGAACAGTTGAGTTCTCACCCAGTTTTCCTGCTTTCTCCAGAATCTCAACAGCTGTCAAAGCAGCGCAGTGGGAGGATGGAGAAGAAGCCAACGGTCAACGGCCATGCTGGCCCCATCACCCACCAGGATGACACACCAGGACCCAACTCCTTCTGCCAGGACAAGCTGCCTGGCAAGCAGAAAAAAGCAGCCAGTGGGGACGTGACGGCGACGGATGCATCCAGCGAGCCCTCAGAGGCAGCGGGCATCATTGCTGGGGTGTACGTAGAGGCTTCCAAGAAGATCATGAGCTTTTACAACGCCACCAGAGAGCATCTTCTGAGCTTGGATTCGGCACTCGCTCTCCTGGAGGCCCAGGCAGCCACGGGCTCCATCATTGACCCGGTGGCGAGAAGATGCGTCTCCGTGGCTGAAGCCGTGCAGCTGGGGCTGGTGGGGCTGGAGCTGAAGGAGAGGTTGCTCTCTGCAGAGAAAGCAGTGACGGGCTTCATGGACCCCTACTCGGAGGAGAAAATTTGCCTCTACCAGGCGATCCAGAAGGAGCTGATTGGAAGGGAGCAAGGGACCCGCCTGCTGGAGGCCCAGGTGGCAACCGGTGGCATCATCGACCCAGCCACCGGCCACCGGTTGCCGGCAGATGTTGCCTGCGAGAGGGGGTGTTTGGACGAAGAGATGAGAGAGCTCCTCTCCGACCCCAGCAACGAGGACGGCGAGAGGTTCCTCAACCCCAGCACGATGGAGAAGGTCACCTACCTGGAGCTGCTGAGGGGTTGCGTTGTTGACCCGGACTCAGGCTTCCTGCTCCTGCCCCTGCCAGTCACCTTCGCTGGGCTGGAGGGGCGGGTGAGCAGCAGGGACCTGCGGGACTGTGGCATCATCAGCCCCGACGTGTTCCAAGACCTCGAGGAGGGACGAGTTTCTGCTCAGGAGGTGGCAGAGAATGACACTGTCCAGCAGTTCCTGTGCAGCACCAGGAGTGTAGCTGGCATCGTCCTGCCCTGCGGCGAGCGGAGAAGCCTTTACCAAGCCCTGAGGGAGCACCTCCTCGTGCCGGGAGCTGCGCTGCTGCTCCTGCAGGTCCAGGCCTCCACTGGCAGCCTGACCGACCCTGTCAAGAACAAAACCTACTCGGTGGATGAGGCCGTGAGCATCGGTCTCATCGGTCCAGAGCTCCATGAGAAATTGTCTTCAGCAGAGAGGACCTTCAAGGGGTACCGGGACCCCTGCACCGGAGAAAACCTCTCGCTGTTCCAAGCCATCAGGAAAGGCTTCATCCCCAAGGACCACGGCATTTGCCTTCTGGAGGCTCAGATGGCCACAGGGGGCATCATCGCTCCCGGGCGGCACCTCCGCGTCCCCCCGGAGACAGCCTGCAGGTGGGGGTACCTGGATGAGGCCACCAGGCAGCTCCTCTCCAGTCCAACCGATGACATGAGGAGGTTCTTCGACCCCGGCTCCAAGGAGAAGCTGACCTACGCCGACCTGCTCAAGCGCTGTGTCACCGACCCCATCACGGGGCTCCTGCTGCTGCCTCTCGGTGGAGACGGCACCGAAGGATGCAAGGGAACCCAGCTCTTCTTCGACCACGAGGCCCAAACGGCTCTGGAGAACATGCGGGTCACCGTGGCTTTGGGTAAATTCAAGGGGAAGTCAGTGTCCCTCTGGAAGCTCCTCTTCTCCGACCACATCCCGAGCGAATGCAGAGCCGCCCTCGCCCAGCAGTTCCTCGCAGGGATGCTCTCCGTGCAAGAGTTGGGCGAGGCGGTCAGCACTGCCATTGAGGAAACAGCTTCCACTGCCAACGCCACCTTCGAGGGCCTGAGGGAGCGGGTGACAGCTGACCAGCTCCTGAGCTCCGAAATCATCAACCAAGACTTGTTCCAGAAACTGAAGGAGGGGGAGACGTCGGCCAAAGAAGTGGTCGGCATGGACACCGTCAAGAAGTACCTGCAAGGGACGGGCAGCATCGGCGGCCTCCTCCTTCCCGACTCCCAGGAGAAGATCAGCATCTACCAGGCGAAGCGGAAGGGACTCCTAAGACCGGGAACATCACTGATCCTCCTGGAGGCACAGGCGGCCACCGGATTCATCATTGACCCGGCTGCCAACCAAAGGTATTCCGTGGACGAGGCATTGAGAGCCAACGTCATCGGCCCAGATGTTTACGACAAGCTCCTGGCCGCCGAGAAATCGGTCACTGGCTACCGCGACCCCTACACGGGCAGCAAGATCTCCCTCTTCCAGGCCATGAAGAAGGAGCTCATTGTCAAGGAGCACGCCGTCCGCCTGTTGGAGGCACAGATCGCCACCGGCGGTATCATCGACCCCGTCAACAGCCACCGCATCCCCATCGAGGTGGCCTACAAGCAGGGCTACTTCGACAAGAAGATGAACTTAATCCTTTCTGACCCCAGCGACGACACCAAGGGCTTCTTCGACCCCAACACTGAGGAGAATCTGACCTACCTGCAGCTGAAGGAGAAGTGCATCACCGAGCCATCCACCGGGCTCTGCCTCCTCCCTCTGAATAGCAGGAAGCGCCAGTTCATCGATGACACCACCAGGCGGGTGTTCCGCAGCTCCTGGCTGCCCGTCAGGTTTGGGAGGTTGCGGGGGGAGAGGGTCTCAGTGTGGGACCTGCTCAATTCCGAGTACTTCAGCGAGGGCAGGCGCCGGGAGATCTTCAACCACTTCCGGCTGAGGAAGCTCACCCTGGAGCAAATCCGAGCCCTCCTGGAGGAGGAGATGAAGAAATGGGCTCCCATCAAGTTCCCGGCCATGAGAGGCAGCGTCAGCGCTTACCACCTGATGGAGACGGGCATCATCAACAAGGCCCTCCTTGAGAAGGTGTTGGAGGGAGCCGTCGCACCGGAGGAAGTCCTGCACATGGACTCCGTCAGGAAGTACCTCTATGGCTCTGGCAGCATCGGCGGGGTTGTTCTCCAGCCCTCCAACCAGAGGATCAGCATCTACGAGGCCATGAAGAAAAACCTCATGGTGCCGGGAGTGGCGCTGCCACTGCTGGAGGCCCAGGCAGCCACAGGCTTCATCATTGACCCAGTGAGGAACCAGAAACTCTGTGTGGATGACGCTGTCAAGGAGGGCGTCGTTGGGCCGGAGGTGCACGAGAAGCTGCAGCACGCGGAAGGGGCCGTGACGGGCTACAAAGACCCTTTCACGGGCAAGAAGATCCCCCTCTTCCAGGCCATGAAGAAGGGCCTGGTTGGTGACAAGCAGGCCCTGCAGCTGATGGAGGCGCAGATGGCAATGGGGGGCATCATCGACCCAACATGTGGCCACTACATCCCCCTGGAATCTGCCCAGCAGAGGGGGTGTCTGGATGAGGACACGAGCAAGGTCCTTTCAGAGGCCAGTGACAACAACAGAGCTTTCTGCATCCCCGACAGCAAAGAGACTGTGACCTACGCTGAGCTGATCCAGCGCTGCCAGAAGGACGAGGTCTCCGGCTTCCACTTATTGCCTCTGCCGCAGGCAGCCGCTCCCACCTACACCGATGAGCAGATCCAGCAGATCTTCAAGGACACCCCGGTGAAGGAGAAAGCAGTCTCCCTCTGGGAGCTGATCCACTCCGGGTACTTCACCGAGGAGCAGAGGAGCGACTTCGTGGAGAGGTTCCGCTCGGAGGAGGCATCTCTGGAGCAGTTGGTGGCCCAGGTGCTCAGCATGGTCAGGGAGATGGAGATGAAAGCCCACACCCACCTCACCCTGGAGGGCTTGCGGGGCAGTGTCCCTGCGGTCTGGCTGCTAGACGTAGGCATCATCTCCGAGAAGACATTTGAGGAGCTGGCTCAGGGTGTCAGAACCCCCGAGGAAGTGGCTGTGATGGAGAGCGTGAAGAGGTACCTGCAGGGCACAGGCAACATTGCTGGGGTGCTCATAGAGGCATCCAAGAAGAAGATGAGCTTTTACGACGCCATGAAGAACAACTTCCTTCTGCCTGGGGCAGCTCTGAGGCTGCTGGAAGCTCAGGCGGCCACCGGGTACCTGCCCGACCCAGCCACCAACCAGAGGCTCAGCGTGAGGGACGCAGTGAAAGCCGGCATCGTCGGCGAAGAGCTCACCGAGAAACTCCTTCTGGCTGAGAGGGCGGTGACCGGCTACCCCGACCCCTACACAGGGAGCTCTATCTCACTGTGCCAAGCCCTCCGCAAGGAGCTGGTGCCCCTGGCGGACGCCGTTCCCTTGCTGGAGGCCCAGTTGGCCGCAGGAGGGGTCATCGATCCCATCCACCACCACCACCTCCCGCTCCAGGCTGCGTGCCGGTATGGCTTCTACGACGAGGAGCTGAAGCAAAGCCTCTCGCAGCTGGATGACAGCACTAAGGTCTTCTTTGACCCAAACACAAAGGAGAATGTGACCTACCAGGAACTGAAGGACAGGTGCATTTGTGACCCTGAGTCGGGGTTCTGGCTCCTCCCGCTATCAGAAGACGCGATGTTCTGCGTGGACGAGCAGACCATGGAGGTGCTGAAGTCTGTGACAGTTTGCGTCAACGTCGGGCGGTTCAAAGGGCAGATGGTGTCAGTCTGGGACCTTCTCAACTCTGAGTACTTCTCAGACAGCAAGAGGAGGGAGCTGGTGCAAAGGTACAAAGATGAGAAGACCGCGGTGCTGGAGAACATCGCAACGACCATCACTGCCATCATCAAGGAGACTGAGACACAAGGCAAGAAGTTTGCGTTCAAAGGCCTGCGGAAAAGAGTATCTGCCAGCGACCTCTTCCAGTCTCAACTGATAGACAAGAAAACCCTCGATGAGCTCAACCAGGGCAAGAAAACAGTCAAAGAAGTCACAGAAATGGACTCTGTCCGCAGGTATCTGGAGGGCAGCAACTTCATTGCAGGGGTGCTCATACAGCCAAGCAACGAGAAGATGAGCATCTACCAGGCCATGAGGAAGGGCATCTTGAGGCCAGGGACAGCCCTGGTGCTGCTGGAGGCGCAGGCGGCCACCGGCTTCATCATCGACCCGGAGAGGAACAACAAGTTCTCAGTAGAGGAGGCATTAAGTGTGGGGTTGATTGGGGGGGAAATCTTTGAGAAGCTGCTCTGCGCAGAAAGAGCCGTGACTGGGTACACCGACCCCTACACCAAAGCCCCAATGTCCCTCTTCGAAGCGATGAAGCAAGGGTTGATCGTGAAGAGCCATGGTATCCGCTTGCTGGAGGCGCAGATCGCCACTGGCGGCATCATTGACCCTGTCCACAGCCACCGCATCCCCGTCGAGGTGGCCTACAAGCGCGGCTACTTCGACCGTGAGATGAACCAGGTCCTGTCCGACCCCAGCGATGACACCAAAGGCTTCTTCGACCCGAACACCCACGAGAACCTGACCTACATGCAGCTCCTGGAGAGGTGCATCCAGGATCCAGAGACCGGGCTGCACATGCTGCAGGTTGTGCGGGAAGGAGGAAACTACTTCTACATCGACGAGGCTACAAAAGAGGTCCTGCGCTCAAAGCCCCTTCGAGTGCAAGTTGGGAAATTTAAGGACCAAAAGGTTTCTGTCTGGGACGTTCTCTGCTCTCATTACGTCTCCAAGCAGAAGAAGAAATCGCTGGTGATGCAATTCAAATCCAAAACCCTCACGCTGGAAGGTCTGGTTGCCCTCATCCTCAAAATCATTGAGGAGGCGGAGCAAAGAGCAGAAGCCCTCAAGGTTAAAGGGCTCCGAGGGGACGTGTCTGTAGCCGAACTCTTCCACTCCGAGATCATAGACAAGAAAACTCTGGACCAGCTGCAGGATGGGAGTCTCACGTTGGGCACCCTCACCAAGAGGGACTCCATCAAAAGGTACTTGGACGGCACCGGGTGCATCGCTGGGGTTCTGCTCCCATCGAGAAAGGAGAAGATGAGCATCTACCAGGCCCTGAAGAGGGGTCTCCTCACCGAGCAGTGCGCGCTGGGGCTGCTGGAGGCGCAGGCAGCCACCGGCTTCCTTGTTGACCCACTCAACAACAAGAAGCTCTTGGTGGATGAGGCCATCTCGTCGGGGCTGGTGGGCAGCGAATTGCATGAGAAGCTCCTGTCAGCCGAGAAAGCTGTGACAGGATACACAGGTTCTCACGCAGGAGAGAAAATCTCCCTCTTCCAGGCCATAAAGCAGAAGTTGGTAGCCCAGGAGCACGGCATCCGCCTGCTGGAGGCCCAGCTGGCCACCGGTGGCATCATTGACCCTGTGCACAGCCACCGCCTCCCTGTCAAGGTGGCCTACGAGCGCGGCTGCTTGGATGATGACACGTTCATGCTCCTGTCCGACCCAGACCACGGCAGCAAAGGTTTTAGAGACCCCAACACTCATGAGAAGATCAGTTACAGCCAGCTCCTGCAGAGGTGTTCCAAGGACGGAGATACCGGGTGGCACCTCCTGCAGGTCATGGAAAAGCAAGATGACTACTTCTACATTGATGAGCAAACGAGGAACGCCCTGGCGTGCACAAAGGTGCAGGTGCAGGTGGGAAAATACCAAGGGGTGGTGGTGTCCTTGTGGGAGCTGCTCTGCTCCGAGTACATCATAGAGGAGAAACGAAAGGAGCTGGTGAAGAAGTACAAACACGAGTCCCACCACATCCTCCAAGGAATCATCGACATCATATTGAAGATCATCAAAGATAAAGAGCAGGAGAGAAGTGACGTCTGGTTCCAAGGTCTCCGGCAACAAATAACGGCATCGGAACTTCTCAGCGCACAGATAATTACGGAAGAAACGATGGAGAAGCTCCACAAAGGAAAAGAGACAGCACAAGGTGTGGCGCAAATGGAGAGCGTGAGGAGATACCTGGAGGGAACCAGCTGCATTGCCGGCGTGCTGGTGCCCTCCAAGGATGACCCCAGCAAGGTGGAAAAGATGAGCATCTACCAGGCCATGTGGAAGGGCGTCCTGAGACCAGGGACTGCACTGGTGCTGCTGGAGGCACAGGCGGCCACTGGCTTCCTCGTTGACCCCATCCTCAACCAGAAGCTCTCAGTGGACGAGGCCGTGTCCTCAGGGCTGGTGGGCAGTGAGCTCCAAAAGAAACTTCTCAGTGCGGAGCAAGCCGTGACCGGCTACACGGACCCCTACACCGGACAAAAGATGTCCCTCTTCCAGGCCATGAAGAAGGAGCTCATCGTCAAGGAGCATGGCGTCCGCCTGCTGGAGGCGCAGATCGCCACCGGTGGCATCATCGACCCCATCCACAGCCACCGCCTCCCCGTCGAGGTGGCCTACGAGCGCGGCTACTTTGACCATGAAATGAACCAGGTTCTGTCCAACCCCAGCGATGACACCAAGGGCTTCTTCGACCCCAACACCCATGAGAACCTCACCTACCTGCAGCTCCTGCACCGCTGCGTGCCCGACCCGCACACGGGGCTGCTGATGCTCCATGTCATGGACAAGGGCTCCGTGCTCTTCCAGCTGAACGAGGATGCTCGCAAAGCCCTGCAGGCCGCCCGCACCACCCTCAGCGCAGGGCCCTTCCAGGGACAGAGCGTCACCGTCTGGGAGCTCCTCTTCTCCCGCTACATCCCCGACCACCGGCGCCAGGACCTCCTGCGACGCTACAAGGCAGGGACGCTCTCCATCTCGGAGATGACCACCATACTCACCGCCATTGTCACCAGCACTGAGGGACACGGGCACCGCCCTGACCTGGCAGTGGAGAAGACAGATCAGAAGGTGCCACCACCAGCGAAGAACGACGAGGCTGCTCGCTCACAACAGGACCAGGGGCAGGACCAGGAGCTGGAGAGGTCCCTCCGGTCCCACTCCATCGAGGTTTCAGCACCGGGCTTCCAGGGCAGGAAGGTCTCCCTCTGGGAGCTCCTCTTCTCCCAGTACGTCTGCCAGGCCACAAGGCAGGAGCTGCTGGGCAAGCTGCGCACCGGCTCCCTGGTGCTGGGCGAGCTGCCCGTGCTCCTCAGTGCCCTCGTGGCACAGGCGGTTGAGCGTGGCAGCCAGGTGAAGTTTGCAGGGCTCAGGAAGCAGGTGAGCGCCTCCGACCTGCTCCACTCAGGCATCATCGACACGGAGACGCTGGCCCACCTGCTGCAGGGCTCCAAGAGCATGCAGGAGGTGACGGCCATGGCCAGCGTCAAGCGCTACCTGGACGGCACGGGCTGCATTGCCGGCGTGCTGGTGCCCTCTAAGGACGACCCCAGCAAGGTGGAAAAGATGAGCATCTACCAGGCCATGTGGAAGGGCATCCTGAGGCAGGGTACAGCCCTGGTGCTGCTGGAGGCGCAGGCAGCCACTGGCTTCCTCGTCGACCCTGTGCACAACCAGAAGCTCTCGGTGGACGAGGCCGTGTCCTCAGGGCTGGTGGGGCCGGAGCTGCACGAGAAGCTGCTGTCGGCCGAGCGGGCCGTGACGGGCTACACGGACCCCTACACGGGCGACCGCATCTCCCTCTTCCAGGCCATGAAGAAGGAACTCATCGTCAAGGAGCATGGCGTCCGCCTGCTGGAGGCGCAGATCGCCACCGGCGGCATCATCGACCCCATCCACAGCCACCGCCTCCCCGTCGAGGTGGCCTACGAGCGCGGCTACTTCGATCACGAGATGAACCAGGTCCTGTCCGACCCCAGCGATGACACCAAGGGCTTCTTCGACCCCAACACCCACGAGAACCTCACCTACCTGCAGCTCCTGCGCCGCTGCGTGCCCGACCCAGACACTGGCCTGTATTTCCTTAACATATTTAGAAAGTAATTGTGATTCCTATTGCGTTGTCTTCTTTGTCCTTGCCTTGGTGAAGGCCTTACCTGGTGACGATGCTTCTTTTGCTGCTGGTGGGTTTACCTTCTGTTTTGAATCCCATTTTTTAAAATCCTAATCACTTAATGAGAATTTCTATCCTTCTTATCTCTTTATTGCTCTTCTTCCTTCCCTACAAGTCACCCACATCAGGCAGGGCTTCCAAGCGACTCTTCTAGCATGGCCCAAAGCAGTCAACACCGCTGTGAAGAGCAAACCAAGCCAACCCCCAACCCTTGGCGTACCCGCATTCATATCCAGCCACAGCATGGTTCTTGGAAGCTGAGAAAGCACAGAAGCTCCTCAAAACCCCACCGAGGCTGCTCTGCCAGCCAAGGTGCTTGGTTATGGTCTTCCAGATCCCAGCAGTTCCCATCCCACTGTGGTCTTTTGAGGCTGTGGGTTTGAGTTTGGCCGAGGGCTGGGCTGCTGCCTGTGCCACCAAACACCATCTCCCATCCCGGTCTCTCCGAACCGGGAACCCTCCCAGCCTCCAAGGAAGGGTAGAGGAGTTGGTGTGGCCCAAGCCAAGTCCATCTCTAAAGAAGGCACCAGCATAGCCCACTCCTGGCTCGCTCTGCACATCCAAAGGAGTCCCGGATGCAGAACTTGGGTCAGGAATCCCCCAAACTGTGCTTTGCCTGCTTGGAAAGGTGCAGCAGTGAAGCCCTGGCAGAGGCTCCCAGGGCGGGGGGGGCATCCCCACCCCGGGAGGGGCTCAAAAAGAGCGTGGATGTGGCACTCTGGGACAGAGTTCAATCAGCACAGGGTGGTTGGGCTGGATAACCTTTGAGGTCTTTCGCAACCAGAGTGATTCCATGGTTGTACTACTCCCACATGGATTGTGGTGTAACGTACGAAGCCTTGTCTTCCGTGGCCTTTCAGGAACACAGGAATCAGCCGGGCTTATCTTGGGTCGTTGTGGTGAACCACATTCTCCTCATGTTCCTCACTCACATTCAAACAGAAAATCGCTTGTTGGGGTGTACAAGGTGCAGTAGGAGGGGTATTTTTAGGGTATTGTGGGTTTTCAGCCAAAAGAGAGGAGATTGAGATGAGATCTTGGGGAGAAATGTTTTGCTGTGAGGAGGGGGTGGCCCTGGCCCAGGGTGCCCAGAGCAGTGGTGGCTGCCCCATCCCTGGAGGTGCCCAAGGCCAGGTTGGATGGGGCTGGGAGCCCCCTGACC
This sequence comes from Neomorphus geoffroyi, assembly GCA_033558235.1. Classification (NCBI taxonomy): domain Eukaryota; kingdom Metazoa; phylum Chordata; class Aves; order Cuculiformes; family Neomorphidae; genus Neomorphus; species Neomorphus geoffroyi. Next base: position 263,889 of record JAUMJM010000134.1, on the reverse strand, counting down.
CAGTGGGAGGCGACCCTGCCCATGGGACTAGATGGGCTTTGGGGGTCTTCTCCAGCCCAAGTCATCCCATGATTCCATGACTTATTGTCCTTCTGGTTCAATTTCCGATGCATGAAGACCATTGTTCCTCACCACCTTTGCAAGACACTGGTAGAGCTGGAGGCTTTCAAACCTGAATTTTCCACAGGGTGTGTATTTCCATGTGAGCATCACGAGGTGTTCCTGGGGTGGGATACGTGATCCACCTGTTCTTAACACCTTATCCCGGTCTTGTTCTGCACGCCTGAACCACATCCTTCCTCAGCTTGGGGATATTTGGTCTCTCATGCGTTCGCACACGGTGCTTTCCATTCCTCCAGCTCCCCACGAAGCCTCTCCGAGCTGTGACATCCACGCAGGAGCCGAGAGCACAGCGTGCCTGTTGCCACGCTGCATTCCCAGTTAATCATAGAATTACCTGGTTGGAAAACACCTCCGAGATCACCAAGTCCAACTGTGCACCCACCCATGGCAAGAGGAGCCACCAGAGGAGCTCCCGGTCCCTCTTGCCAGGGTCTCCACACGTTCCTCATCTCCTTCCACCCTCCCATGTCCCGAGCTGACCCATGTCCACGTTCCTGGGGAGAAGGCAGCCCGCAAGGGCACAACAGCTCTGCCATGGAGTTCAGGGCTGAGCAATTTAACTGCTGTTTAATAGGAGGCAATTGCTCTCCTTAATTGCATGACCTCAGGCTAATTGCCTTAATTAGCCTGGAAATGGGTTTTTTTTTGCCACAGTTGGTGCAGCCAAGTCCTGGAAACCAGGGGAGACCCGGGGCAATTCCTCAGCGTAACCTGCAGCACAGCCAGAGATTCTGGTGGATCAAAATGGGATGGAACACATGAATGGGGAGGAGCTGTAGAATCACAGGGTGGTTTGGGTGGGGAGGGACCTTCTCTTCCCCCAGCACCCCAAATCCCTCTTTGCAGAGCAAAATATTCCATAATCTCCTTATTAAGCTGTTTTAAAAGGGGAGGGTGAGTCCACACCAGGGCCGCTGTGCCGGTGCTGCTGTGCCAGGGCACAGGATTGTGGAACCATGGGATGGCTGGGTGGGAAGAGAAACCAATGCCCACTCAGTGCCACCCCCTGCCATGGGCAGGGACACCTCCCCATCCTACCTGGCCTTGGGCACCTCCGGGGATGGGGCAGCCACCACTGCTCTGGGCACCCTGGGCCAGGGCCTCCCCACCCTCACAGCAAAACATTTCTCCCCCAAATCTCATCTCAGTCTCCTCTCTTTCAGCTCAAAACTGTTCCTCTAGTCCCATCCTTGCACTCCCTGATCCAGAGCCCCTCCCCAGCTTTCCAGGAGCCCCTTTCCCTACTGGAAGCTGCTCTAAGGTCTCCCAGAGCCTTCTCCTCTCCAGGCTGGACAACCCCAACTCTCACAGCTTGTTCTCGTACAGGAGCTGTTCCAGCCCTCGCAGCATCTCTGTGGCCTCCTCTGGACCCGGCTCTAACAGCTCCAGGTCCTTCCTGTGCTGGGGATTCCAGAGCTGGACCCAGGGCTCCAGGTGGGATCTCCCCAGAGCGGAGCAGAGGGGCAGAACCCCCTCCCTCCCCTCTGCTCCCCCTGCTCTGAGTGCAGCCCAGGGCACCTTTGGTTTCTGGGCTGGGAGCGCTCGTTATGGCTCTCCTTGAGCTCCTCCTCCCCCAGCACCCCAAGTCCTTCTCCTCAGGGTGGATCCCACCCACACCATTCCCCACCCTGTACCAAACCCCAAGCATCCCCACATCCGTACCTAGATCAGGCGCACAAGCCGTGTCCCTCTGAAGGCTCCACATCACATCCCAAGAGGAGACCATACTCCTCGGTGCGGCTACAGCCAGGGTATCAGCACTGGCCCAGCCTTGGGGATTCAGTGGCCCAAGGCAGCCTAGCAGAAGCTCCTGCTCCTTGAGGCGTCCCTGGTGAAAAGACCAATCCACAAGAGCATCCAGGGACCAACCTGACCCAGGAATGCTGGGAGAGGTGGTGATAGGAAGGTGCCCTTCAGATCCTCTGGGGTCAAAGGGTGCTTGGATTTCTGTTGGGATCTTAAAGGGATGGGGGGAGGCAACCTGACCATTTAGCACTAATGAAAATAATGACACCAAACAAACCCCACCTGAGGCAGTGATTGATGGGCTATGGAGAAATTGGGGCACACCTGGGCTTCAGAGCTGCTGTGGATTTAACCCTGAGGGTCCCAGCATCAGGTGGTCCAAGGGCTTTGGGGAGAATCCACCTGGATCCCTGGGTTCAGCTCTGCAGTCCCCATCATAAGAAAAAGATGGAGCTGTTGGAGCCAGTCCAGAGGAGGCCACAGAGATGCTGCGAGGGCTGGAGCAGGGCTGGAGCAGCTCCTGTACGAGGACAGGCTGGGAGAGGTGGGGTTCTTCAGCCTGGAGAGGAGAAGCTCTGGGGAGACCTTAGAGCAGCTTCCAGTAGGGAAGGGGCTCTGGAAAAGCTGGGGAGGGGCTCTGGATCAGGGAGTGCAGGGATGGGATAAAGGGAATGGTTTTGAGCTGAAATTTGGGAGATTGAGGTGAGATCCTGGGGAGGAATATTTTGCTGTGAGGGTGGGGGGGCCCTGGCCCAGGTTGCCCAGAGCAGTGGTGGCTGCCCCATCCCTGGAGGTGCTGAAGGCCAGGCTGGATGGGGCTTGGCGCACCTGGGAGCCAGAGTGGGGATGGAGTGGGGGTGGGGTGGGATGGAGCCAGAGCAGAGGCAGGGAGGTGGCAGGGCAGGGGTCAGCAGGCAGGGGTCAGAGGTCCCTCTGGCAGGCGGGGATGGGTGGTTTGCAGGAGCTTTTTTCTCCCGGAGGCCACAGCTCAGCACCCTTTGGCCTCAAAGCCCAGTGCCAGGTGCCACCAGAGCTCAGGATGGTGGAGCTTCAACGTGAGCCACAACGTGTGCTGGGAGTCCCAAAAGCACTGGGGTCCTGGGCTGCACCCAAAGAGAGGGAGCAGGGGGGAGGGAAGAGGTTGTGCCCCTCTGTTCTGCTCTGGGGAGATTCCACCTGGAGCCCCGGGTCCAGGTCTGGAATCCCCACCAGAAGAAGGAGATAGAGCTGTTGGAGCGGGGCCAGACGAGGTCACGGAGATGATCCTTGGGCTGGAGCACATGGTCAGGAACATGCGAATCATAGAATCCTGGAATGGTTTGGGCTAGAAGAGAAACCAAAGCTCACCCAGTGCCACCCCCTGCCATTGGTAGGGACACCTCCGCCTGGGTCAGAGAGCTCCAAGCCCCATCCAACCTGGACTTGAACACCTCCAGGGATGGGGCAGCCACCACTGCTCTGGGCACCCTGGGCCAGGGCCTCCCCCTCCTCACAGCAAAACATTTCTCCCCAAGAGCTCATCTCAATCTCCCAAATTTCAGGTCAAAACCATTCCCCTCGTCCCATCCCTGCACTCCCTGATCCAGAGTCCCTCCCCAGCTTTCCAGGAGCCCCTTTCCCTACTGGAAGCTGCTCTAAGGTCTCCCAGAGCCTTCTCCTCTCCAGACGGAACAACCCCAACTCTCCCAGCCTGTCATCGTACAGGAGCTGTTCCAGCCCTCACAGCATCTCTGTGGCCTCCTCTGGACCCGGCTCCAACAGCTCCAAGTCCTTCCTGACCTCAGGACTCCAGACCCGGACCCAGGGCTCCAGGTGGGATCTCCCCAGAGCGGAGCAGAGGGGCAGAACCCCCTCCCTCCCCTCTGCTCCCCCTGCTCTGGGTGCAGCCCAGGACACCCTTGGTTTCTGGGCTGGGAGCGCTCGTTGTGGCTCTCCTTGAGCTTCTCCTCCCCCAGCACCCCAAGTCCTTCTCCTCAGGGCAATTTATTCCATCATTTTCTTTTTAACAGCATTTAAATAATAATAATAATAATGACTCATTCAAGCCATTTTAGTTTTCAACCCAACTCCTGGGGACAAGGAGGAAGAGAATTGGGAACCCAACTGCTCGGATTTTGCTGCTGGGCCAGGTGTAAAGCACAACGTCCTTGCTGTGCCCAGGAACTGTGGGTGGAAACTCTTCTGCAGGAGGCAGGGAAGGCAGTGGCTCAGCAGGTTCCCTGGGAAGGGTGGGAGGAAGGAGGTGCTGCCACGGAGCACCAACCTCCAGCCTGGATGTTCTCCCTCCTGTGGCAGCGGTGAAAGCCCAGATGATCCCTGTTTCTCAGGAACCACGTGTCAGGGTTGAAGCCACCCGAGAGCTTCTTTCCCACTGAGATCAGGGTTGTGCAACCGCCTTGCTCTGAGCTGGAATGAAAAGGGGGCTTTGTCTTTTCTGTTTGTCCTCCCGGGCCCATCCCTTGGGTGCTGGGCTTGGCCACTTCGCTGTGGGTTTGAAAGAGGACGTTGGTGTTTATTGTTTCCTCCCAAAACTGCGGTGCGTTGCGAGAATGGACACTGCGGGTTTGGGGATGCGAGGCACCTGCACTGCAGGTGGAGCTCCCATTGGGTCCAACGGTGCCGTTCGCAGGGCTCTGCGGGTCCAGAGACACCTCCACGCCTGCCAGGAGCACCCACAGGCACTTGGGTGGCTCCTCGGGAACCCCAGTGTGCGAGCTCCACACTGTGGGGCGTGGCAGGCAGAGGGGCACCAACTGCTCCTGGGTGCTCCCAAGGGATGAGTGGTGGGGCGAGAGGGAACCGTCTCCAGTTGTGCCACAGGAGGGTTGGAATGGGCACTGGGGACAATTCCTTCATGGAAAGAGCGGTGAAGCCCTGGCAGAGGCTCCCAGGGCGGGGGGGTGTCCCCATCCCTAGGGGGGGGTCAGAAAACGCATGGAGGTGGCACCTGGGGACAGGGTTCAGTGGGCACAGGAGGGCTGGGCTGAGGGTGGGACTGGGTGAGCTGGGAGGGCTTGGCCAACCTCAACGATTCTGTGATTCCACAAAGATCCAGAGGAGCCCTGTGTATGCAAGGGAGAGGCTGCACATGTGCAGCATGAGCTGCAGGTCCAGCTGCGCATCCACAGCCGCTGCCACCCTTGTCCCTGCGTGGGCGCACGTGACTTGGTGCCCTGAGTGGAGGCAGCGCTGCAGCCTCTGCCCTCCCTGCCCTGGTTGCCAGGCTCCCTGTGTGCATTCCTGGCTGCGTGGGCGCTCGCAGGACTGGCTGAACCGCACGCGCTGGCACCTTCCCTCTGAGTCACCAGGGCTGGTTTGGCACTGGGGAAGCAGCTGGGCACGAGGTCCCTGTGCTCCTGGGGGTAGAGGTGGTCACGGGACCCCTTTAATCCTCCTCGTCAGCCTCTCCCTGCCTGGCATCCCCTTGCAGCTCTGATGTCACCAGCTTGCTGCCAACTGTGCACCTTGAGCAGCCTGGGTGAGGGGGAGGTGTCCGTGCCCATGGTGGGGGGGTTGGAACTAGGGGGGCTTTGAGGTCCTTTCCAACCCAACTCATTCCATGATTCCATGATTCCACTTGCACTTCACTGCAGGTTCTGCTGCTCCCGTTGGGCTGCAGCAAAAAGCTTTGTTCTGGGAAGCAAAGGTCACCTGGGCTGAGCTGGGCAGGAAGGCTCTTCTCTATGAGAAGATATTGAGATGCTGGAGTGCATCTGGAGAAGGAGAACGAGGCTGGGGAAGGGTCTGGAGAACGAGGGTTCTGAGAGACCTGGGGGGGGGTTGGCTTGGAGGAGGCTGAGGGGAGACCTCATTGCTCTCTGCAGCTCCTGGAGAGGAGGCTGTGGTGAGGTGGGTGTTGGGTTCTTCTCCCAAGGAACGAGAGAAAACGGCCTCAGGTTGTGCCGGGGAGGGTTGGACTGGATATTGGGGACAAATCCTTCACAGAAAGAGTGGAGAAGCCCCGGCAGAGGCTGCCCAGGGCAGTGGGGGGAGTCCCCACCCCTGGAGGGGTTCAAAACCCACGTGGATGTGGTGCTTCAGGACAGGGTTTGGTAGGGATGTTGTTGTCGTGTTGATGGCTGGACTAGACGATCTTAGAGGTCTTTTCCAAGCTCAACAATTCCATGATGCCACCTCTTTAATCTCTCAGAGGCCGCAGCGTGCAGCACATGCCCTGTGCAAGGCTGGCCAGGTCACCATCTAGGCACAGATTATGGTTGGAATTGATGATCTTAGAGGTCTTCTCCAACCTTCACAATTCCATTTTCTACAAAGGCAGTGCCAAGTTGCTCCATGTTGGTCCTGATGCTCCTCAGGCACCGCACAGCGCCTGCCTGCCTCCCTCTCCTTGGAGCTGCACTGGTGATGCTGGACCACTGCCTGGAGCCAGGCCAGCTCGGTGAGGACCCTCTGCAGTTGGTGGCTTCCCTTGAAGCCACGTTGCTTTGCACTTTGCATCCTTCAAACCAGAGGTTGTGATTTATCTCCCTGCAGCGGAGCCGCAGCTCAGGTCCCGTTGGTGCCACAGGGAGCACAAGAGGATGCTCAGAGCGCGACTCCTCTGAGCACAGGCGCATCGCTGCCATGGGACATGTCCACAACGCAACCACTGGGCACATGGAGCTGCCCCAGGGCTGCTGGGGCGACCCATGCCGCACACAAACATCACCTGCAGTGAATCAGCCCCGCAAGTCACCTCTTCCCACACGTGCAGAGCTCTGAGGAGCTGCACCTCCGCACAGGCACTGCCTGCCTCCAGCAGAGCTGCAGCGCGCTGGGAACATGGGTGCTGCGCCCCACTTGACCCCAGGTCGTCCCCTCGCTGGGGGAGAACAAGGCTCCCTCCTCCCAACTAAGGGCCAAGTGCCACATCCTGCACTGGGGTCAAGGAACCCCAAGAGCTTGGGTGAAGCAGCCCCGAGAAGGACTTGGGGTGCTGGGGGAGGAGGAGCTCAAGGAGAGCCACAACGAGCGCTCCCAGCCCAGAAACCAAGGGTGTCCTGGGCTGCACCCAGAGCAGGGGGAGCAGAGGGGAGGGAGGGGGTTCTGCCCCTCTGCTCCGCTCTGGGAAGATCCCACCTGGAGCCCTGGGTCCAGCTCTGGAATCCCCAGCACAGGAAGGACCTGGAGCTGTTGGAGCCGGTCCAGAGGAGGCCACGGAGATGCTGTGAGGGCTGGAGCACCTCCTGTACGATGACAGGCTGGGAGAGTTGGCGTTGTTCCGCCTGGAGAGGAGAAGGCTCTGGGGAGACCTTAGAGCAGCTTCCAGTAGGGAAAGGGGCTCCTGGAAAGCTGGGGAGGGGCTCTGGGTGAGGGTGTGCAGGGACAGGACGAAGGGAACGGTTTTGAACTGAAAGAGAGGAGACTGAGGTGAGCTCTTGGGGAGAAATGTTTTGCTGTGAGGGTGGGGAGGCCCTGGCCCAGGGTGCCCAGAGCAGTGGTGGCTGCCCCATCCCTGGAGATGCTGAAGTCCAGGTTGGATGGGGCTGGGAGCCCCCTGACCCAGGCGGAGGTGTCCCTGCCCATAGCAGGGGGTGGCACTGGGTGGGCTTTGGGGTCTTTTCCAGCCCAACCCATCCCATGGTTCCACGATCACTGTTGGGGAGAGTTGGTGTCACATCAGGATCTGAACATCGGTCGAGGCGCTGCCACTCCACTGCCACCGGCCAAACCTGCGCTGTCTCAGAGCTGCTGGGCATTAAAAGGGCAGAGAAGAAGACAAGAATGATCAGGAGAGCGTGGAGGTCTCAGGGAGGTTCCAAAGCCTCCTCCTCTCTCCTGGCACCTTGCTGCAGCTCCATGCAGAGCGCAGTCGGGATGCAGCCCCGCGGGACGTCCGTGTCCCCTGCTCTGTGACTCAGCAGCTGGTCCAGCAGCTTCCCAGGAAGCCCAGCATGGAAACGTCACCTCAGGTATCCACAGCCTGGTGGCTCAGCCTGCCGGAAGGTGTGGGTGTCCTTGGCTGAAGGAGCCACCAACCACATCAGAGAGCTGGGGGATGGCTTTCCAAGGATGGTCCGGTGCTTGGGGAGTGGTGTTCTCCTTTGGCATCAGATTTGGGGCACCTCCTCTGCCACAGCCAGGGTGCCAACATCACTCCCTTCCAGTTGGTCCCAGGAGTGTTGGATGCTGCAGCTGCGGCACTGGACGTGTGGCTGCTGGTGCCGAGCAGTTCAGGTGTCACTGCGGAGGGTGATGCAGGCGGTGGCAACAGCCCCCACCAGGGCTGTGCACAAAGCCATGACAGACGCCCTTCTGCCAGAAGATCCAGGAGGGGCTCTGGGGATCCTGTGCGGTGAAGAGCTGGAACACGGGGGGATCCGATGGACCCCTCCAACAGAAGGTGCTCAGGGCTTCCCCAGCAGCTCCGCTCTCGGCTGTGGGTGGGAGCAAGGTGGGTGTCCACTCATCTGTGTGGTCAGTAGAGCCTTCTCTTCTCAGGTTTGATCCTTCCAGCAGCTGCTCTTCAAACGCATTGTGGGGGCTGTTGTTTGGGATTGGTTTATTACGGAATCATGGGATGGGTTGGGTTGGAAGGGACCGCAAAGCCCATCCAGTTTCACTCCACGGGCAGGGACCCCTCCCACCTGGGTCAGGGGGCTCCAAGCTCCATCCAGCCTGGCCTTGGACACCTCCAGGGATGGGGTGTGGGCGTTCTGGTTGACGGCAACTTAGAACCATGGAACCACGGAATGGGTTGTGTGAGAATGAACCTCAAAGCCCATTCTGTTTCACCCCCGGCCATGGGCAGGGACACCTCTTGCACCAGGGTCAGTTGCTGCCCCGGGGCTCCTGGGGCTGCCGTCAAACCGTGTGGTGGAGGCCAGAGGTCCACGTTTCAGGTGTTCTCCTGCACCTCAGCAGGGGCAGGGCCACCGTGTCATCCCCAGGGGCGGGGAAGGGATGGATTTAAATTGGGTGCTTGCCTTGGCTGCTCATCCTGGCTGAGAGGCGGCACGAGGAGAAGGAGGAGGACCAGGATCCAGCTGCTCTGGGACGTGGCCAGCAGGTAGGACAGAGCCTCTCTGGAGGGGCCTTGGGGTCCCACCTGGGCATGGCCCCCTCCCTGCAAGCACCAGGGCTTTGCAAGGGATGTGGGCACCTCACCTTCACCCCAACACCTGGTGCTGGGGGGTGGCTGCTGGGGGGGGGGGGGCGGGTGAGCAGAAGGTCTCCAAGCAGGACTTGGTCCTTCCTGCGATGGACAAAGCAGCCAAGTGACAGCAGGGCTGGATGGAGCTGCTCCATGCGATGGGCTTCGTGTCCTCAGCGCTGCAGCTGAGCAGACCGGGGTGTTGGGACACGGAGAGCTGCAGGACCTGCCCGAGCCTGTGGGCACCGGGACAGGAGGCACAGCCTCATGCCATGGGAGCCCGCTGAGGCCACCGAATTTGGGGGAGGCTGACATGGTTCCACTCCCCGGGGTGCAGACAGCGCTCAGGACCACCGGGCCACCCCTCCTCGCTCCGGCTGGAAAACCACTTCCCCTGGGACCTCCCAGGCTGCTGGTACAGCTTGGAAGGACAATCAGGTGCTGCTGCAGGAGCTGCGCGTGCAGCCAAGCTCCGGCACCAGGAGGGCTGATTAGAGAGCGGGTAATGACAGCTTGCACTTGGTGAGGTCCTGCCAGCACAGGGTGTTTACGCGACAGCCGTGTCCTACAAAGGTGTTGGCTGCTCCAGGGCGGGACCCAGCGCTCCACTTCGTCCTGACACTGGTGCCACCCCAGCCAACCGCACAACCAGCCCGGTTCCCCCTGGGAGGGCACAGAAGCTTCTCCCCAGGGCTGGAACCACAAGGTGGAACCAAGCCACCAGCAGTGGAAGAGCCAAAAGCCATAGGCAGGGGCTCCAAGGAGGCAGGGAATGGTCTGGGACTGCTGGGATAAAGCTCTCCCCCACCGCCATCCATCTGCACCAGCATCAATCCGATATTTAAATGGATCAAAACCCATGACTCAGAGACTTTAGGACCAGTTGGGTAAAGATGGAGAGTTGCGTTGTGACCTTGATAACGAACTGAACCTATCATTAACATCAGTCACTGCATTGTGGGAGATGGGTGTTCCCACAGAAACCTTTCAGGGTTCGCTTTGCTGGGTTTTACAAGACTGTGGCCTCATCGCCACGCGATGGGGGAGAGGCTGGAAGTTCACAGGGCTTCCAGAAGCACCAGGTGACCACATGGGAGACAGAATCATGGGATGGTTTGGTTGGAAGGGACCTCACAGCCCACTCAGTGCCACCCCCTGACATGGGCAGGGACACCTCCCACTGGATCAGGGGGCTCCAAGCCACATCCAACCTTGCCTTGGACACCTCCAGGGATGGGGCAGCCACCACTGCTCTGGGCACCCTGGGCCAGGGCCTCCCCACCCTCACAGCAAAACATTTCTCCCCAAGAGCTCACCTCAATCTCCCCTCTTTCACCCACAAACCGTTCCCCTCATCCCATCCCTGCACTCCTGATCCAGAGCCCCTCCCCAGCTTTCCAGGAGCCCCTTTCCCTACTGGAGGCTGCTCTAAGGTCTCCCAGAGCCTTCTCCTCTCCAGGCTGGACAACCCCAACTCTCCCAGCCTGTCCTTGTACGGGAGGGAGGTGGAACTGAATGGGCTTTGAGGTCCCTCCCAATCCAAACCATTCCCCGACCCTATTTTATGTGTATAACCTCATCTCCCACATTACCAACATGACAGTTGGCCAATAACACGCGTGACCATCCATGACCTCCCACAGCACCCAGAAGCTCCCAGGGAAAACACCTCCCCTGCAAGGTGTGAGTAAATCACAGCCCTCGCTGCTGAGGGACAAAGTGGAGGCTGAAACCAGCCCTGGGCTCACAGCCCTGACGTCAGTGGTGGCCACAGACAGTGGCCAAGGGCAAAGCCTGGGTTGCCCAAAGGCTTGGCCAGGGGGACCATCTCTCCACCTCCCCATTCCCAGACCAGTCTCTCTGCTGGAGGGAGCACCTTGTCCTTCCCGCAGAGAGAGCCCTCACTCAGACAATCCCTTCGTTGCCTCTGCCCTCATCCCCACGGGCTGGAACTGGTTGGGGGGGGTCCCTGGGAACGTCCCCAGGAAGGTCCCTGGCACCAGCTGACCAGTCCTGCCATGGACACTGGCCAAGGCAGCAGGGGACAGGGACGGGCGTCCGCACACCAGCAGCTGCAGACCCCAGCTTGGGAGGGTGGGGCTGTGGGATTCCCCCCCCCCATCTCCCCAGTGACCTTAGGACAAGCAGGGACCCACACACATTTCCCCATGGCAGAGGTGCAGCCTTGGAGAACCACGGGATTGTTGAGGTTGGCCAAGCTCTCCCAGCTCATCCAGTCCCACCCTCAGCCCAGCCCCTTTGTGCCCACTGAACCCTGTCCTCCATGCGATTTCTGAACCTCTCCAGGGATGGGGACTCCCCCCTGCCCTGGGAGCCTCTGCCAAGGCTTCACCACTCTTTCCCTCAAGGAATTGTACCCGGTGCCCAATTTAAACCTCCTGGGGTGCAACTGGAGGCCGTTTCCTCTCATCCCATCCCTTGTTCCTTGTCAGAAGAGACCAGCCTGGCTCCAACCTCCTCTCCAGAAGCTGTGGAGAGTGATGAGGGCTCCCCTCCGCCTCCTCTTCTCCAGATCGAGGTCACTCCCACAACCCCTCTTCTCCAGCTCCGTTCCCTTCTCTGGACGTGCTCCAGCCCCTCAGGGTCTTTCTCGGAGTGAGGGGCCCAGAATTGAACCCTTCTCTTGGGTCTCTGCTGCCACATCCAGGGCGCATCCGCGTTCTTCCCACAGCCCACGGGAACCACACAAGAACCTGATCTCACCATGTCTTTTCCTTCTCTCTCCTCAGACAAAGGTGGTGCCGCACGGGACCTGTTCCCCAGAGATGATGCAGAAGATGAGTGGGTCCCCTCAGAACAAGTCAAGAAACACGGGAAGCCATTTGGTCATAGGAGGACACCAAGGGCTGGGTGGAGGTGGGAGTAACTTCATAGCTGGAGTCTTCATCCAGGCCATGAACAAGAAGATGAGCATCTACGATGCCATGATGAGAGGGCTCCTGACACCTGGCACGGCCCTGGTGCTGCTGGAGGCGCAGGCAGCCTCGGGGTTCCTCACCGACCCCGTGAGGAACGAGCGGCTGTCAGTGCAGGAGGCGCTGAGTGCGGGACTCATCGGCAGGGATTTCTACGAGAAGCTGCTGTCGGCAGAGGGAGCCGTGACGGGGTACACGGAGCCCTACACAGGATGCAAGATCTCACTCTTCCAGGCCATGAAGAAGGAGTTCATTGTCAAGGAGCACGCCATCCGCCTGCTGGAGGCGCAGATTGCCACCGGCGGCATCATCGACCCCATCTGCGGCCACCGCCTCCCCGTCGAAGTGGCCTATGAGCGTGGCTACTTCGACCACGAGATGTGCCAGTTTCTTGCTAACCCCAAGAACCAAACGAGAAGTTGCTTCGACCCCAACACCCACGAGAACCTCACCTATATGCAGCTCCTGCGCCGCTGCGTGCCCGACCCACTCACGGGGCTGTTGATGCTCCACGTCATGGACAAGGGCTCCGTGCTCTTCCAGCTGAACAAGGATGCGCGCAAAGCCCTGCAGGCCACCCGCACCACCCTCAGCGTGGGGCTCTTCCAGGGACAGAGCGTCACAGTCTGGGAGCTCCTCCTCTCCCGCTACATTCCTGACCACCAGAGAGAGGAGCTGCTGAGGAAATACAAGGCGGGGATGATCACCACCCCAGAGATGATCACCATCCTCACCACCATCATCACTGGGGTTGAGATGGAATACAGGGATCTGAGTTCATCTGCAGTTACACCCAACGACGAGGTGGAGGCATCACAACTGGTTCAGGACATGCACTCCCAGGAGCTCCCATCCATGTTTATCCACAGCAACGAGGTGGAGGCATCACAACCAGTTCAGGACACGCACTCCCAGGAGCAACAGTTGAGAAAGTCCTTAAAGTCCGCGATCATCCACGTCACTGCTGGTGACCTCCGGGGGCAAAACGTCTCTCTGTTGGATCTGCTTTTCTCCAAATACATCCCCCAGGAGAAGCGGCAGGAGCTGCTGGAGCTGTACAGAGCAGGGATACTGACCACGGGGCAGGTGGCTACCGTGGTCACCACCATCATAAACAGAACAGAAGCCACAAACACCGCCTTCACAGCAAATTCCAGAAGTTCACACAGGGCAGGGACAAGAGTAGAGGAGAACGGAGATGTTGTTTCAATGCAGGACGAACAAGCAGACAACGTCTTGAAGTCCACCACCATTGCTGTGCCAGCCGGTGAGCTGCAGGGGACGCAGGTCTCCGTGTGGGACCTGCTCTTCTCCAACTACATTCCCGAGGAGAAAGGGCAGGAGCTCCTGGCGCTGTACCGCGAAAGGTTATTAACTCTGGAGCAGATGATAACGGTTGTCACCACCATCGTCAAGAAAAAGGAATCCACAGGCAGGAAATTCCTAATTGCAGTCAAGGCTTCCGACAAGGACACAGTGCCAGCGGTGGCAGAGAAGGACACCAACTCCCACAAAGAAGAGGAATCGTGGGAGACAGCCTTGAAAACCACAGCTGTTGACGTGGAGGTTGGGAAGTTCCAGGACCACAAGGTCTCAGTGTGGGACCTGCTCCACTCCAAGTACATCCCCAAGGAGAACAGGAAGGAGCTGCTGGAGCTCTACCGGGCAGGAGAGTTGACCCTGGATCAGGTGAAAAGCGTCGTCAGCACCATCGTCACCAAGGCTGAGGCGGCGAGGGCAGAGGAGTTGGGAAAGGTGAGCAGTCCTAGAGTGGAGTCTGCGGTCGCAGAATCTGAGCACAATCACCTGCAGGAGGACAGGAACTGGGAAGAAACCCTGAAGTCCACCATGGTTGAGATGCCAATGGACAAGTTCCAGGGGACGCAGATGTCCATGTGGGACATGCTCTTCTCTGACTCCATCTCCGAGGAGAAGAGGCGGGAGCTCCTGGAGTTGTACTGCGCGGGGACGTTGCCCTTGGAGCGGTTGATGATTGTTGTCACCACTCTCGTCAAGAAAAAAGAGTCCACAGGCAGGAAATTCCTAATTGCAGTCAAGGCTTCCGACAAGGACACAGTGCCAGCGGTGGCAGAGAAGGACACCAACTCCCACAAAGAAGAGGAATCGTGGGAGACAGCCTTGAAAACCACAGCTGTTGACGTGGAGGTTGGGAAGTTCCAGGACCACAAGGTCTCAGTGTGGGACCTGCTCCACTCCAAGTACATCCCCAAGGAGAACAGGAAGGAGCTGCTGGAGCTCTACCGGGCAGGAGAGTTGACCCTGGATCAGGTGAAAAGCGTCGTCAGCACCATCGTCACCAAGGCTGAGGCAGCGAGGGCAGAGGAGGTGGGAAAGGTGAGCAGTCCTAGAGTGGAGTCCGTGGTCATGAAAGCTGAGCAGGAGGGCAGCAGCTGGGAAGAAACCCTGAAGTCCACCATGGTTGAGATGCCAATGGATGAGTTCCAGGGGACGCAGGTGTCCGTGTGGGACCTGCTCTTCTCCAGGTACATCCCAGAGGAGGAAAGGCAGGAGCTCCTGGACCGGTACCGTGCAGGGACTCTTACCATTCCGGAACTCGTCAGCACCACTATCAGCATCACAACAGCCAGCAAAGACACGCATCTCGCCACGCTTCCCCTGCAGACGGTGGACATCCTCCAGTCTGAGGGTTCCTACATCACTTTTGGGCAGTTCCAGGAGCAAAGGGTGTCAGTGTGGGAGCTCCTCTCCTCCAAGCAAGTATCTGAGTACAAACGAGAGGCACATCTTGACTCTTATGGCACGGGAGGGCTGACTGTCAACAAGATCACCATCACCACCACTGTGGTCACGGGCCCGCAGGGTATCAGGAGGCACGACCAGGACCAGTAGGACCATCCCACCCCAGAGGAGCAAGTTCTGCCTCCCGGGGAAGGAATGAGCAGAGATGGGCGGTCACCTGGAGATGGGTGGTCACCTGGATAAACTCCTTGCTGTCTCAACTACTGCTTGATGAGCTTTCTTTTGTCCAGCAGAGCCTTCCCGGGGTGGTGGAGAGGGTGAAGGGTGGGGGTGGCTCTGCTGTGTGCAGGCAGGCGCTGACCCAGAACAGGGAAACCTGGGGCCAGCATCCAGGTTTGGTGGGTTGGAGACAGCAGGAGGAGGCAGAATCATGGAATCGTGGGATGGGTTGGGTGGGAAGGGGCTTCAAAATCCATCCAGTTCCATGGGCAGGGACCCCTCCCACTGGTCAGGGGGATCCAAGCCCCAGCCAACCTGGCCTTCAGCATCTCCAGGGATGGGGCAGCCACCACTGCTCTGGGCACCCTGGGCCAGGGCCTCCCCACCCTCACAGCAAAACATTTCTCCCCATGAGCTCACCTCAGTCTCCCAAATTTCAGCTCAAAACCATTCCCCTCCTCCCATCCCTGCACTCCCTCACCCAGAGCCCCTCCCCAGCTTTTCAGGAGCCCCTTTCCCTACTGGAGGCTGCTCTAAGGTCTCCCCAGAGCCTTCTCCTCTCTAGGCTGGACAACCCCAACTCTCACAGCTTGTCCTCGTACAGGAGGTGCTCCAGCCCTCACAGCATCTCTGTGGCCTCCTCTGGACTCGCTCCAACAGCTCCAGGTCCTTCCTGCACTGACGAGTTCAGAACTGGACCCAGGGCTCCAGGTGGGGTCTCCCCAGAGTGAAGCACAGGGGCAGAACCGTCCTTCCCGTCGCCCTGCCAATGCCTGCCTTGTTCTCATGCTGCCTCCCACGCGTGTGCGCTCGTCTCATGACAGGTCTCAGAGCTGGATGCCCCGTGCAGATCCAGCCCCACTCCAAGGTCTGGCTTCTTGCAGGAGGTTGGCACTGATTGGCACCACCGGGGTGGAGCGAGGGGCCGGGAAGTGCAGGGAAGCAGAGGATGGTGGGCTCCTAGTAGGACACAACAGCCAGGGTGGGGAGGATTTGGGAAGGAGTAGGCACCAGCTCCAGCCTGGCTGGGGTTGGAGGCTGGGAGGGTTCCAGATGGCTCCTAGGTTCCAGATGGCTCCCCAGCACTCAGATCACGCTCCCACTGGAAGCGCTGAACGACCAGAAAGAGAAGCTGAAAGCCAACAGGACAGTGTGCCAGGAGAAAGCTGCATTCATTTGCATATCCATGAGCTCATTGCATAACTGGATGCATCTCAATAGGAACCAAATGTCTGGGGATCCAAGGGAAAAGAAAGGGTCAGTGTGGCCACTGCCCTGTCTGGGTGGGAACGTCCGTCCACAGCAGATGCACTGGGCAACTTCTCACTTCCATGGGAGAAGAGCGAGGCTGAGAGCAAAAGCCCTGGGACCGACCTGTGGGAAAAGGAATGGGAAAGCAGAAAACTGGTTCAAAACCACCAGACCTCAGCTGCACCCAGAGCAGGGGGAGCAGAGGGGAGGGAGGGGGTTCTGTCCTGCTGCTCCGCTCTGGGAAGACCCCACCTGGAGCCCTGGGTCCAGTTCTGGAATCCCCAACATAAGAAGGAGATGGAACTGTTGGAGCAGGTCCAGAGGCCACGGAGATGCTGCGATGGCTGGAGCACCTCCTGTATGAGGACAGGCTGGGAGAGTTGGGGTTGTCCAGCCTGGAGAGGAGAAGGCTCTGGGAGACCTTAGAGCAGTTTCCAGTAGGGAAAGGGGCTCCAGGGAAGCCTGGGGAGGGGCTCTGGATCAGGGGGTGCAGGGATGGGACGAGGGGAACAGTTTCCAGCTGAAAGAGGCGAGATTGAGAGATTTTCTGGGATCAAACCCACCACTGTGCCCACCAGCCACACAGAGCCACAGCCAAGAGTGGGGAAGCAGGTGGAGTTCCAACAGCCCCGTGGTTTTCCCTGCAGAGAGCCGGCATTCCCCACCCATGGGGATCACAGACCTCCCTGATGGAGCCACCAAGGGTGGGACCTGGGGCCACTCAGGCCCAGGAGGCCCACCGAGCCACTCAGCCCACCCAGACAAAGCAGACATCGTTCCTGGAGCTGCACTCTTGCTTCCAGTTGGACAGCAGCTCCTCACAGTAACTGTGCTGCAAGACCAGATGGTTCTGTGTCCTGGACATTGTCCCAGCCTCCTCCTCAAGCAGCTGGAAAGGTCCTCCCAGTTTTCATATAATCATGGAAACACGGAACAATTTGGGTGGAAGGGACTTCATGGCCCATCCAGTTTCACGCCATGGGCAGGGACCCCTCCCACTGGGTCAGGGGGCTCCAAGCCCCACCCAGCCTGTCCTTGGGCACCTCCAGGGATGGGGCAGCCACCACTGCTCTGGGCACCCTGGGCCAGGGCCTCCCCACTGTCATCATGGAGAATTTTGTCCCAGTGTCCAATCTCCATCTCCCCCTTCCAATTTAAAGCCATTTCCCTCATCCCATCACTCCAGGCCCTCAGAGAAAGCCCCTCCCCAGCTTTCCTGGAGCCCTTTCCCTACTGGAAGCTGCTCTAAGGTCTCCCCAGAGCCTTCTCCTCTCCAGGCTGGACAACCCCACCTATCCCAGCCTGTCCTCATACAGGAAGTGCTCCAGCCATTGCAGCATCTCCGTGGCCTCCTCTGGACTTGCTCCAACAGCTCCAGGTCCTTCCTGTGTTGGAGACTCCAGAGCTAGACCCAGGGCTCCAGGTGAGGTCTCCCCAGAGCGGAGCAGCAGGGCAGAACCCCCTCCCCCGCCCTGCTGGCCCCACTGGTTTCCAGCCAGTCCAGTCCAGTTTCCCCTTACACAAACCCCGTCCATCAGTGCAAGGAGCTCTCCTCCTGCTCCCCTGTTCCTCACTGATAAAGCCTCCTGAGCAACCTTATCTCCCCATGGCGCCTGTTTGGAGAAGCTGCAGAGCTGGGCTGCTCCCACCTCCTCTGTGGATCCCCTCTCTCATCTCAGTGCCTTTTCTGCCCCGTTTCTGCCCAGAATTCATGTTTTTGGCAGGGTTTGTAGCGCCCTGTGCAGCGGCGCTGGCACTGCCTGCTTCTGCTGGAAATGCACCCAACGGAGTCGAGGATGCAACCGTGTCTCGCCGGCCGCGTGGGCTCATCCCAAGGCTGCTGAAGCCTTCTCCTCATTAACACCTTCCAAAGCAGGGGCCCGATTTAAGGCAGAAATGTTTGTTCAGTGGCTCCAGGGCATGACTTTGCATTTCGTGCCATTCCATTTCCTCCCAGGACTTTTAACTCAGCCCTCAATGTCACCCGTTGTCCCCGAGCGCCGTCCCAGGCTCTGCTCTACCAGTTCGCTGCCTCCCTTGTTGGCTGAGCTCACGGATCCAGACCCGGTGACAAAGTCAGCGATAAAGTATGAATTTGGCAATTAAAACTCATATTTTCACTTAAAATCCCCTTTCATCACAATCCAACCTTCTGGTGGCAGAGAGAGTCATGGAACCATGGAATGGGTTCGGTGGGAACGGACCTCAAAGCCCACCCAGTGCCACCCCCTGCCATGGGCAGGGAGGGACACCTCCCACTGGGTCAGGGGGCTCCAAGCCCCATCCAACCTGGCCTTCAGCACCTCCAGGGATGGGGCAGCCACCACTGCTCTGGGCACCCTGGGCCAGAGCCTCCCCACCCTTCCGTCTCATGGATTCCTCCTCTTCAGGGACCCCTCCTCCTTAGGGATCCTTCCTTCTCACCCACCTGATTGTGGGCAGGATGGGAGGAGATTCTGCCAGTTCCTGCTCCCCAGCTGCCACCAGTGCCTTCCCAGTCAGCTTCTGGACAACATAGGACAACAAACCCATGGAATGCTTCCAGGCTTGGGGAAGAGCAGCTGGAAAGGTGCCTGGTGGAAAAAGAGGTGCTGTTTGGCACCATCGGAACGTGAGCCAGTAGTGGCCCGGGTGGCCAAGAAGGCCACCAGCATCCTGGCTTGGATCAGGCAGGAACCAGCAGGAGCAGGGCAGGGATTGACCCCGTGCACTCAGCACCTCGAATCTTGGGCTCAGGCTTGGGCCTCTCGCTCCAAGAAAGCCCTGGAGGGGCTGGAGTGAGTGCGGAGAACGGAACGAAGCTGGGAAGGGGCTGGAGACCAGGGGTTGTGGGAGCGGCTGAGGGACCAGGGGCTGGTTTGGTCTGGAGAGGGGGAGGGGAGCCCTCATCACTCTCCGCAGCTCCTGGAGAGGAGATTGGAGCTGGGTTGGTCTCTGCTCCCAAGGAAAAGGTGATGGATGAGAGGAAACGGCCTCCAGTTGCACCAGGAGGGGTCAGATTGGACACTGGGAACAACTGCTTCAGGGAAGAGTGGCGAAGCCTTGGCAGAGGCTCCCAGGGCAGGGGGGAGTCCCCATCCCTGGGGGAGTTCAGGGTTCAGAAATGACGTGGCTGTGACACCTGGGGACAGGGTTCAGTGGGCACGGGGGGGCTGGGCTGAAGGGGGGGCTGGATGAGCTGGGAGGGCTTGGCCGACCTCAACAATTCCACAGTACCATGATCTGGGGGAAGAGCCTGAAGCCACCAGCTCTGCCCAGGGATGGGGTCTCCTTCAGGAGGTTCCGTGGAGGCCATGTGTCCTGCGGAGCCACGGGGCCGCAGCAGGAGGCAAAGCATGAAAGGACCTGAGGGAACCAGCTGGGATTCACAAGAGGAAACCACGGCTCAAAGAGCAGGAAAACCCCTGGCAGCCAAACAGAGGAGGCCGGGACGTGGAAACACTGGGATCGGGGCCACCTCGGCGGTGCACACTACAGGCTGTGCTGAACACATCGTCCTCCACTAAGAGCACAACCTGCAGCTGGGCTTGGCCAAAGAGGCCAAGAGTCAGGAAACTCTGACCGAGTCCCTGCCAGGGCCTGGAGCCACTCTCGGCCCTTCCCGCTGGCTGCAGGGACAGGGAGAGCAGGAGATGAGGTCTGGCAGGAACCAGGTGCCCCTGGAGCATCAGCAGCTCACGTGGTGGGAGAAATGGAAACATGGGATGGGTTGGGTTGGAAGGGACCTCAAAGCCCACCCATTGCCACCCCCTGCCATGGGCAGGGCCACCTCCCACTGGGTCAGGGAGCTCCAAGCTCCATCCAACCTGGTCTTGAACACCTCCAGGAATCATAGAACCATGGGATGGGTTGGGTTGGAAGGGACCTCAAAGCCCATCCAGTACCACCCCCTGCCAGGGGCAGGGACACCTCCCACTGGATCAGGGGGCTCCGAGCTCCATCCAACCTGGCCTTAGACACTTCCAGGGTGCATTATTCCCAGGTAGGAACGCGTGCCACGGGCTCCTGTGCATTCACACATTAGAATCACATGCTGACACCGGGCGGTCATGCGTTCTGAAGGACGCGGGGGTAGCTGCAGACAGGGGAGGGCAGAGCCGGGAGCATTAGCTCAGTAAACACAAACAGATCCCTGAGGGCTGCGTTCTGGCCACACTCCCTGCAGGAACCACCAGCGAACCCGCCAAGAGGAGGCAAAGCTGCAGGGAAGATGTTTTTCACTTCACGGAGTCAGGTTGGCACCAAGACTGAACCTTAAACCGTGGCAAAGTGCTCGCTGTGCAAAAACACGGGACGTCATCACATACCGCCCTGATCCATCCAAAGCTGATAAAAATAACCGGGGAGCCAAGAAGGGTCTCCCCGCAGGGAGGGAGGGAGACAGGAGGCACATGCAGTCCCTGGCACACAGTGAGCAGCGCCCGTAGGAGCCACAGCTGCCCTGGCCAGGCGGGTGGTGGGGAGGTCCTGCTCCTGCAGGCCGGGATGCGCCTGGCTACGGGCAACACCCAGGCTTTCCTGCACAACCCAAGTCCTGCAGAGCCTTCTGGGAATGACCAGGAAGCAGTGTGGGAGCAACTGGGGAGCAGCGTGGGAAGAACTGGGGACCAGCGTAGGAAGCAATCCCAGCATAGACCCTGCTGGGGAACAAGGGACAGGATCCGCCCCGAGGAGAAGGACTTGGGATGCTGGGGGAGGAGAAGCTCAAGGAGAGCCATAACGAGCGCTCCCAGCCCAGAAACCAAGGGTGTCCTGGGCTGCACCCAGAGCAGGGGGAGCAGAGGGGCAGGAGGGGGTTCTGCCCCTCTGCTCCGCTCTGGGGAGATCCCACCTGGAGCCCTGGGTCCAGCTCTGGAAACCCCAGCACAGGAAGGACCTGGAGCTGTTGGAGCCGGGTCCAGAGGAGGCCACAGAGATGCTGTGAGGGCTGGAGCACCTTCTGTACGAGGACAGGCTGGGATAGGTGGGGTTGTCCAGCCTGGAGAGGAGAAGGCTCTGGGAGACCTTAGAGCAGCTTCCAGTAGGGAAAGGGGCTCCTGGAAAGCCAGGGAGGGGCTCTGGGTGAGGGAGTGCAGGGATGGGACGAGGGGAACGGTTTTGAGCTGAAAAAGGGGAGACTGAGATGAGATCTTGGGGAGAAATGTTTTGCTGTGAGGGTGAGGAGGCCCTGGCCCAGGGTGCCCAGAGCAGTGGTGGCTGCCTCATCCCTGGAGATGCTGAAGTCCAGGTTGGCTGGGGCTTGGAGCCCCCTGACCCAGTGGGAGGTGTCCCTGCCCATGGCAGGGGATGGCACTGGGTAGGCTTTGGTTTCCCTTCCCACCCACCCATCCCATGGTCCCATGAGCTTAGGGAGGTGTCCATGAGCTGCCTCAGCACGGTCCGTGGCCTGGCCGGGTACACAGCGACCCTCAGCGATGGACACGACCCGGGAATGGGAAGTGAAAACAGCAGAGGTCCACAAAGAACACGTCTAGACCAGAAGTGTGTCCTCCACGGACTGTGTGGAGCAGCAGGGAGCGCAGGAGCAGCTCCCCTGGGTCACATCCAAGCCCTGCACATCCCCGCTTACTATTTTTCGATCTGCCAAAAGCAAATCCCAAGAGGATGAAGAGGAACCCTGGCAACCCTGCAGCTCTGAGTCCCCTCAGGGCAGAGGCTGCAGCTGTGTCTCCGCCTCTGATTGCTCTCAACCAATTCTTCTCCCACAAATTTGCCTGATGGCTTTCAAAATCCCTTTCCAGTTTGCCCGCTGGGAACACCTGACGGCAACGAATTCCACTGTGCCGTGCGTCACACATGAACAGTTCTCCCTGAGAAATTCTCAGTAAATCATTCCCACCCACGTGCTGAACATGAGCCACCAGTGGCCCAGGTGGCCAAGGAGGCCACCAGCATCTTGGCTTGGATCAGCCACGGGGTGGCAACAGGAGCAGGGGAGGGACTGTCTCCCTGCACTCGGTGCTGGTGAGGCTGCACCTCAAATCCTGGGTTCAGTTCTGAGCCTCTCGCTCCAAGAAGGACATTGAGGGGCTGGAGTGTGTTCGAAGAAGGGAACGGAGCTGGGGAAGGGTCTGGAGAACCAGGAAAGGTGCTGAGGGATCTAAGGGGATTTGGTCTGGAGGAGGCTGAGGGGAAGCCTCATCGCTCTCCACGGCTCCTGGAAACGAGGTTGTAGGGAGGTGGGTGTTGGTCTCTTCTCTCAAGGAGCAGGAGATGGGACGAGAGGAAATGGCCTCCAGTTGCAACAGGGAAGGTTCATTGGATATTGGGAACAATTCCTTCAGGACAAGGGCTGGCAGGGCTGGCAGAGGCTCCCAGGGCAGGGGGGAGTCCCCATCCCTGGAGGCGTTCAGAAAACGCATGGCCGTGGCACCTGGGGACAGGGTTCAATGGGCACAGGGGGGCTGGGTTGAGGGTGGGACAGGATGAACTGGGAGGGCTTTGCCAACCTGTACGATTCCAAGGTTCCATGTGTTTTACAGCTCTTTCCCAGCCTTTCCCTCATGCATCCCGACCACCGTTCCGTGTGCGATGTGGAATAACTGCTTCTCCGTGCTCTCTCCCAGACATTCATGGGGCTCCAAGTCTGCGTGTCCCCAGCTCCAACCTGGGTGGATGAAACACGGAATCATGGTATGGTTTGGGCTGGAAGGGACTTCAAAACCCACCCAGTGCCACCACCTGCCATGGGCAGGGACACCTCCCACTGCATCAAGGAGCTCTAAGCCCCATCCAACCTGGCCTTGAACACCTCCAGGGATGGGGCAGCCACCACTGCTCTGGGCATCCTGGGCCAGGGCCTCCCCAGCCTCACAGCAAAACATTTCTCCCCAAGAGCTCATCTCAATCTCCTCACACTCTCTTCAAATTCCTCAAAATGATGACTTTCACCCCAAATCTCCTCACTGACACCCCAAAACTGTGACTTTCTACCTCAAATCCCCTCACAAACTCCACAAAACCACTTTTGACCTCAAATCCCCCCAAACTCCCCAAATCTGCAACTTTCACCGTCCCAAATCCATGACTTTTTAGCTCAAATACCCTCCCCAAAATTCCCTAAAAATGCAATTTTTACCCCAAATCTTCTCCAATTTCCCCTCAGACACCCCCAAACTCCATTTTTTCACCCAAATCGCCTCACAAACTCCCCAGAAATGCGATTTTTACCTCAAATGCCCTCACAAACTCCCCAAACCCACGACTTTTGACCTCAGATCTCTCCCAAACTCCCCAAAACTGCATCTTTCACCATGACCCCCCAGAACACTCCTAAATCCATGACTTTTTAGTTCAAATACCGTCCCCAAATTCTGTAAAAATGCAATTTTTACCCCAAATTGTCTCCAATTCACCCTCAGACTCCCCAAAACTCCATTTTTTACCTAAATTGCCTCACAAACTCCCAAGAAATGTGATTTTTAGCTCAAATCACCCCCAAAACTCCCCCAAACTGCAACTTTCACCACAATGCTCCTCACAGCCCTCCCCAAACTCCAAAAACCACGACTTTTTACCCCAAACCTCTTTTTATCCACAAAACCACAACTTTTACCTCAATTCTTCTCAAATTTCCCCTCACAAACCCCCAAACCCATGACTTTTGACCACAAATCCCCCCCAAACTCCTCAAAACCGCAACTTTCACCACAACCTCCCCATAACCCTCCCAAATCCATAACTTTTTAGCTCAAATCCCGTTCCTAAATTCCCTAAAAATGCAATGTTTACCCCAGATCGTCTCCAGTTTCCCCTCAGACTTCCCAAACTCCATGTTTTTATCTCAAATCCCCTCACAAACTCCCCCAAACTGCAACTTTCACCTGAAATCTCCACATAACTCTCCCCAAAATGTGACTTTTCAGCTCAAATTCTGTCCCCAAATTCCCTAAAAATGCAATTTTTACCCCAAATCTTCTCCAATTTCCCCTCAGACGCTCCAAAACTCCGTTTTTTTCACCCAAATCGCCTCACAAACTCCCCAGAAATGCCATTTTTACCCCAAATCCCCTCACGCACCCCAGAAATGCGATTTTTTTACCTCTCCCCCCGCCGCCCCTCGCTCTCCCCTCTCGCAGCCCCCCCAGCCCGAGGGGACCCGGCCGCAGCGCCCCGGGGCGGGGGCCCCTCCCGGCGGGGCGGGCCCGTGCGCGGCCGCACGTCCGGAGCGGAGCGGGGCGAGCGGCGCGGGCAGAGCCGGGCGGGGCGGCCCCGCGCCTGCTGACAGCCCGCGGCTCGGGGTTCGGCTCCACTCGGAGCGGTTCGGCTCCACTCGGAGCGGTTGGGCTCGGTGTTCGGCTCCACTCGGCTCCACTCGGAGGGGTTCGGCTCGGGGTTCGGCTGCACTCGGAGAGGTTCGGCTCGGCTCGGCTGGGCTCGTGTCGGCTCGGCTGGGCTCGTCTCGGCGCCGTTGGGCCCGGTCGGCGCGGGCGATGGCGGTGCCGGAGCCGGACACGCGTTTGGCGCAGGAGAAGGAGGAGGAGAGCGAGGAGGAGAGCGAGGTCCTGGAGGAGAGTCCGTGCGGGCGCTGGCACAAACGGCGCGAGCAGGTGCGGGGGGGGTGGGGCGGGCTCGGGGTGCCCGGTGTGGGGTACCCGGTGTGAGGATCTGGCCTTGGGGTGCCCCGTGTGGGGTGCCCGGTGTGAGGTGCCCGGTGTGGGGTGCTCGGTGTGGGGTGCCGGGTGTGGGGGTCCAGGCTCAGGGTACCCGGTGTGAGGTGGCCGGTGTGGGGTGCCTTGGTATGGGGATCTGGGCTTGGGGTGCCCCGTGTGGGGTGCCCAGTGTGAGGTGCCCGGTGTGGGGTGCTCGGTGTGGGGTGCCGGGTGTGGGGTGTCCTGGTGTGGGGTGCTCTGTTTTGGGGTGCTCACTGTGGGAACAAGTGTGGAGCACGACCCCACGGTGACACTTGCAGAACCCTGGGACAGTCTGGACTGGAAGGGACCCCAAAGCCCACCGAGTGCCACCCCCCTGCCATGGGCAGGGAGGGACGCCTCCCACTGGGTCAGGGGGCTCCGAGCCCCATCCAACCTGGCCTTGGGCACCTCCAGGGATGGGGCAGCCACCACTGCTCCGGGTGCAGCCGGGCACCTGCAGGATTGGGGAGGGGTGGGATGGGCTCCCCCGGGCTCTGGGGGCAGCGAGAGGAGGGTGCCCCATGGTTTGGGTTTTGGTTGGCATCTCTCTAGGGGTTGCAGCACCGCAGCTGCATCTTGGGCAACGCCGAGGGCTGCGGGCTGAGCCAGATGGGCAAGAGCAGTGTTGTGGGCACAGCATGCGCAGCACTGCTGCTGGGCACGGGACGAGGGAAGTGGCCGTGCTGCCCAGATTGCACAGGAGGGCGGAAGGTTTGGGTAAGAGCCTGGTTTGTTGCAATTCCAGAGGCGCTCGGGTACGAACCGGGAAGGAAAACCAGTGCCTGGTGTCTGCGGGCATCACCCGACACCAGCGAACGTTCCCTTTGCCACATCCCCATGGCCAGGAGTGCATCGGGTGTTTTGACCATGGTTTTCATGATGTCATGGAATGGGTTGGGTTGGAAGGGATCCCAAAGCCCACCCAGTGCCACCCCCTGCCATGGGCAGGGACACCTCCCACTGGGTCAGGGGGCTCCAAGCCCCAGCCAACCTGGCCTTGGGCACCTCCAGGGATGGGGCAGCCACCACTGCTCTGGGCACCCTGGGCCAGGGCCTCCCCAGCCTCGCAGGAGAACATTTCTCCCCCAGATCTCACCTCAATCTCCCCTCTTTCAGCCCCAAACCGTTCCCCTCGTCCCATCCCTGTGGTCCCTGCTCCATTACCCTCCCCCCCCCCCCCCCGAAATGCTCCATCATCCGTGGGAGCACGGAGTGAAGCCTGGGTGGGATCTTCCCCATCCAATGAGCCAAGCTCGGCTGGGTCAGGATGAACCCACCCTGGCAAATCCCCAATGACGAAGCAGAAGCTGTAAAACCAGTCAGGGGTCAGAAAAAACCCAGAAAGCTTGAAAAGAGCGCGCGGCCCCATCCTGGTGATCCTGGTGATCCCTTCTGCCCTGGAGAACCTTCCCTGCACACCAGCAGCCTCGCTCTCCCGGGAAGGGCTGGAAACAAAGCGGCTCTTAAAAATAGCTCTGGTGGCAGAGACGGAGCCGCTGGAGGCTCTCCCAGTGCCCGAGCCGTTGCTGAACTGGTTTTTCCCTGCCTCGAACTGCAAATACAACTCAGACCTAAGAAAGGGAACCTTTGCTCCTCCGCGATTCCGGCACTTCCAGCGCTTTTCCATGTTTTGCTTTCACGTTGCGACCTGTAGGAACCCCCAGCGACCCCTCCTGCGAACTTCCTTCCTTTCCTTCCTTTCCTTCCTTTCCTTCCTTTCCTTCCTTTCCTTCCTTTCCTTCCTTTCCTTCCTTTCCTTCCTTTCCTTCCTTTCCTTCCTTTCCTTCCTTTCCTTCCTTTCCTTCCTTTCCTTCCTTTCCTTCCTTTCCTTCCTTTCCTTCCTTTCCTTCCTTCCTTTTCTTCCTTTCCTTCCTCCTTCCCTTCCTCCTTCCCTTCCTCCCTGAGGCCTGGCCATCAGCATCGGCAGAGTTTGGAGTTGAGAAGCAACTCCAAAATCAGCTCCAAGGTTGCCGTTAACATCATGGGTTTGTCAGCCAGAGAGCGCAGCTAGGAAATCTCGTCTCTGATCAGTGATGATCCGAGGGCTTCTGCCCAGGAGACTGCACCTGGAGCCCCGGGTCCAGCTCTGGAGTCCTCAGCACAGGGAGGACCTGGAGCTGTTGAGCCGGTCCAGAGGAGGCCACGGAGATGCTGCGAGGGCCAGAGCAGCTCCTGTACAAGGGCAGGCTGGGAGAGTTGGGGTTGTTCAACCTGGAGAGGAGAAGGCTCTGGGAGACCTTAGAGCAGCTTCCAGAACTCCCAGATCCCATCCCTGGAGGTGTCCAAGGCCGGGTTGGATGGAGCTTGGAGCCCCCTGATCCAGCGGGAGGTGTCTGTGCATGGAGTGAAACTGAATGGGCTTTGAGTCCCCTTTCCACCCAACCCATTCCACAAGTCCATGATCTTTGAGGTCCCTTCCAACCCAACCCATTCCATGATTCAATATTTGTGGACACAAGGTGGAACTGTTTGAACAGAAGCTTTGCTGAAACGGATGGTGCAGTCGTCCTCTTGGGGTCTGTCCCGGGGGCTTGGCCAGGGACAGAATTCCCCGTCCTGCATTGGGTTCTCCTTCCAGCCTGCACAGGGACGGCTTTGCCAGTTGCTCGGGGTCTGCTTTCCTTGTGTTCCTTTCTCCGTTTCAAGAGCCCTTTAATCCTCGGCGATCCCACCCGGCCATAACAACCCCTGTCTTGTTCTCGCTGCCAGGAGGGAGGTGGCACCAGCTGGGTGGGAGAGGGCAGCGCAGAGACTTGTCCTTTGTCAGGCGCCAACACGATCCTTTATTTCCACTCGTGTTCTCCTCGGGAATGTTTGTGTTTGCAGCTCCTGGGCTGCTCCATGAGCTCCGAAGGCGCAGCCAGACAGGCTGGGAGAGCTGGGGTTGTCCAGCCTGGAGAGGAGAAGCCTCTGGGGAGACCTTAGAGCAGCTTCCAGTAGGGAAAGGGGCTCCAGGAAAGCTGGGGAGGGGCTCTGGATCAGGGAGTGCAGGGATGGGATGGGATAAAGGGAATGGTTTTGTGGTGAAAGAGGGGAGATTGAGATCTTGTTGAATCTCGTGAGGTTCCCCCAGCCCCATTTCTCCAGCTGCCCCGGTGCCCCTGGATCCCGGGAAAGCCGCGTGCCCAACACGGCTGTGGAGTAGCCTCCTCAGCCCTGGGTTCCTGCTGCTCCTGCAGGACCTGCTCCAGCCTCGGCACCACCGTGTCCATTGTCCCTTGGGATGCCGGAGGTGTCAGAGTAGCACCTCAACCCTCTCAGCCCGATTTTTTTTTAACTTTTCCAAGTTTTAAGCAATAATTTCCACGTTGCTGTGGCCCCCCTGGCTCTGCCTCCTCCAGAGAGAGCGAAGCCACCAGAGCCAGGGAATGCAGGGCTTGGAGAAGGCACTGGGAGCTGGGAAAGGGATCCCTGTGGAGACGCCTTCCCCCTCCTCTGCCGCTTGCGTGCGTTGTTCCAAGAGGACCTCGCTGCTCCCTGGGGCTCAGCAGGACCTCCCTGCTCACAGGAGCCTGGGCGCAGCCTCCCGAGAACCCAGAGCAGGGAGCCAGGGGGAGATTTACACCACAAAACTCACATTGTGTTCCTGCTCAACCTCGTGGCCAACGAATCCGGGGGCCAAAGTGGATAACATGGCGTCACAGAGACGCACGCGGTGAGCTCCACCACCTTCCCCCCCCAGCTGGTCCTCAGTGACGGAGCAATTCCCAGGGAACCTAAGGCTGCCCCATCCCTGGAGGTGCTCAAGGCCAGGTTGTATGGGGCTTGGAGCCCCCTGACCCGGTGGGAGGGGTCCCTGCCTCTGGCACTGGTTGGCTTTGAGGTCCCTTCCAACCCAACCCATTCCATGGTTCCATGATGCCAAGCCGTGTCCAAGCACGGGGCAGCGGGAGCTGTGCCCCTTGTTCCCTAGCCCTGAGGCCCCCCCCAGTTTCTCTGCTGCTCCTGGGACCCCTCGATTGGTTTGGGAGCGATTTCTGGTCGGATGCAGCTGCCTCCTCAGCGTTTCTCTCCTCACTGCTCCCCGGGGACCCCCCTGAGATCCTGCCAAGGGCTTTCTGGAAGCGGCCGGCACTGTTTACCCACTCAGGCTCTGGAGCTTTGCCCGTTCCACGCAGTGGAACCATTGGCGGCGCCCAGAGCTGCTGGGAAGCCCGGAAAGGCCTGGCACGAGGTAGGGGCAGCGACGCCTGTGCGGGGCCCTTCAGCCCTGGCCACCGCTGCAATGCCGAGAGAGCTTGGATTTCTTTCCACACTCTCGGAGTGCAAGGCCGCTGCTCGGGATCCGTGGTGGCATCACCCACAGCCTCCAGATCCCAGCAGATCCCTCCTCACCCACCCACAGCCTCCAGATACCAGCAGATCTGTTGTTGAGAGTCCAGGACACTGCTTTGGGTCCGAGAAGGGTTTGTTGGGAGCGGGGAGGCTGTGGTGCAGGATCCAATTGGGACCGGAATCCTGGGCTCAGCTCTGGGCCCCTCGCTCCGAGAAGGACCCTGAGGAGCTGGAGCACGTGCGGAGAAGGGAATGAAGCTGGGAAGGAGCTGGAGAACAGGGGTTGTGGGAGCGGCTGAGGGACCAGGGGGGTGGTTTGGTCTGGAGAGGGGGAGGCTGAGGGGAGCCCTCATCGCTTTCCGCGGCTCCTGGAGAGGAGACTGGAGCTGGGTTGGTCTCTGCTCCCAAGGAACAAGGGATGGGATGAGAGGAAACGGCCTCCAGTTGCACCCAAGGGGGGGTGTTCAAATTGGATATTGGCAAAAATTCCTTGAGGCAAGAAGTGGTGAAGCCCTGGCAGAGGCTCCCAGGGCAGGGGGGAGTCCCCATCCCTGGGGGGGGTCAGAAACCATGTGACTGTGGCACCTGGGGACAGAGTTCAGTGGGCACAAGGGGGCTGGGTTGACGGTGGGACTGGATGAGCTGGGAGCGCTTGGCCAACCTCAACAATCCGTTGGTTCTTGGGGGTCTTGGGGGGTGATGGAGCACCCGGGGGTGCTGAGCCGTCACCCACTGCCCCGGCAGTGGTTCCTCCAGCAGGGCCCTCGCTGGGCACTGCTGCACTGGGAACACTGGGAGGCTGTGGTGAGATGCCAGCTGGCTTTGGGCATGGCATACGGAGCCCGGCAGTGAGGAGGGCACAGAACAGAGGGGCTTTGTGTGGAAGCAGCAGGATCCATGCCATGAGTGGCCGCAGCCCCACGCGGTGACGTGTCGGCGCAGCCAGGGCATGGCCAAACAATCCCGCGTTTCATTGGGCACTGCCAGCTCCATCCTCTCGTCTCCCCTTGGCCCTTGGGGACACGCGGCACTGCCTCTGCCCCAGCTGCCAGGGCTGGGGCAGGGAATTATGGAATTGTTCAGGGCAGGGAAGGTCTCCAAGTCCAACCCTGCCCCTGGCACTGCCAACCCCACTGTGGAAATGCATCCCTGAGCATCTTGGACGGAAACCTGTGCAGGGGTGGGGATGCCTCCACCACCCTGGGAACCTCTGCCAGGACTTCACCTCTCTTTCCCTCAGGCAGTTGTCCCCCATATCCAATCTGAGCCCCCGACCGTCACTGACGGCTCTCGCTGGGCTGGAAGGGTCGCGAGGGGCTGGCGTGAAGCAGTGCCAGCTGCTGCGGTGCCCGAGGTCCCATGTGGGCAGATCCAGAGGGCAGAACGGGCAGTGGGGTGGGGATTTGAGCTGGAAGAGGGAACGTTCTCTGTGAGGGTGGGGAGGGCCTGGACCAGGGTGCCCAGAGAAGCCATGGCTGCCCCATCCCTGGAGGTGTCCAAGGCCAGGTTGGATGGGGCTTGGAGCCCCCTGACCGGTGGGATGTGTCCCTGCCCATGGCAGGGGGTGGCACTGGATGGGTTTGGTTTCCCTTCCAACCCAACCCATCCCATGGTTCCATGCTTTGCTCTGCTCAGTGTTTCCCTTGTGGGTTTCTCTGGGGCTGGGAGCCGTGGGCAGGGCTGCGGCCCGGGCGGTCTCACACCTTCTCGTGCCTCGCAGGTGAACCAGGGGAACATGCCCGGCATCCAGAGCACCTTCCTGGCCATGGACACAGAGGAGGGCGTGGAGGTGGTGTGGAATGAGCTGCTCTTCACCGACAAGAAGGCCTTCAAAGCACACGAGGTGAGCCCGTCCTCCCCCGCAGGGGCTTCGCCCACCACCCCGAGACCACTGCACCCCCTTCCTGGGTGGCATTACCGATCCCTGCTGCTCCTGGGACGCTTCTGTCACCAGTGCTGATCACAGCCTGTCCTGCTGTCCCTTGTCCTCGTCCTGTCCCTTGGCTTCTCTCTCAAGGATGACTCCACATGTCCCCTGGACCCCAAAACCGCATTCCCTGGGCACCCCGGCCCTGTTTCTCTTGCTCTCAGAGGCGCCTGGCCGCGTGCCAGGATCTGAGCCCTCACCTCTCCTCTCTCTGCCTGCAGGAGAAGATCAAGACCATGTTTGAGCAGCTGGTGCTGGTGGATCACCCCAACATCGTGAAGCTCCACAAGTACTGGCTGGATGTGAAAGACTCGAAGGCGCGGGTAGGGAGAGCTCAGGGGGCAGTGCGTGTGGTGCCCAGCACAGGCAGGGCTATCATCAGCTTCATTCCTTCGCTTGGAGCACCCCCAGCACAGACCTCGCCGGGGGAGCAGGGACAGGATCCACCCCAAGGAGAAGGACTTGGGGTGCTGGGGGAAGAGAAGCTCAAGGAGAGCCACAACGAGCGCTCCCAGCCCAGAAACCAAGGGTGTCCTGGGCTGCACCCAGAGCAGGGGGAGCAGAGGGGAGGGAGGGGGTTCTGCCCCTCTGCTCCACTCTGGGGAGATCCCACCTGGAGCCCTGGGTCCGGGTCTGGAGTCCTGAGGTCAGAAAGGACCTGGAGCTGTTGGAGCGGGTCCACAGGAGGCCACAGAGATGGTCCAAGAGCTGGAACAGCTCTCATGAAGAAAGGCTATGAGAGTTGGGGTTGTCCAGCCTGGAGAGGAGAAGGCTCTGGGAGACCTTAGAGCAGCTTCCAGTAGGGAAAGGGGCTCCTGGAAAGCTGGGGCGGGGCTCTGGATCAGGGAGTGCAGGGACGGGACGAGGGGAACGGTTTTGAGCTGAAATTTGGGAGATTGAGGTGAGCTCTTGGGGAGAAATGTTTTGCTGTGAGGGTGGGGAGACCCTGGCCCAGGGTGCCCAGAGCAGTGGTGGCTGCCCCATCCTTGGAGGTGCCCAAGTCCAGGTTGGATGGGGCTTGGAGCCCCCTGACCCAGGCGGAGGTGTCCCTGCCCATGGCAGGGGGTGGCACTGGGTGGGCTTTGGGGTCCTTTCCAACCCAAACCATTTCAGGACTCCATGATCTCCAAGGTCCCTCCCAACCCAAACTGTTCCACTGTTTCTTCTCCGCACTCTTGCCTGCACTCCCGGCCGGGGCAGGGATGCTGACGTTTGTCTCCCCCTCCAGGTCATCTTCATCACAGAATACGTGTCCTCTGGGAGCCTGAAGCAGTTCCTGAAGAAAACCAAGAAGAATCACAAGGCCATGAATGCCAGGGTGGGTTCCCATGGAGTGTGCACGGTGTCCCCAGGGAAGGAGGCAGCTCCGGGGGTCTCAGCTCTCATGAGGCACCACAAGACCCTGCGGCGCTCCCCGAGTTCCCAGTGTCATAGGGAGCTGCATCTTGGTGAGGGCAAGGGCTGAACTTCTCCAGGACAGCCCAGAAACCCTTCCTGGTGCCAGGATCGGAGCCTGAGAGGGGGTCGGGTGAGAGAGGGGCGATGGAGATGGGATCCTGGGAAGGAATTGTCCCCTGTGATGGTGGGGAGGCCCTGGCCCGGGGTGCCCAGAGCAGTGGTGGCTGCCCCATCCCTGGAGGTGCTGAAGGCCAAGTTGGGTGGGGCTTGGAGCCCCCTGGCCCAGTGGGAGGGGTCTGCCAGAAGGATGAGATCTCAGCTCCGATGTGTTCTGTGCTGTCCGTGTGTCCGTCCATGGTCCCACCAGGCTCAGGGGGACTCTGTCTGTGACCAAGGACAAGATCTGAACTCCGATGGGTTCTGTGCTGTTCGTGTTTCTGTCCATGGTCCCACCAGGCTCAGGGGCGCTCTGTCTGTGACCAAGGACGAGATCTCAGCTCCAATGGGATCTTTGGACGAGGGTTGGGAAGCCCTGGTTCTCTGACCGGGGGTCAGCAGGCAGTCGCGCAGCTCCCCTCTGGGGCATGGTTGGGGAGGGACAATGCCCCCAGTCCCAGGGTGACGGGTGGGAACATTCCCCCCGCGGCCACTGTTGCTGACATCAAGCTCGGATCTCCCCTCCAGGCGTGGAAGCGCTGGTGCACTCAGATCCTCTCTGCGCTCAGGTAAGGTCAGCGTCGCTGCCGTGTCAGCCGAGCTCTGCGCGTGGCTGGGGCGTGTGAGGTGCTCAGCACTGTTTGCGCTCCCCCAGCTTCCTGCACTCCTGCGACCCCCCCCATCATCCATGGCAACCTCACCAGTGACACCATCTTCATCCAGCACAACGGGCTCATCAAGATCGGCTCCGGTGGGTCTGAGCACGGTGGAAAGGGGCAGCGGGAGGAGCTGCCAACACGGGGTGGGGGGTTCGGCGGGATGAGGTGCCTGGGTGGCCAATGGTTGGGTGGAAGAGGCAGGAGGCGCAGGGTCCCCCATGGGTCGCCCATGCGAGGAGTGATGGTTCCTTCTCTTCTCTTTGGGTCTCCTGCTCCATGGCTTCTTCCTCATCTGCTTCTGGATGGCGCTGACTGGGCAGTCTGGCACAGGGTGTTTGCCAATGGTGAGTGACCCCTGCCCCACTCCCAGCTCTCCCAGCGGCATCGCGGCCCCCTCCTCGTGAGCAGAGGAACAGGGGAGCAGCCCCGGGCTCTGCCGAAGTCCCTCACGGAATCCTGGAACGGTGCGGTGGGAGGGGACCCCAAAGCCCACCCAGTGCTACCCCCTGCCATGGGCAGAGACCCCTCCCACTGGGTCAGGGGGCTCCAAGCCCCATCCAATCTGGCCTTCAACACCTCCAGGGATGGGGTAGGGACACCTCCCATTGGATCCCCCATCATAGGAAGGAGATGGAGCTGTTGGAGCGGGTCCAGAGGAGGCCACGGAGATGATCCAAGGGCTGGAGCAGCTCCTGTACGAGGACAGGCTGGGAGAGTTGGGGTTGTCCAGCCTGGAGAAGAGAAGGCCGTGGGGAGATCTTAGAGCAGCTTCCAGTAGGGAAAGGGACTCCAGGAAAGCTGGGGAGGGGCTCTGGATCAGGGAGTGCAGGGAGGGGATGAGGGGAATGGTTTTGGACTGGAATTTGGGAGATTGAGGTGAGCTTTTGGGGAGAAATGTTTTGCTGCTAGGGTGGGGAGACCCTGGCCCAGGGTGCCCAGAGCAGTGGTGGCTGCCCCGTTCCTGGAGGTGTCCAAGGCTGGGTTGAATGGGGTTTGCAGGTGTCCCTGCCCAT
This sequence comes from Neomorphus geoffroyi, assembly GCA_033558235.1. Lineage (NCBI taxonomy): Eukaryota > Metazoa > Chordata > Aves > Cuculiformes > Neomorphidae > Neomorphus > Neomorphus geoffroyi. Next base: position 229,739 of record JAUMJM010000134.1, on the reverse strand, counting down.
GGCAGGTGGTGGCACTGGGTGGGCTTTGAGGTCCCTTCCAACGCAAACCACTCCGTGATTCTATGAAGTGGCTCGGTTGAGCTGTGATGCTGAGCATTTCTTGTTCCCCCTGCAGCGCTCCCGGACGACCTGCGGAGCCCCATCAGGATTGAGAGGGAAGAGCTCCGCAACCTGCATTTCTTCCCACCGGAGTATGGCCGTGAGTGCGGGTCTGCGGCTGGGGTGCCGGAAGTGGGGGCACCCAGGGGATGCGGAGTGGGATCCTGGGGGAGGCACGTACGTGGATCCAGAGGGAAGGGAAGGATCCAGAGGAACCTGGGCAGCTGGAGAAGTTGGGCTGTGGGACCTCATGAGGTTCAACAAGGCCAAGGGCAACGTCCTGCGCCTGAGCTGGGGCAACTCCTGGTGTCACTGTAGGATGGGGAACGACGTGAGTGAGAGCAGCCCCGAGGAGAAGGACTTGGGGTGCTGGGGGAGGAGGAGCTCAAGGAGAGCCATAACGAGTGCTCTCAGCCCAGAAACCAAGGGTGCCCTGGGCTGCACCCAGAGCAGGGGGAGCAGAGGGGAGGGAGGGGGTTCTCCCCCTCTACTCCGCTCTGGGGAAACTCCACCTGGAGGCCTGGGTCCAGTTCTGGAGTCCTGAGGTCAGGAAGGACCTGGAGCTGTTGGAGTGGGTCCAGAGGAGGCCACGGAGATGGTCCAAGAGCTGGAACAGCTCTCATGAAGAAAGGCTGGGAGAGTTGGGGTTGTCCAGCCTGGAGAGGAGAAGGCTCTGGGAGACCTTAGAGCAGCTTCCAGTAGGGAAAGGGACTCCAGGAAAGCTGGGGAGGGGCTCTGGATCAGGGAGTGCAGGGACGGGACGAGGGGAATGGTTTTGAGCTGAAATTTGGGAGATTGAGGTGAGCTTTTGGGGAGAAATGTTTTGCTGTGAGGGTGGGGAGCCCCTGGCCCAGGGTGCCCAGAGCAATGGTGGCTGCCCCATCCCTGGAGGTGTCCAAGGCCAGGCTGGGTGGAGCTTGGTGCCCTCTGACCCTGTGGGCAGGGGATGCTCCAAGTGGCCAGTGTTGGCCGAGACCTCTGGCTCTGATGTGGTTCTGGCTTGGTTTTACAGAGAAGGCTGATGGGACAGCTGTGGACATCTTCTCCTTCGGGATGTGCGCGCTGGAGGTACGGAGCAGGGCAGCCGTGGTGCCCAGGGGCCTGCAGAGACCCTGCTTCCAGGGCAGTATTGTCCTTGCTGAGTCTCCTGGGGATGGCGGTGGCCTGAGGAGCTTCTTGAAGAGCCTCCCTGCCCTTTTCCAAACCTCGCTGCGAGCTTAGGAGACGTCTCAGCAGAGCGTTTTGAGAGTCCAAGGGCTGGAGCACCTCCTGGAGGACAGGCTGGGAGAGCTGGGGTTGTCCAGCCTGGAGAAGAGGCTGCCCCATCCCTGGAGGTGTTGAAGGCCGTGTTGGATGGGGCTTGGAGCCCCTTGACCCAGTGGGAGTTGTCCCTTCCCTTGGCAGGGAGTGGCACTGGGTGGGCTTTGAGGTCCCTTCCAACCCATTCCATGATTTTCTGCTGCCCTGGGTGCAGGAACCGGATGAGCTCAGCTCCTCTGTCCTCACCTGGTGCTTCTTGGCCATTGCTGCTGGTGCCTCGTCTTCCTCCTCGGGCTGTGACAGCCCTGGAAGGGAGGATGTGCAGAATGTGGGGCCGGTGGTGCCACCTGTGTTGTCCCCTGATGGACAGGGAGCAGCTTCTCATGTCCTGGGAACTCTAGGAACAAGTGGGGACCTAAGGAAATCCAGAGCCTGGGCAGGTGCCACGTCCTGGTGAGGAGCTCCTGGCTCCACTGGGCCAGGGATGTCCCTTTGGGAAGCCTCCCTGGCCTGACCCCGCGCTTGGCCGCGTGGAGATATTGCTGAGCTGCTTCTCCTGCAGATGGCGGTGCTGGAGATCCAGACCAATGGGGACACCCGGGTCTCGGAGGAGGCCATCGTGCGTGCCCGGCATTCCCTGGATGATCCCAACATGAGGGTGAGTCCAGGTAGTCAAACAGAGCCCCCAGATGGGTCCAACGTCCATCCAAGGCTGTCAACCTGCCTGTGAGCATCCATCCCCACCGGAGACACCTGGAATGTCGGAGCCAGCCTAGAATCCCTGGGTGCTCCAGGTGGTAGCAGAGCTGGGAAAGGGGAATGGAGACAATGACCTCAACGAGGCCAACGGCAAAGGTCCCACACGTGGGGCAGGGCAACCCCAGCACAGACCCTGCCGGGGGAGCAGGGATGGGATCCGCCCCAAGGAGAAGGACTTGGGGTGCTGGGGGAGGAGGAGCTCAAGGAGAGCCATAACGAGTGCTCTCAGCCCAGAAACCAAGGGTGCCCTGGGCTGCACCCAGAGCAGGGTGAGCAGAGGGGAGGGAGGGGGTTCTCCCCCTCTACTCCGCTCTGGGGAAACTCCACCTGGAGGCCTGGGTCCAGTTCTGGAGTCCTGAGGTCAGGAAGGACCTGGAGCTGTTGGAGTGGGTCCAGAGGAGGCCACGGAGATGGTCCAAGAGCTGGAACAGCTCTCATGAAGAAAGGCTGGGAGAGTTGGGGTTGTCCAGCCTGGAGAGGAGAAGGCTCTGGGGAGACCTTAGAGCAGCCTCCAGTAGGGAAAGGGGCTCCTGGAAAGCTGGGGAGGGGCTCTGGATCAGGGAGTGCAGGGACAGGACGAGGGGAACGGTTTTGAGCTGAAATTTGGGAGATTGAGGTGAGCTCTTGGGGAGAAATGTTTTGCTGCTAGGGTGGGGAGGCCCTGGCCCAGGGTGCCCAGAGCAGTGGTGGCTGCCCCATCCCTGGAGATGCTGAAGTCCAGGTTGGATGGGGAGGTGTCCCTGCCCATGGCAGGGGGTGGCAGTGGGTGAGCTTTGAGATCTTCCAGGATGAGAGGAACCAGGGAGCAGGGGTCCTGCGGCTGGGCGGGTGGTGGTGCCGTGGGAACCTGTGACGGCAGTGGTGGCGATAAAGCTGGGCAGCACAAGAAAGGCGTCTTTAGTGCCAGAAGGACCTAGAGGGGCTGGAGCACATCCAGAGAAGGGAATGGAGCTGGGAAGGAGCTGGAGAACAGGGGTTGTGGGAGTGGCTGAGGAACCGGGGGGTTGGTCTGGAGGAGGCTGAGGGGAGACCTCATCGCTCTCCACAGCTTCTGGGAAAGAGGTTGTGGTGAGGTGGGTGCTGGGCTTTGCTTCCAAGGAACAGGAGATGGGATGAGAGGGAATGGCCAGGTGGGTTCAGATTGGACACTGGGAACAATTCCTTGAGGGAAAGAGTGGTGAAGCCCTGGCAGAGGCTCCCAGGGCAGGGGGGGCGTCCCCATCCCTGGGGGGGTTCAGACACCATGTAGACGTGGTGCTTCAGGACAGGGTTCAGTAGGGGCTTTGGTTTTGTGTTGATTTTTGGACCGGATGATCTTCAAGGTCTTTTCCAACCTGAACAACTCCATGATGCCATGAATGTCCTGCTTCGCCTCCAGTTCATGCCTTCTCCTTGACCCTCAGGAGTTCATCCTGTCCTGCCTGACCCTCAACCCCGACAAGCGACCGACTGCAAACAACCTGCTTTTCCACCGGGTGCTCTTCGAGGTGCATTCCCTGAAGCTGCTGGCAGCGCACTGCTTCATCAACAACCAGTGTGAGTAACTGCGAGGCCACCGGACCCCCCAGCTTGTGGCGATGGGCACGTGGAGGAACCAGTGGCTCCTGGACCTTCCCTGGGGTCCGTGCTGCCGAATCATGGAATCCTGGAATGGGTTGGGTTGGATGGGACCTCCAAGATCACGGAATCATGGAACAGTTTGGGTGGGAAGGGACCCCAAAGGCCATGCAGTGCCACTGCCTGCCGTGGGCAGGGACACCTCCCACTGGGTCAGGGGGCTCCAAGCTCCATCCAACCTGGCCTTGGACACCTCCAGGGATGGAACAGCTGCCGCTTCTCCAGGCAGCCTCCTGCTGACTCCCCTTTCTGCTTGGCCCTAGACCTGATGCCAGAGAATGTGGTGGAGGAGAAGATAAAGGAGCTGGACCTGAACATGGTGATGGCAGAGATACGGAGAGAGGGTCGGCCTGGAGTGCAGTGGAGGTGAGGATGGGTGGGGAGAGTCCATCGCCAAGAGCCCAGGTGACCCTTGGGGTCAGAGGTGCTTCCACTGCTCTTCTCTCCCGCCTCTCCCAGCAATCCTCCTGTCTCGCTTCTGTCCCAGGTACTCGGAGGTCTCCTTCCTGGAACTCGACAAGTTCTTAGAGGACGTCAGGTGGGTTGGGGCGGTGCTGGCCGGTACCTGCCCGCTCCACGCGTCTGCCCTCAGCTGTCCCGCAGCACGGCAGCACATGGAAGGCATCCCCTTGGCGCAGCAGCACTGGGTCCTGTGCAATGTCCTCCGTGGTTCTCCTGGAGCAAGGGCAGCTCCGTGGTCTCCACATCCTCTCTGTGCTGCGATGCCCAGGTGCCAAGCCCTGGGCTGGAATGCGGCCTTTGTGGAATTGTGGGATGGGTTGGGTTGAGTTGGAAGAGACCCCAAAGCCCATCCAGTGCCACCACCTGCCATGGGCAGGAGCACCTCCAAGACCCATCCAACCTGGCCTTGGACACCTCCAAGGATGGGGCAGCCACCACTGCTCTGAGCACTCTGGGCCAGGGCCTCCCCACCCTCACAGCAGCACATTTCTCCTCAAGATCTCATCTCCATTTCCCCTCTTGGAGCCCCAAAGTGTGCCCCTGGTGCCACCCCTGCATGCCCTGCCCCACCTGTGCCTCCTCAGGCTCAGCTCTCTCCTGTCTCTCCACCAGGAATGGGATTTACCCCCTGATGAACTTTGCTGTCTCCAGACCTCACGCCCTCCCCCGAGCGCTCTCCCAGCCCCAGGAGGACCCTCAGAAAGCCAAGACCCCCACCCCGGAGTCCTTTGATGTGGAGACCAGGAAGGTAAGGTCAGAGCCAGGTGGAGTCGGATTCTCCGTTCCCAGTGTCCTGCTGCAGGAACACTGCTCCATCCCGCCCCGCTGAGCTCCCGAGCGCTGTCCTCCTCCCCTTGGCTGCTCCAGAGCTGCCGCAGCACCCGAGGCTGCGGCTGACCAGGTCCCAGGTCCTCTCCAACCAAGACCTCCAGAGCGGCCCTGTTGTTGCTGCTTCTTGGCTTGGCCTCCCCTCCTCATGCGTCCATGGGGTGGAACACAGCGAGTTCCGTGCCCAGTGCTGGGTTGGGATCCCATCAGCATTTGATCAGAGGGCGATGGAGCTGGGGAGAGGCTGGAGGACAAGGGACAAGAGTGGTGGGAGCGGCTGAGGGACCTGGAGGGGTTTGGTCTGGAGAAGGGGAGGCTGAGGGGAGACCTCATCGCTCTCTGCAGCTCCTGGAGAGGAGGTTGGAGCCGGATTGGTCTCTTCTCCCAAGGAACAAGGGATGGGATGAGAGGAAACGGCCTCCAGTTGTGCCAGGGAGGTTTAAATTGGACATTGGGAACAATTCCATCATGGAAAGAGTGGTGAAGCCTTGGCAGAGGCTGCCAGGGCAGGGGGGATTCCCCATCTCTGGAGTGGTTCAGAAACCGTATGGCTGTGGCACCTGGGTACAGCGTTCAGTGGGCATGGGGGGGCTGGGCTGAGGGTGGGACTGGATGAGCTGAGAGGACTTGGCCAACCTCAAAGATTCTGTGAAATCCTGTTGAACTCCGATGTTGGTTCCCCGCGGGGTTTCCTGTCTCGTGGGCTGGACGGTCGCTCACCCTCCTTGGCTCCCCTTGGCCCAGACCCCACGACATGAGGCAAGAACGGCTTCCATGGGAGCTCGGAGATGGTGCAGCTGTCCAACACCTCTCTCACCTCACACAGCACAAGGTGCTGAGGGAGTCCCTGAGGAAAACCTGTGCGTCGTCCCAATAACAATTCAAGGATTTTTTAAGGGTTGCTCCTCCCATAATCATGGATTCTTGGAATGGTTTGGGTTGGAGGAGACCTCCAAGCCCATCCAGTGCCACCCCCGCTGTGGGCAGGAATCCCTCCCACTGGGTCAGGGGGCTCCAAGCCCCATCCAACCTGGCCTTGAGCACCTCCAGGGATGGGGCAGCCACCACTGCTCTGGGCATCCTGGGCCAGGGCCTGATCACCCTCAGCATGAAGAATTTCTTCCCAATGTCCAATCTAAGTCTTCCCCCTTCCAATTTAAAGCCATTCCCCCTCATCCAATCACTCCAGACCCTTGGAGAAAGCTTTCCTGGAGCCTCTTTCCCTACTGGAAGCTGCTCTAAGGTCTCCCCAGAGCCTTCTCCTCTCCAGGCTGGACAGACCCAGCTCTCCCAGCCTGTCCTCATAGCAGACTCCACTCCAGTCCTCGGATCATCTCCGTGGCCTCCTCTGGCCTCGCTCCAACAGCTCCCTGTCCTTACATTGGGGATCCCAGAAGTGCGGCTGGAACGGGGAAGGTCACGGTGGCAGCTGGTGCTCAGGGATTTGAGCAGGAATCCAAGGGGCCGGTGGGAGCAGCATCCAAACTGACACTGCCTCTGGCCTCTTCCAGGTGGTGCAGATGCAGTGCAACCTGGAGCTGAATGAGGACAAGACCCAGTGGCACGTGAGTACCCCCCCTCATTCTCCACACCCATCTTGGGCATCCGACCAGGAAAAAGCCCCAGGTCAGCACTGCAGGACTTTCCACCTGTCCCTTTGCCTGACAAGAACAGGGCCACCACCCCCTCTGCCTGCAGACCTTGGTGATCTTTGAGGTCCCTTCCAAACCCAAACATTCCATGATGATTCCTTCCAGTTGAGCGGTTGCAGCTCAGCTCCTGGGAGAACGTTTCTCTGGGAACCACTCCACCCAAGCCATCCAATGTCTCAGCTTTACCCACGCCCTCCCCGTAGGTGCCGGTGCCAATGGCAGAGTTGGCACCTCAGGGAGGGTTCTCTTCTCTCCTCAGCTCACCCTTCTGCTCATCCTGGAGGACAAACTGCACCGACAGCTCAGCTACGACCTCCTGCCCAGTAGGTTCATTCACGCGTAGGTCGGGGCTGGTGGAGGCGGCAGCACCCTGGCCAGGTTTGGGCTCGGGTTGAGGTGGGCACAGAAGGAGTTTCCAATCAGTTTTCTTTCCTTCTTGGACTGGGAGAGCAGCCTAAACCCTAATGTCCACGTGGTGCTGGATCTTCTCCCCTCACACCCTGAGCTCATCACTTCTGCCTTTGGGTTCCAGTGGGAGTGTTGAGAGTGGCCACTGGGAACACGCGTTCCCAAGCTGAGGTCGGGCTGGGAGAGTTGGGGTTGTCCAGCCTGGAGAAGAGAAGGCTCTGGGGAGACCTTAGAGCAGCTTCCAGTAGGGAAGGGGCTCCAGGAAAGCTGGGGAGGGGCTCAGGATCAGGAGTGCAGGGATGGGACGAGGGGAACGGTTTTGAGCTGAAATTTGGGAGACTGAGGTGAGCTCTTGGGGAGAAATGTTTTGCTGCTAGGGTGAGGAGGCCCTGGCCCAGGGTGCCCAGAGCAGTGGTGGCTGCCCCATCCCTGGAAGTGTCCAAGGCCAGGTTGGATGGGGCTGGATGGGCTGTGGTTGGATGACACTTTGTCTGGATGGGCTTTGAGGTCCCTTCCAACCCAAACCATTCCATGATTCCATGACTCCATGACTCTGACTTGTAATCAACCAGAACCCCCAGATCCCATTCCTGGAGGTGCCCAAGGCCAGGTTGGATGGGGCTTGGAGCCCCCTGACCCAGTGGGAGGTGTCCCTGCCCATGGCAGGGGGTGGCACTGGGTGGGCTTTGGGGTCTCTTCCCACCCAAACCATTCCATGGTTCCACCCTGGTACACGGGGTCTGGGGTGACACCAGTGGGTGGTCCCCTCATTCCCAAGGGGTGCAGTTTCTGCACCTCCTCTCGGAGCAGAAGGTGGACTCTGGGAAGGGCTCTTCTCGGAGCAGGTCCAGCACAGCAGGTCCTTCCCATCACACCCAAGAGCCTCCTGGGGGCGGCGCAGCTGAGCGCCTGACGGTCTCACACCCGAAACTCAAACCCAAAGCTGCAAACGTTGGGCTGTAGCCTCGCGGCTGCGCCACAGCACGCTGAGACCCTCGGTGACCCCATTGCTGGGTCAGCCTGGCACCGGAGCTCGTTCCCACCCTGCACCTTCTCCTCCCATTCCCTGCCCACCTCTCTGCTCTCTTTGCCGCGGGACCATCTAGCAATGACCCAAAGCAGACACGGTGCGCCCGGAACGGAGCGCGATGCGGGTACTGTGGGCTGGGGTGGGGGCAGAGGCAGGGGAGGAGCTGGGACACGCATGAACTTCCATGTTGTCCCCATTCCTTGTCTCCACAGCTGACAACTCCAAAGACTTGGCCACAGAGCTGGTGCATTATGGATTCATCCACGAGGTAAGCCTCCTGCTGTTCCTCAGCTTGGCTGTGCGTCCATGGTGCCACTGGGTGCATCTCCCAGGTCCATGGGACACCTTGCAGGGCACCTGAGAGGAGTCAGAGCCCCTCCATTCCCTGTCCAACAGATGGAGGGCAGGCACAGAGGCCGCCCCACAGCGCTGAGTGGAGCTCCCAGAGCGGAGGCTGAAATGAGATCTTGGGAAGAAATTCTTCACACTGAGGATGGGGAGGCCCAGGTTGCCCAGAGCAGTGGTGGCTGCCCCATCCCTGGAGGTGCTGAAGGCCAGGCTGGATGGGGCTTGGAGCCCCCTGACCCAGTGGGAGGTGTCCCTGCCCATGGCAGGGGGTGGCACTGGGTGGGTTTAGAGGTCCCTTCCAACTCAACCCATTCCATCATTCCATGATTAACCCAACACTTCCAAGGCCACCACTCACCCACATCCCCATGTGCAATCACCATGTTCCAGAAGTGCTTGCTAGGTGTTACCAAAACTCCGATGTGAGATTGGTGGCTTGGGATGGAATCACCGTGGAAGGAGGTGTCCAAGGCAGCCAAATCCAAGTCTTGGTGAGGTTTCCCTTCTGTTTCAGGATGACTATGAGAAGTTGGCGAACTTCCTGGAGAATGCTTTCCACAAACACCGGTCTCCTCCCTCGTGAGCCTCCTCCAGCCGTTTGGGACAGCGCAGTGCCCCTGGACCGCAGGGATGGACGTGCACCAAACTGGATGGATCTGCGGGGCTCCTGCCCAAGCCTCCTCCGGCCAGGCTCTCACTCCCACCGGAGCCTTCGTGGCCCTCAGGAGGTGCCGGTGCTGTGAGAAGGCGGCAGCAAGCAGGGGAGTCCCCAGTGAACACCAGGACCAACGCATCCGTTGGGAGGAGCCGGGGCCAAGCAGCAGCTGGAGGGTGCGGGAGGTGACGGGGCAGTGCCCTGGCAGCCCCTTCCCACAGTGCTCCTGAAGGCAAAGCTGCTCCAAGCGCCCCCCAAAAGACAAATTTCCCTCTGGGAATTGTGAACTGTTCCCAGTGCCGCTCCCAACGCTCTTTTCCTTCTCTGCCAACTGGTGTCGCCTCCAAAAGGGAGGAGCAGAGCGGGCTCGGAAAGCTCTGGAGCAGATCCCGATCTGCCACCTTCCACCCTTCGTGCCCGCTTCCTCCGGGTCCTTAGGGCTTCCCAGCACAGAGGCGCCGCTGCGATGCCGTGGCCGCAGGGTGTGAGTTGGAGAGAGGGCGGCGCGGGGCTGGGCCTGGTGGGGCACAAGAAGGAAATCCCAAAATCCAAACCCACCAGCTGGATCCCAATGCGTGGCTCCACGGAAACCTCCCTGGTGCTGAAGACAACCCTCACCGTGCCCCTGTTCCTCTTCCGGCCTTCCGGAATCTCGTGGCCTCTGAAGGGAAAAAGCCCCGATGGCTCTTCCTTCCCCGTCTCTCCAGGGGGGTTGGAACTGGAGTCATTCCCTGGAAAAAGGGGCAATTGTCTTTGCTGCTGTGTGTCTGGCTCAGCTGGTGCCAAGGACAACTGGGAATTGTGTTGCGAAAGGTGCTCCGTGCCTCTCCATGATGCTCCGTGGTTCTCTGTGCCGCTCTGCAATGCTCTCTAGTTTTCCATGAGGATGCTGATGCTCCACGGCGCTCCATGCCATTCCATGATGCTCTGTGGTGCTCCGTGATGTTCCATGCCCTTCCATGATGCTCTGTGGTGCTCCATGGTGCTCCATGATGTTCCATGGTATTCTGTGATGCTCCATGATGTTCCATGGTGTTCCGTGATGCTCCGCGATGCTCCATGGTGCTCCGTATCTCTCCGTGATGCCCCGTGCCATTCCCGCTGTGCCCCACAGCAGCCGCCATACTGTGCTGTGCTGCGTTCTGCACTCTGCCAGGTCCCCCTGTGGGTCCTGCATGAGCCACGCTGCCCATGCTTTGCAGTGCCGCGCCGGTCGTGGTGCGCTGAGGTGCTTTGTGGAGCTTGCGCTGTGATGCCAGTTGTGCTTTGCTGTGCCAAATCATGGCTGGACAATCAATAAAGCTGCTGGAAGTCATGGATCTCCTCTGAGCAGGGCAAAACGCTCGGTCGTCATGGCCGGCTGGGAGGGACCTAGGCAGCGGAGAGCTGGGAGCACAGAAGGAACGTCACGAGGTGCCACAAGGCCAAGTGCCAGGTGTGACCCCAGCACAGACCCTGCCAGGGGAGCAGGGACAGGATCTGCCCCGAGAAGAAGGACTTGGGGTGCTGGGGGAGGAGAAGCTCAATTAGAGTCACGAGCACTCCCAGCCCAGAAACCACTCATGCCCTGGGCTGCACCCAGAGCAGGGGAGCAGAGTGGAGGGAGGGGGTTCTGCCCCTCTGCTCCACTCTGGGGAGATCCCACCTGGAGCCCTGGGTCCAGCTCTGGAATCCCCAGCACAGGAAGGACCTGGAGCTGTTGGAGCGAGTCCAGAGGAGGCCACGGAGATGATCCAAGGGCGGGAGCCGCTCCAGTACAAGGACGGGCTGTGAGAGTTGGGGTTGTTCCGCCTGGAGAGGAGAAGGCTCTGGGGAGACCTTAGAGCAGCTTCCAGTAGGGAAAGGGGCTCCAGGAAAGCTGAGAAGAGAGTTTTAGAAAGGCCTGGAGTGACGGAATGAAAGGAAACAGCTTTGAACTGGAAGGGGTGGGATTCAGATTGGACATTAGGGAGAAATGTTTTGCTGTGAGGCTGGGGAGGCCCTGGCCCAGGGTGCCCAGGGCAGTGGTGGCTGCCCCATCCCTGGAGGTGCCCAAGGCCAGGTTGGATGGGACTTGGAGCCCCCTGACCCAGTGGGGGGGGGTCCCTGCCCATGGCAGGGGGTGGCACTGGGCGGGCTTTGGGGTCCTTTCCATCCCAAATCATTCCAGGATTCCCGCACTCTGCCACCAGGAATCCCTGCACAGAGGGTCCGAGCGCCACAGCTGCAACACAGAGGCAGGAATTCATAGCCTCACGGGGTGATCGGACCTGACTCCCGGTGCCTACGCGCCCGCCCCATCCCCGTCCCCATCCCGGTGCCTTCCCGCCCTGCCCCGCCCACGTGACTCCCCCACTTCTCGCGAGACTTCCTGTCCGCCGCTGCAGCGCTCTCGCGAGAGTTCCTCGTCCCGCTCCGGTAGACCTCAGTGCTTTCGGGAGAGGTCCCCGTTCCCAACGCCTTCCCCGCGCTCCCGCGAGAATTCCCCATCCTCGCCGCCGCCGAGCTCTCGCGAGAGTTCCCTTTCTCCCCGCCCTTGCCGCCGAGATCTCGCGAGAGTTCTCACTTCCCCTCCCGCTTTCACCGTCTCCCGCGCGCGCCACCGAACTCTCGCGAGGTCCGCGCGTCGGCGGCCGGCAGGGAGGACAAGATGGCGGCCACGACCACCATCGCCCTGGTGAGCGGTGCGGCCCGGGCCGGGCCTCGAGGGAGCGCGGCGGCTTCAGAGGGTCTGCACGGGGCCGGGGGGGGGCGAGGGCGGGCCGGGGTCAGCGCACGGACCTGGGCTGCGGGCGGCGCGAGGCCTGCGGGGAGAATGGCGATTCCGGGCGGTGAGCGGGGCCCGGGGCAGAGGCGGGGAGCGGGGCCCAGACCGCCGGGCAGAGGCGGCCTCGGGCCCCCGGGTAGAGGCGGCCGCGGAGCTCCCGGCGCTGTTTGGCTGTGGGCAGGGGCTCCTGGCCGGCTCCAGGCCCGGGCGATGGGCTTGGCCGTGCTGGGAGCCGCGCGCTGCTTGCTCTGGGCCTTTTGTGCTGGGTTTGAAGGAGCTGGGAGGGCGCCCGCAACCTCCGCTCTTCTCTCACGGCTCCTCTCTCCCCCGCCTACACGGGGCTTTTCCTTTTCCTTTCCCTCTCGTCTTCACTCCCCTCTCCCTCGCCTCTGCTCTCCTTTAGCCTCTCGCTCTACTCTCTAATCCCCTCTCCCCCTTCTATCCCGGAGCCTCTGTTCCGCTTTTCTCCTTTCCCGGAGCCTCTGCTCCCCTTCTCTCCTCTTCTCTCTGAGCTTCTCCTCTCCCGGCTTCTCGCTCCCCCTCTGCCTCATCCGGGGCTTTTCCTCTTCCTCTCCCCTCCGTTCCCCTCTTTTCCCAGAGCCCTTGCTTTCCTCCTGTCCTTATCTCCTTTTCCAGAGCCTTTCCTGCTCTTCTCGTCTGCCTAAGCCTCTGCTCTTCTGGCGTCTCCCTCCCGTTCTCCTCTCCCGGAGCCTCTGCACTGCCAGAGCCTTTTCTTCTCCCCTTCTCGAATCTTTCTTGCTCTTCTTTGCCTTGCTTCCAGAGTCTTTCCTGCTCCCTGGGTCCTTTTTCCTGCTCCTCTCCCGGCAGCCCGAGTTAACCTTGTGCTGCTGTTAAAACTTTCCTGACAGAGGAGGTTTGGTGCTTGTGGATATCAGTTATTTTTCTATTTCCTGTTTCTGCTTTTCTGCGTTCGTGCGAGGATCCCAACAGAATTCATTCCTACCAGCGTCTTTGTATCCTCGGGAAAGTGTGTGGAGGTCTCCCGAGCAGGCTGTGAGCATTATCAGGAGCAGAACTCCCTCGTTTGTTTTCCGTGCTAGTTTTTCTTCTCCAGAGGGTATCCCGGTGCTTCCCGGGCTGCTCGGCCTCCCTTGGGCTGGGCCTTCTGGGTCTGGAGAACTGGAATTGTGTGAAACGGGAATGGGAAGCTCCTCGGTGCCGGGGCTCTGGGAAGGCAGTCTGGAATGCGGGGCTGGGGGGCTCCCCAGCGTCTGACACGATTGGAGGAAGCACCGGGAGCGCAGTGTGGCACCGGGACACGTCCCCTGCCTCCCTGCAGCGTTGTTTCTATAAGAAATGTTGAATTTCTCTCGGGAATGGGTCCGATTCTGAAGCTGCTCTGTGTTTCCTTAAAGGTCTCCCTTCGAACCCTGCGGGATTCGGCCTTCCTGGTGTTCCTGGATGGAATTCAGGAGCAAATAGGAACAACTTGCTTTATTTCCGTTCCATATGTGCTTAATTAGGAGTTAATTAAGACCAGATTAATGCTGGGAATGAGTGCTCAAGCCTTGAGCAGCTGAAGTTAACGCGATTCCAGGGATAGTTAAACCTTGGGAATGTTGCTTTGCTTGGGATTGGCTCTTGCAATAACTTTAATTAAGCTTTTCCGCAAACCTGCCCTGTGGATCGAGCTGTGGGAGCCGAGCGGGTGCAGTGAGCGAGGAGGTTGGTGGTGTTGGAGCATGAGGAGCCCGCGAGGGAAGTTCTCCTGCCCTGCCCTGGGCAGCCCCATCCAGATCTCGTGACCAGTCCTGGGCTCCACAGCTCCGGAAAGACCAGGAATGACTGGAGAGAGCCCAGCGGAGGGCACGGAGATGGGGAAGGGCTGGAGCCGCTCTTTTGGGAGGAGAAGCTGGGAGAGATGGGTCTGTTCCACTTGGAGAGGGGATCCCATCTGTGCCGATCCGTATTGGTTGGATGGGGGACAGGAGGAGGGGCTGGACTCATCCCACCCCACCGTCCTGGGATTCTGGGACCTCCAGAGGTCCCTTCCCACCCTACCGTCCTGGGATTCTGGGACTTGTTTTGGAGCTGGTGGCTGCGTTGGCCAGAGCAGGGAGGCAGTGGTGGCTGTCGGTGAGTGCAGGGCACTGGCACCAGTGATCCAGGACGAATGTGGGAAGGAGGAACAGGACGCATGTTCCAGAGGTGCTGGTGCTGTTCAATGGGGTTTGGCTGGAGAAGAGATCGGCGTAGCCGCTGGAAATGGCTCTGTGGGTGTGTTGGACACTTCTGAGAGGCGGTGGATGTTGGGAGCGAGGATCAGTGAGATGAAGGATGGCGCTGGAACATGAGCCCGCAGATGACAGGAGTAGCTCTTTATCTCCCTCGCTCCCAGACTGGGTTGTGTCCCAGTGCTTGTAGCGTGAGAGCCTTCCAGGAACCGGGATTCCAGCTTGGCCGAGTGTTGCTTGCTTGTATTCCCTGTGCACTTCTGTAGTGCCCGACAGATTGCAGAATCCTGGAGTGGTTCCAGAAGGGATCTCAAAGCCCATCCAGTTCCACCCCTGCCATGGGACAGAGCTGTTTGGTTTAAGCGTTGGGGCTATTAAATGTCATAGAGAATTCCTTCTGCGCAGCATCGTGCAGGGAGTTAAACCACATTTTTCCAAGTGGGATCTTTCCCAAACCGTGCTCTCATCCCACTGGACACTAGACTCTTGCCATGCAGAATCCTGCATTAATCCAGCAGGAGTTCTGCCGCTGTGGGTTTTACCGTGCTAGAAAAATGGACCCACATCTTGGGGTTTGTCGTCCTTGGGATGGACCCACACCCCACGAGCTCCTCGTGCCTGGTCCCTCGCTCCGTTCTTTCCAAGCTCAAGGCAAGCGCTTCCGTCTGAGATCTCTCCCTCCTGGAAGGATTGACCGAACTCTGATGTGACCAGGAAACTGGCCTGGAGAAAGTCCGGGGCTTCCGCAGTCTCTTTAGAACAGCCAGGACGCGTCCTTTGTTCTGAAGTGGTTTGTGTCACAGAGGCTGGCTGGAAAATATTGGGAATTGAGGACAGAGCAACCTTGGTGAAGAGGAACCCAGGTCTGGAGTTTGGTGGATTCGGGATTTGCTTTCAGGATGTGGATCTGCAGGACGGGCTCTGCTGTTGGAATGGACGTGGGTGGGAGCAGTACTTAAACCAGAGCCGAGATGGAGTTGGGTCCTGTGAGATGCAAGCGTTACAAACAGGTGGTGGCTTCACATGCTGCGGGTGCTGTGTGGGTGTCACCAATCTGCCTTGCGTTGAGCCGTCAGCAGGCCTTTGTTGGTTGTTGATCTCGTAGGAGAGCCGCATGTCTCGATTGGAATATGGGATGGGACTCGTCGCTCCTTTGCCTCACCTTTTTCGTGGAATCTTGGAATAGTTTGGGTTGGAAGGGACCTCAAAGCCCACCCAGTGCCACCCCCTGCTATGGGCAAGGACCCCTTCCACTGGGTCAGGGGGCTCCAAGCCCCATCCAACCTGGCCTTGGACACCTCCAGGGATGGGGCAGCCACCACTGCTCTGGGCACCCTGGGCCAGGGCCTCCCCACCCTCACAGCAAAACATGTCTCCCTATGATCTCATCTCAAACTCCCTTCTTTCAGCTCAAAACCGTTCCCCTTGTCCTGTCCCTGCACTCCTTGATCCAGAGCCCCTCCCCAGCTTTCTGGTTCTGCAACTGTGCAGAGCGTCCCTGTCTCTCACGGGAGTTTCAGTAGACGGAGCCATTGTGCAGAGGTGGTTGTGTGGTCCCAGTTGTACCAGTGCCGTGCTGGTCTGTCCAGCTGTGTTTGGATACCTGGAATGCTGCTTCTGCAGCACTGTGTTGCCGTCCTGCCTTGGCTGCACTGACTGTGTCTGATCTCCGGATCCGTTATCCCGCACCATTGCTGCAGGCTGTGCTGTGCAGGTGGATTTCCCAGGCTTTCTCCGTCCCGCAGGCTGCATGGTGCCCAGTCTGGTGCCTGTGGGCGTTCCTGCAATGCCCAGTTCCTCCTGCCCTGCTCCCAAGTATTCCTGAAAACCTGGACAACTTCCGATGCAGCGCTTGGCACATTGGGTCAATCAGGACAGGAGGAGGAGAAAGGAGCTGGCGAGCTGTTCTGTGGTGCGAACATACTGCTGGTCCTACCACTGCCTCTCCCAAAAATTCTGTGGGATCTGTTGCTTCCTGCAGGAATCTCATGCCCCAGCGTCCCACAATGTGTTTGCAGAAGTTGTGGGGCCGTACGAAGTGAGGGCCAAGGACCTGGAGCAGCATTCCGCAGCCTTCTTTATCCTGTCATTGCTGCTCAGCAGCACCAACCTGGCATCCTGGGGATGGAATTTGCTTTTTGGGACACATCCCAATCCAGTCATTCCAAATCCAGCAATTCCAAGGGGCTATGTTTTGTTTCCTGGGGTGGTTTTTGTGTTCAGTTCACAGCCTCTTGCGCCTGGGTTAAATCCCAGGCAAAGGAGATTCCCTCCTGTATCCTGTGAATCTGTAGTTAGGAAAAAGGCTGTTAGGGAAGGGGCTGCCCACTGCTGCTCTGGGACAGACTCCCTCTTCCCAACAAAGAGGAGTTTTGCCTGATTCTCATGGTAACCGGAATCAACTAAACCGGTTTTTGCTCCCAGGGAAACCTGGCAGCCATCTGGTCCTACTGCCAAGTGAATCCTTAAGTAAAGATGGAGCGCACCTGGGAAGAGTTGACCGGAGAGAGCAGGGTTTCTGCTTCTTTCCTTTCCCTGGCACCACTGGAATCGCTTCCCTTTGCGCTGTCAGGCTGCTGCTACCATTGGTGCGGGATGTGCTGTTGCAGGCAGCGGCAGGCTCTATGGAAACCCCTGTGGGGCTGTTGGCTGCTGTGTGGGGAGCAGTGAGCAGCGCCGCAGTGCGATCCTGCGGTTGCCAGCGCTCTGCGTCTGGCAGACAGAAACCTCCACAGTTCCCCAGCTGCGCCTGGGTTTGGAGAGCATCAGCATACATGCGTGCGGCACTCAGCGTGCGGCAGCTACTGCAAAGGGTTCGAAGTGTCTAGGCCTCTGTAGGAGTTGAACTGACTGCTCTTCACGTGGATTGTGAACTCCTGGTGGATCTGGCTGCAAGATGGACAGGGAATGCAGGGATGGGACGAGGGGAATGGTTTTGAGCTGAAAAAATGGAGATTGAGATGAGATCTTGGGGAGAAATGTTTTGCTGTGAGGGCAGGGAGGCTCTGGCCCAGGGTGCCCAGAGCAGTAGTGGCTGCCCCATTCCTGGAGGTTTTGAAGGCCAGGTTGGATGGGGCTTGGAGCCCCTTGACCCAGTGGGAGGTGTCCCTGCCCATGGCAGGGGGTGGCACTGGGTGGGCTTAGAGGTCCCTCCCAACCCAAACCATTCCACGATTCCATTATTCTAATGTGTTCGTGGTGGGGCAATAAGGTGAGGAAGCGTGAGTGCCATCACAGGCTGTAGAACAGCCCTTTCTCCTGCAGGCCCCGACTGGGGTTTGTCTGCTGAAGAGGATTTTCCTGGGCACCCTGGGCCAGGGCCTCCCCACCCTCACAGAAAAGCATTTCTCCCCAGGAGCTCACCTCAGTCTTCCAAATTTCACCCAAAACTGTTCCCCTCGTCCCATCCCTGCACTCCCTGATCCAGAGCCCCTCCCCAGCTTTCCTGGAGTCCCTTTCCCTACTGGAAGCTGCTCTGAGGTCTCCCAGAGCCTTCTTGTCTCCAGGCTGGACAACCCCAACTCTCCCAGCCTGTCCTCATACAGGAGCTGCTTCAGCCCTCGCAGCATCTCTGTGGCCTCCTGTGGCCTTGCTCCAACAGCTTCAGGTCCTTCCTGAGGTGAGGACTCCAGGATATTGTATATTGATATTTGAGCTTGTGTCTGTGTCCCGGGCACAGCTCTGTTCCCATAGGGAAGAGCCGGGCTTGGTTTGCCAGCCAAGGGAGCTGCCCCTTTTTTACTGTGCTGGTTTCAGGGCACTTCCGTTGCCTTTCTCCCGCGAGGCTACTGTGAACGGGCCAAGTGCTGAGCCCTGGTTTGGCTGTGAGTAACGTGGTGGCGCTTTGGGATGCCAAGGAACCATACTCCGAGGATCTGAGTTAGTGGGGGCGTCGCAGGCAGGGGCTGCGGAACCACTGCCACCAGAACCAAGGTGACAGGAAAACCGCGGAGAAACCGACAGGTACTGAGCATGGTGGGAATAACTCCATGTGGTGGCCCTGGATCCTGCTTGGATGTCGGGACTGGGAATCGGCACGGGCAGTAGTTTGTGTCTGGTACTGAGTGTGGGGGCGGCACCACTCTGCTCTGCTGGGTCTGGAGCAGCACAAGAGAGCTGGAGACCTTCCGGAGGAGAATCTGTTGCTCCGGGAACTCTTTCTGTATCCAACACATTGATCAGTTGGCACCATTGTTGGGATGGCTCTCCCTGGGGAGTTCTGGCATATCGACGGTTTTCCATGGATTGCTGGCAGGTTTGGGAAGACACTGACGTGTTGGGTTTCTGGGGTGAGGAGTTGGTGCCTTGAGTGGGAGCAGCTTTTCCAGGGTCTCCTCTGTTTCCTCAGGGCACGGAGTCCATCAAGATGGAAAATGGACAAAGCACGGCGGCCAAGCTGGGGCTTCCCCCCCTCACGCCGGAGCAGCAGGAGGCTCTGCAGAAGGTGAGTGGACCTGACAGGAGTTTGGATTTGCTCCTTCGCGCACTCCGTTGTTGGGTTGAGGGTTTGGTTTTGTTGGATTTTGGGGTTTTTTTGATGTGCATCAGATACTGATTTTGTAAAAGGGACCTCGCGTACCGACAATGCATGGGTAACGGCTGCACGGCGGGGATTCCCATCCATACATTTGTCACCCAGAACATTTTGTTGGTTTATAGATGCCTTTTTGGGAGCACGACGTGGAGTTTGCCACTGGGGTGGGGAGAGTGGTTTGGATTAAACCCAAAACCTCAAGGTCTGCAGTGAATAATGTCTCCAGCTCCTGCTTTAACTCTTAACACCATGTGCGGCCACCACGGTTACTGCGTGGAGCAGCCATTACTCCACATGGATTACCTTTCTGGTTACTCCAACTGGTCTTCACTCTCTCTACATGAGAACACGATAAAACAGCTCTGTGTTTCCCTTCTGCTCCTTCCCACTTTGCTGTAAGAAGAGCTGGTAGCGTGCAGTGAGTGTCTCATCCCAAGGGAGCCATCCTGTTCTAACCCAGACAGCGTTCTGGCCAGCTCCTGTCTCTGGCTCTTGGTCCCGTCCCACCCAGCTGATGGAGAGGTTTCTTCTGGCTCCTGACCACTCTCCTGGTGGGAGTGGGTGATGCCTGGAGAGCAGAGCTCAGAAAAGAGGGGAGAGGAAACAAATCCAGGGAATGTGGGAGCCGTGGGCTTGCTGTCCTCAGGTGCAGCGAGGGAAGTGTTGCTCCAGGCAGACTCCGTGTGAGTGTTCCCGTGGCGTGGAAGCTGCCGGTGTGTGTGTGTTCGGCTCACACGACCGCCTTTCCTCTGGCTTCTCCGTAGCTGACAGCTGTGAATCCCCTTGTCCGTTTCCAGGTTTCCGAAGCACACGTCTCGCATCCACGGGTTAGAGCCTGCCGTTCCCTGGCACCTCACAAACTCGTCCGGCTGTGGAAAGCAGGTGCCGGAGGGGTTGGCTGCGCTGTTTGTCCTGTCCCCGTGGGCGTTAGGTTCCCCTGGCACAGAGCCTTCGTGCTGGTGCTGCCGGGTGCGGAGCTCAGGCTCTGCCAGACAAGGAAAGGGCAAACGGGCCTCGTGTGTGCAGGGCAGGAGCCAGGGAAGGAGAGCTGGAGCGTTTGTGGGCAAAGTTCTCCCGGGTAGGACAGGGCAGAGGCGATAGAGAGGGGGAGCGCCAGTCCCGAGACTGGACGGGGGGTTCGGAGCCCCCTTCCTGTTCTTAGATCCTCTTTGTCCCGATGTTCTCCGAGTGGAGAGGACTGGAAGGAGGCTCTGTCCTGCCCTCGTCCCCAGGTAAGGTGGGGCGGTGGGCTCCGAGGGGCAGAGGGGAACCACTTGAGCACGTAGTGCATGCCGCTTCCCCAGCGCTGCGCCTGCTGCAGATGGGGTCTGCCCAGCCCTTGCCTCTAGCGCTGCGCTGCATTGCAGGGCCTGTGGCTCTGGGACGTTAGTGAGCCGGTGTATGGAGCGCCGTGGTGCTTAGGGCTGGAGCGCTGGAGTGTGCGGCCGGAGCCATGGTGGGAACCCGGCCCTCGCTCCCTGCTCCGTGTGGTGCCCTATGATGACAGAGTCCTTTTCTCCTCAGGCGAAGAAGTATGCGATGGAGCAGAGCATCAAGAGTGTGCTGGTGAAGCAAACCATCGCCCACCAGCAGCAGCAGCTCACCAACCTGCAGGTGAGAGCCCCTCCAGGCCGCCCTTTCTCTCTCCTGCTCTCCCCAGCGAGGTGGATTTGTGTGCGCTCAGAACCAGAGCACAGCCCTGTGGCCCGGAGCCAGGCATGCGTGCCAGGGCTCCTGCAGCGGGACTGGAGCCTGCCCTCCCCACGCCTCTGCGGCACAAACTGCCCCCAGGCCCTCCTCCAAGTGCAGATTTGGAAGGGTTTCTCTCCTGTTGGCTGGGCAGGTGCCTCTTGAGATGCTGGGAGCCAAGGAATTCGCTGTGGGTTTCACTTCCAGCTTCCCCTTACAATGGTGCCTGGGGTTACTGGGAGCAGTTCCCTTTCCAGCAGTATCCTCTCACCATCTCTTCCCCTCCAGGCTCTCCCATTACTGGCAGTGCTGCCCCTTTCCCTCCCAGTGCCCCAGGAACACTCCCAATTCCAGAGAGCTTCCATTGGCTGTTCCTGCTGATGCTGGGATGCCCCTGCACGAGGAGAACCTTTAGCTGGGATTTAAATCTCCCTCCCTTCAGAGACTGGGACTTTATGGAGGTCTCTTCTCACCCAAACCATTCCATGATTTCTCAAACGCATCCCTGGTGTCCCTGTCCATGGTCGGGAGGTTGGAACTGGATGGGCTTTAAAGTCCCTTCCAGCCCAAACCATTCCACGATTTCTCAAATACTGCCTGCCCATCAAAGCGAGGAAGCCCCAGATGGATTTTCCGGTGAGGACCCCCTGGCCGTGCCCGCCGCGTTGGGCAGCTCCAGTTGTCAGGGCTGTGCCTGTTTCTGAGCGCCTGGTGTAGCTGAGGGGCTGGGGGTGAATCAGCGACAGCGGTTGCAGAGGTTCCTATTGCCTTGAGTCCCCCTGGGGAGAAGACCCTGCTTCCTGAGGCAGCAGCACAACCCCACCCCGGCCGGGTGGGCCTGGAATCTGCAGGGTGCCGGCGCCGGACAGTCCTTGGGAGCAGGCAGCAAGGGGCAAGGAAGGAGAGGCCTCTCCCGCAGGTTCCCTGTGCCGCCGCTCTGCTTGAGTTTTGACAAACAGCCGTAGTATGCTCAGCTCCAACAGACTGAACTCTGTCTTTACTGTCTTTCAGATGGCAGCAGTGACAATGGGCTTTGGAGATCCTCTCTCACCTTTACAATCGGTCAATAGCCATGTTCACTTCTTCTCGGGCACTTTAGTCAGGGCCTACCTAGCGTGGGGAAGGATGTAGTGGTGATGCAATGCGTTAACGCCACCCGGCACAGCCCTCCCACATCCCCACCCGCTTTGGACGAGCACCACAAGCAGAGGCAAAGTGTAAACCCCCACCCCGAGGAAGACCCTAGGCTGGGGGCAGAGCCGGGACACCGGCAGCCAGGGTCCTGGAGTCAGTCAGCGTTAGCTTTCCAACAGTTCTGAACGCACCCGTGAGATTGTGGGAGCTGCCTTTCTAGGGATGCTACAGCTCCGAGGTCCCGACCTAAAACTGCCTGCCAAGGTAACCGCAAAGGGGCGATTCCCGTGGAGCAGCGGGCAGCCGAGGCGCTGGGAGGACTGGGGCACTGCAGGCCTGCGCACGTGCGGCGGCCCAGGCGTCACACGGCTCTGACCGCGCCTGATTCCAGCCTAGGGGAACACGTGTCGTGCCAAGAGAAGGCGGGATGGGAGTGAAAGAACCGCAGGGCTGTGCAGGGAACCTGTGTGGCCCTTTGGAGTTTCTGAGCAGCTGCCATGAAGAGCTTAATTCCCCACAGTTATCCACCCCCTCCTCTTCCCTAACCCTGTCGGGCAGCAGCTGCTGCAGAAAGGGTCCTGGAGCTCCGTGCTGCATGCAAAGGCTCTGCTGTAAATTAAGTTGTAAATAGTTTTCCATCTTGCTGGAAAATAACATCTCTGTCTGGTGTCAGATGCAGCCGGGGGCCTGCGCTCCAGATGAACCTAACGCCCCCCTGTTTGCCCTCCTTTAGCGCTGCTGCAGCCTGCAGCGGGGCAGCTAAAACAAGGTTTATAGAGGCGTGTGAACTCAGGATGGGACAGAAGGGCACCCACCTCGCTGGGCATTGGGCAGAGCTGCGTTCCAGACCCTCCTGCCCAAGAAACTTCTGCTTCCAATTAATGCAGACGCTTACTCAGTAGCGCAGCTCCCTCAGTTTTGCTTTATTGTAACTTGGCTCCTTAATCCCAGCTGGACAACAGGTGAAAAGTGGGGCCTGACCCTGCAATGGGGAATGTTCTAGTTTCTCAGCCTCCAGGGTGTTCACAGGACTGAGAATCCTAATACCTGATCTCTAGACCTGTCCTGACATTCGTTCCTGTCAAGGGAGCCAGGGACCACTGGGACAGATCCAGAGTGGGATCCTGCTCCAGATCACTCGCTGTGGGATGGTGCAGTGTAGTTGAGAACCCTGTCTTCAGCCAGTGCTTCATCCCAAAGTCCACCGGGAACGTTGGGAATGTGGAACGACCTATGTCCAACAGGTTTCCCTGTTGACATCAGTTCCCACAGGAGACAAGTGCAGCCTGTACCTCTTGTTGTGGTGTCTCCGTGTTGGAGATCAAAGCTCCCTCTCTACTTAATCCTCCCAAGTATTCCAGCCCAGAATTCCCTGTCACTTCAGCAAGACAAATGCTGTGCCCTTGTGTTAACTAGGAGGCTGGTGGTGATGATTTTCCGTCACCTCCTTTAATTAAAGGAGCACCCTTGGGTGCTGCGTTGGCTTCTCCTGAAAGCCCTCCTGAGCACCAAGCAGGAACGTTGCGCAGATACAGCTCTTGGCTGCCTCCTTTATGGGGGCTGCAGATTCTTTGAGCTCCATTTTTACGTGAAGAAAGCAAATGGCTGCTAAAATCTGTACAGTGACCAGTAAAATCTATCCAATGTGGCTGGTGAAAGCAATGAGATTCCAGCCTGAGTTCCTGATGCTGCCATGTCCTTAGTTCTCGGGCACATGTCGTGTCATTCCCCCAGTGTGACAGTCCCAGCTCCTGCTAGCGATGCCCACGTGGCTGCAGGCGTCAGGGTCCACCTCAGCTCTGTCCTTTGTGGGTCCGAATCCTGAGCCCAGGCCCAAATCCCAGCACGTTGCTGATGTAGCTGAGGCCTCTCAACTCCACCCCACCCGTAGGGTCTCAGCCGCAGGGTGAGGTTTGGGTTTCCCCCGAAACGGCTGCCACTTTTCCTGCATTGATACCTGAAATGAGGGAACGTCCTCGTATAGACATAGACCCTTCAGGGGTGAGGAATCCCTGTCCCTGGTGCCAGGCCACAGTATCCAGTCCCGGAGTGCTCCCACGGGGACATGGGGTGGCTGCCACACTCTGTGGCACCGTGGGAGAGGCACTTGGGGTGAGCACAGTGGTGGCTCTGAGCCCACAAACGGACACTGGCTCTGCTGTGCCAGAGCTGGAAACGTGTGGGAGACCCTGGGAGTCCGCACATCTGCAGCCCCATGGGTGTCTGAGCCACAGTCCTCCCAGTCGCAGCGCTGCGAGCACGTTGCAGAGCAGCCTGGTTGTAGCTGTCAAACACTTAAGCCCAGCCAGGAGCAAGTGTAAGGTCCCTGCAGGAGCTGCGGTACAGGATGAGAACTGTTCCTGCTCACAGTTTCCCTGCTGAATTGGATAAAGGTAGTCGAGCCATTGTAGTTTGCTTCCTCCTGTGGTCAATGTCAATCACGTGCGGGTGCTGTGAGGGAGGAGGATTCCCGCAGGTACAGTTTGTGTCCCCATATAAAATTCTGTCCCTTCTGTTTCTCTATTTGAGTCGCAGTGTCCCTAGCCACGTCAGAGATCGCTGCTACGGCATTCTGAAAGCAGGGCTGCTCGGAAAGGCCTGGATCAAAGCAGCGGTGCTGGGGTTGTTTGAGCCCCTGCCGTGGTGCCAAGCGCTGGGTTGCCCAGTTAACGCTGCCTGTGCCTGCCCTGCCACAGTCCGCAGCCCTCACTGCTCCCCACCCGCTTCAGGCAGGACAAGCCCCGTGCCCGTCCCAGCGTGCTGTAACTCAGGCGCAGGGAGCTGCCTCCACCGGCCCCGTTCCTGCCTTGGCCCCGGGCCGCGCTCCAGCCCGCGCTGGCCAGAGCTGGGGTTCCCCGTAGGCAGTGTCTGTGAGGAACAGGGCTAGGAGTGCAGCAAGGGGGAAGCCGTTCAAGGACACTGCTTTGGGGTGCCGGTTCCTGCTGGAAGGAATTCTGGGATGGTTTACAACCAGGTTGTCAGGCACAGGCAGGCCAGGGCAGCGCAGGGGCCTCTGCACCGGGATGCTGCGGGCAGAGGCGCTGGGGCCACAGGCAGGGATCAGTACGGGTACCACTCCTGACTGCGACGTTCCCGGAACGTCTCACTTCTCTGGCTTCGCCGTCGGACGGAGCGGTGGACGCGGTGCCCAGTACTGGATCTCGTCCTGCCTGGGGCGGGAGGGGGAGTGTGATCCGTGAGGGAGTGGGGAGGAGGCACCCAGTTCCCCGTCCTGTGCTGCCGGGGAGGATGGGGAGGGAGCTGGAATCTCTTGCTGTCCCGGTGGGAGGGAAGGGAGGGCTTGCAGACAGCGAGGCCTTCGCTGCTGGAGGGGGAAGCGGTCCCAGAACGAAGTTATTTCCTCCTCCTGCAAGCGTTGCTGGAGCCACGATCGGGCCAGGAGGGTTGGACCTTGCCAGCAGGGCTGGGTTCAGGCTCCTGAGGAGGAGACCCCACCAAAGCCTTGGCTGCTCCCGAGCGAGCCGTGCGGCTCCTCCACTCCAGCAGTCTGTGTGCATCGAGCAGGAAAAGACTTCCTACCACTGCGAGTGCCGGGCTGCACTGCAGCTGGCAAGGAGCTCCCGCCGCTGGGTCACAGCTCCTGGGAGGGAAGGGGCACGGGGCAGAGGTCCTGGCGCCGTGGCCGCCCTCATTCTAACCAGCCAGTTCTTCTTTCCACTACAGATGGCAGCACAGAGGCAGCGCGCCCTGGCCATCATGTGCCGCGTCTATGTGGGCTCCATCTACTACGAGCTTGGGGAGGACACCATTCGCCAGGCTTTTGCCCCCTTTGGACCCATCAAAAGCATCGACATGTCCTGGGACTCTGTTACCATGAAACACAAGGTTGGTCAGCAGTCCTTGAGCCAGGGATTTCCTTCTCTTCCTGAATATATCCAGGAGGAGAAAATATCCAGGGAGACCTCAGAGCAGCTTCCAGTAGGGAAAGGGGCTCCAGGAAAGCTGGGGAGGGGCTCTGGATCAGGGAGTGCAGGGATGGGACGAGGGGAATGGTTTTGAACTGAAAGAGGGGAGATTGAGATGAGATCTTGGGGAGAAATGTTTTGCTGTGAGGGTGGGGGGGCCCTGGCCCAGGTTGCCCAGAGCAGTGGTGGCTGCCCCATCCCTGGAGGTGTTGAAGGCCAAGTTGGATGGGGCTTGGAGTTCCCGACCCAGTGGGAGGGGTCCCCTCTCATTGCAGGGGGTGGCATTGGATGGGCTTGGAGGTCCCTTCCCATGGTTCTAAGAAGGAGCCTTTACTCTGGTGGAGACCAGGCAGCTTTCAGCACTTTAACTCCAAGATACGCATTTGTGGCTGCTGGCTCTGCTTTGTTTTGCGGGTTCTGTAGCGCAACCAGATGTGTGTGGGTTGGTGGGCACAGTGATGCCACACCACGGGCCTGTCGGTGGTGCCCACTTGCCGTTAGGCCTCCAGGTTCGAGAGAGAACCCAGTCAGCACTTCTGCACGCGATGTCCTGCTTTAGTAAAAAGCTTCTTTGCCGAAACATCTTCTTGGGCCACGACAGCAAAGATTTGGTACTCGGGGAGCCTGGGCTGGAGACAGCGCGGTCAGTGTGGTACCACCATCGTATCCTTGTGTCCTAGGGCTTTGCCTTTGTGGAGTACGAGGTGCCTGAGGCCGCTCAGCTGGCCCTGGAGCAGATGAACTCCGTCATGCTGGGGGGCAGGAACATTAAGGTGAGTTCTGGCAGATTCCGGTTCTCTGTGCCGTGAGGAATGGGTTTGTGGCCAGAAATGCTTCCTACAGCGCTGTGATGTGGGAGATTGACCTAAAGTCTGTCCTGATAAACCTGGTCTGTCCCCATAACCAAGCTCTGCTCCCCCACAGACCCTGGTGTTCAGCCCATTCCGTACCCGTTTCTTCTGGGTCCCCTTTTCCCTGCGGAGAAGCCCCCGGAGCGCTGGTAGAACCCAGGGACTGGTTCTGGCGCCGTTTTCCCCACCCACACACAGAATGGGCCCCAAACCAAGGTGATTCTTGGAATTTTAATGCTACCGCCTTATCTTGTGGCCGTGTGGGTGGGGGATGAGCAGCGTCGGGCTTTGGTTTCCCAGCGCAGTGGGGGCTGCTCCATCCCTGGAGGTGTCCAAGGCCAGGTTGGATGGGGCTTAGAGCCCCCTGACCCAGTGGGAGGGGTCCCTGCCTGTGGCAGGGTGAGGCACTGAGTGGGCTGTGAGGTCCCTTCCAGCCGAAACCATTCCATAATTCCGTGGTTCCATGTTTTGCTCTCAGAATTGTTCCCAGTTCCTGGAAGCTGGTCTCTGGAAACGTAAATGAGGGAGATGACAGTGGGGAAGAGGCCGGAGTCTGTCTCGGCTCTCAGAACTTCTGGCCTCACCCCTGTAGTGCAGCTTGTGTCCCAGGGCCGGGTCAGCTGTCACCCTTGGCTCGTTACAGCTGTACAGGGCATTAATTGCTCTGAGAAGGCAGTCAGGTGGCTGCAACCTTGTCCCCTGTCCCTCCAGCTATGTTCTTTGTCCCTCTGTCCTTGTCTGCTGTCCCGCTGTCCTTGTCCCTGCATCTTCGTCCCTTGTCCCTCTGTCCTTGTCCTTCTATCCTTGTTCCTCCATCTTCGTCCCCTGTCCCTCCGTCCTCTGTCCGTCAATCCTTGTCCTTTCGTCCTTGTCCCCTGTCCCTCCGTCCTTGTCCCTTGTCCTTCCATCCTTGTCCCTCCATCCTTGTCCCTCTGTCCTCGTCCCCTGTCCCTCCGGGTGCACTGAGCTGCTGCGGCCCCTCAGCGCCTCACAGCTGTTCCTGCGCTGCGCAGGTGGGGAGGCCCAGCAACATTGGGCAGGCGCAGCCCATCATAGACCAGCTGGCGGAGGAGGCTCGCGCCTTCAACCGCATCTACGTAGCCTCGGTGCACCAGGACCTGTCGGACGACGACATCAAGAGTGTGTTCGAGGCCTTCGGGAAGATCAAGTCCTGCACGCTTGCCCGGGATCCCACGACGGGGAAACACAAAGGCTACGGCTTCATCGGTAAAAACGGCTTCACTGGTAAAACGGCTGCAGGATGGGGGCGGGCACGCTGTCGGGCTTCAGCTCTGGAGGGGAGAAACGGTAACAGTGGGACAGGTAGGCGTGGAGCAGATCCTGCGCTTAGGAAAACAGCTGGGGCTCTGACTTGCGGTGGCATAGGCTGAGCAACCACACCATGCTGAGCGATGGCAGGGTGCTGAGTGATTGCAGTGGGCTGAGCGATTGCACGGTACTGAGCAATCACACGAGGCTGAGCGATCGCAGGGGGCCGAGCGATCGCACAAGGCTGAGTGATGGCAGGGGGCCGAGCGATTGCACTAGGCTGAGCGATTGCAGGATGCTGAGCGATCTCACGAGGCTGAGCGATTGCAGGGTGCTGAGCAATCGCAGGAGACTGAGTGATCGCATGGGGCTGAGCAATCGCATGACTGAGCACTCTCAGCCCTACTCAGGCAGTCAGCAAGCGTGATGAGGTCCCAGGCTCCAAGCGCCTCACCCTGACCGCAGAGCGATCGCTCTCCACAGACACAAATCCCAGCTCCGCCGGGAGGATTGGGGGGAGGAGGGACGGGAACCCTTGGTAACAGTTCCTCCTCTTGCCGCAGAGTACGAGAAAGCACAGTCTTCCCAGGACGCCGTCTCCTCCATGAACCTCTTTGACCTGGGGGGCCAGTACCTCCGTGTTGGAAAAGCGGTGACGCCGCCAATGCCACTCCTGACACCGGCAACACCGGGGGGGTTGCCTCCAGCAGCAGCGGTCGCTGCAGCAGCTGCCACGGCCAAGATCACGGCACAGGTAGAGCGCGGGCCGGCGTGGCTCAGGCGAGGGGACGGTGGGTGGGAAACATGCGCGCAGGCCGATCCTGCTGTTCCTCTGCCTGAAGGGAAGTCCCTGCGCCGGGAGCACCCGGGGTTCCTGGGGTTTGGTGTGTGAAGCCTCCCCGATGAAGCTTGCGAGGAACTGAGACCCCAGCGTTGTGGACCGGAGTCTGGAAGAGCCATGCGGAGCTTTGTGTCAAGAAATGGGGGCATGTGGGAGGGACTTCCCTGTCTGGATGCACAAACCAGTGATGGGGACAAAGGTGGAGTGGACGCTGAAAGAGTGCACGGAAGCACTTGAGCAGGGGAGTAATGAGGGCAGGGATCAAGGCATGAGCAGCACCCGGG
Organism: Neomorphus geoffroyi; assembly: GCA_033558235.1. NCBI lineage: Eukaryota > Metazoa > Chordata > Aves > Cuculiformes > Neomorphidae > Neomorphus > Neomorphus geoffroyi. The sequence goes on along the minus strand of JAUMJM010000134.1, from coordinate 201,152 downwards.
GGTGGGAAGATGATGCCCCTGCGGTGGTAGATGCTGTAATGGCCTCAGAATGTTGGGAACGGGGAGTGTGGGGATTGAGCAGAACTGGGTGTGGGTGCTGGAGCCAGGGGTTCTTGAGTGTTTGCTTGGAGGAACAGAAGCTCCTGGCTGTGGGGGAGGAAGGTGCCACAACCCAGGAAACGTTCCCAGTGAGGCTGGATGGGGCTCTGAACCCCCTGACACAGGGGCAGATGTCCCTGCTCGCTACAGGGGGTTGGACTGGATGGGTCCCTTCCCAGCAGACCATTCTGTGATTCCAGGGTAAGATCCGCTTCCAAAGCCATCCCGTTTCGGCCTCAGGCGGCAGAGCCTCTCCCTGCGGCGCCAGAGCCCGGGAAAGGAGCAGATTGCTGTGTTGTTGTGTTCCTGGATGCTCTTGAGCAAAGGAGTCGCCAAGTTTTGCAGCCCCTGCCGGCTCCACCTCGGCCACCAGAGCTGATTTGGTGAACGACTCTTCTCCGGATCCCAAGGCCGAGGCAGAGGAGGGAGGAGCTGCCACTGTGAAGCTCCCAAAATCCCGGAAGGGACCTCAAAGTCCATCCAGTCCCACCCCCTGCCATGGGCAGGGGACTCCAAGCCCCACCCAGCCTGGCTTCGAACACCTGTCCCTGCACTCCCTGATCCAGAGCCCCTCCTCAGCTTTCCTGGAGGCCCTTTCTCTACTGGAAGTGGCTCTAAGGTCTCCCCACAGCCTTATTTTCTTCAGGCTGGACAACCCCAACTCACCCAGCCTTGGAATTCTTTCCTCCCCAGTGTCAGGGTTTATGGGAGCCCCATGTGAACATGGAAAAGAAGGATCTGGGTAACAAAATCATGAGCAAAACAGCCTGGAAAGCAACAAAAACGTAGGATCGGATCGTGTCTTCTGTGCATTTTCAGTAGTTTCATGGAGGTCTTTTACCATTTCTCTGGGTGCTGATCTCGAAGACTGTCACCCACAGTCCAGATGTTGGGATTTTAGAAGAGTAGGGAAGTGCTGTGGGTGTTGGGAGAATGGAAAGCCTGATCACAGGATGAAGTCAGAGGTTTAAGTTAGTGCAAGTGGGCAAACACTGCCAGGGGCGCCAGACGTTGGCTTCAGTGCAGCCTGTGTGGAGGCTCGGAGCAACGGGGTGGGAGACGAGGTGCCGACAGCATGGACAGAGTTGTAGAGCATCCTGGGTTGGAAGGGGTCTGGAAAGATCATCGAGTCCAACTCCTGTTGGACAACCTCAGCCTTCACCCCGTGTGTCCAGGTGCTGCTGGAATGTTGTCAGGCTGTGACTGCTTCCCTGGGAGCTGTTCCAGGGCTCCACTACCCTCTGGGGGAAGAGCCTTCTCCTGGTGTCCAACCCAACCCTGTCCTGGCATCTCCCTGCCCTTCCCTCAGGTCTGAGAGAAGAGCTCAGCACCTTCTCCTCCTCCTCCCCATGTGAAGAAGCAGCTCCGAGCTCCCCTCTCGGCGGTCTCCTCTTGTCCAGCTGAGCAGACCCAGTGCCTTCAGCTGCTCCTCACATGCTTCCCCTCCAAACCCCTCGCTCCGTGCCCACCTCTGGACTCTCTCCAGCACCTTTCGATCCCGTTTATCCCATGGTGCTGTGTCCCAGCTTCCTGGTCTGTCTGTATGTCCATCCAGGGCTGCCGTGTCCCAGGCCAAAGCCCAGCACATTCACTGGTGCAGCTCTGTGCAGTTGACGATCGCGCGGCTCCCCCGTTTGTCCCAATCCCTTATGGAAGGTTTCGGGTACCAGGGCTGGGAGGTGAAGGAAGCTTCTGGTCATCGAAGGGATGGAGTTCCATGGAGTCCCACCAGTGAAAGGGGAGGAGGCAGAGGTTGGTGACACGATTGTCCCGCTGGGAACTGCCTGTTGTGCTGTGTTGCTGTTGCTGCGAGGCCGATTCCGTGTTGTTTCCCTGCCTGAAGGAGGAGGAACAGAGAGAGATTTTTGGTTTAAATGGATCTAAAAATGTGCAGCTTTGGGAAGCAGCAGCCGTGCCCCCCCTTGCCCCATCCCTGGGATTCCTGCAGTGTTCCCCGAGTTGGACAGGGATTCACTTCCCCCTGGATCCCTTGGGAAAGCTGAGACTGTGGGAGTTCCCTGCCCTAGGGGTTCCAGCTCCAGCACTGTCAGAGGGAGCGGGATGGCAGCTCCCATCTGGTTTGAAACAGATCAGCTCCTTCACACCAGGAAAAGCTGGATCAGTGCAGGAGGTGGGAATGGATAGGGATTCCTCTTGCTCTGGAATTCTCTGCTTTTCCAAACAGGCAGGGAATCCCTTGGTATCTCGGTCAGTAAAGTTTCTGGTGGCTTCCGAGGGCGGGCGAAGCTAGAGCTGCAGAGCCCAGGCTCCTTCCAGGCCTGGGCGTCTCCGTTGCTGCCGTCCTTGGGGCTGGGAGCAGCTCTTTTCCGGTAGCACCAGGGAGCTCTTGTCCTTGGAATCCACAGAACTGGGATTTCTTGGCTGTGAAAGCCATTGAGAGCTTCTGCTGAGGGTTTCCTGCCTCTGGGAATGCTGGGGAGAGGCTCTTGATCAGGGAGTGCAGGGATGGGACAGGAGGAACGGTTTTGGGCTGAAAGAGGGGAGATTGAAATGAGATCTTGGGGAGAAATGTTTTGCTGTGAGGGTGGGGAGGCCCTGGCCCAGGTTGCCCAGAGCAGTGGTGGCTGCCCCATCCCTGGAGGTGTTGAAGGCCAGGTTGGCTGGGGCTTGGAGCCCCCTGACCCAGTGGGAGGTGTCCCTGCCCATGGCAGGTGGTGGCACTGGGTGGGCTTTGAGGTCGCTTCCCACCCAAACCACCCCGTGATTCCATGACCCCACCCGCAGTGCGGCTGCTTCACACAGAATTCATGCTTTGTTCCCTTTCTGCAGGAAGCGGTGGCCGGAGCTGCGGTCCTTGGCACCTTGGCCACCCCCGGGCTGGTGTCCCCAGCGCTGACACTGGCACAGCCCTTGGGCGCGTTGCCGCAGGCCGTGATGGCAGCACAGGCGCCCGGCGTCATCACAGGTATGTGTGCTCCTGTTTGTCACACGTGTGCTGCTGCGGTTCTATCGCTGGGGCCACGGGAGAACGGGGCGCTGAAATCCTCCTCCCTGCTCTTCTGTCCCTTGGTGCTCTGGGTTCCACGGTGCTCACTATGGGTTCCAAGATGCTCTAGATCCCATGTTTCTCTGTGTTCCATGATGTTTTAGGTCCCACCATGCTCTACAACTTGTGATGCTCCAGGTTCTGTGATGCTCTAGAACCTGTAATGCTCCAGGTTCCATGGTTCAGCATCCCATTCTCTTGTGGTGCCCTGGGTCCCACGGTGCTCTGGGTTCTGTGATTCTCCAAGTTCCATGGTGATCTAGAACCTGTGATGCTCCAGGTTCTGCAATGATCTAGAATGCATGATGCTCTGGGTTCTGCAGTTCTCTGGGTTCCATGATGCTCTAGATCATCCCCTCTGTTGCTGACCAATGCGTTCCCAACCATGCCAACCTGTTTTTTGTGCACTTCCAGGTGTGACACCTGCCCGCCCACCCATCCCGGTCACCATCCCCCAGGTGGGAGTGGTGAACCCCATCCTGGCCAGCCCACCGGCACTGGGCCTGGTGGAGGTCAAGAAGGAGAAGGAGGAGGAGGAGGTGTTCCAGGAGTCGGAGCGGCCAGAGATGCTGAGTGAGCAGGAGCACATGAGCATCTCCGGCAGCAGCGCCCGACACATGGTGATGCAGAAGCTGCTTCGGAAGCAGGAGGTGAGCATGAGGCGCTGGCCTGGGCTGGGTTCGGATCTGCCGGAACATGGCATCGTTTGGGTTGCGTGTGCGGCGTGGGCTCCGTGCGACACATGGAGCAGGGACGTGCAGAGCTCGTGAGGGCTGCAAATGCTGCCACCTTCTCTGGATTCTGATCCCACATTTGGGATCTGCTCGAGGCCTCTCCAAGAGCTCTGACCCATCCTGGGCCAGACGGGGCCTGGTGGAACCGTCTCTAACGCTGTTCACTCAGCATCGTTAGAGCAGCTTTGCAGCTTCTGATTAAAGAAACAAGACTGGCAGTGTCGGGGGCAACTCCATCCAAACTATGGAGCCCACCTTTCCCCACAGCCTTTTTCTGCACAGTGGAATTCTGGGGTGTTGATAAAACCAAATTCCACCTCATCACAGAACGTCCCAAGCTGGAAGGGACCCACAGGGACCATTGAGTCCAACTCCTGTTGGACAACCCCAACCTTCACCCCGTGTGTCCAGATGCTGCTGGAATGTCAGGCTGTGACTGCTTCCCTGGGAGCTGTTCCAGGGCTCCACCACCCTCTGGGGGAAGAGCCTTCTCCTCGTGTCCAACCCAGCCCTGCCCTGGCATCTCCCTGCCCTTCCCTCAGGTCAGAAAGAAGAGCTCAGCGCTTCCTCCTTGTTCCTTGATTCCATGATGTGGCTGAGCTGGGTGTCGCATACAAAAGCAGAGGCTTCTGGAGCGCCTGTGGCATCTCCATCCTCGGAGATGGTCAAAAGCTGCCTGAAAGCGTTCCGGGTCAACTCTGCTGGAGGAGGGCAGCTTTGATCAAGGTCCTCCAGAGCTACCTCCAACCTCAGCCCTTCTGGAAACAGAGAGGAGCTCAGTCCCAAGCCCCAGAATTCCCAGGGCTGTTGAATCCCGAGAAGGGTTTGAGCGGGAATGTTGGGACACTCAAGGAACCCTCAGCTCCCGTAAGGGAAGCACCTTCAGGTGCTGGAGGTGCGAAAGACCTGGTTGATGCTTCTGCTTCAGTTAGAGAGGGAGGAAATATTCCATACCCCACCTGACAGCGGTGCTGGAGATGGGAAAGCAAAAGCCCCTGGATGGACACGGAGGTGTCTGGTGCTTCCCAGGAAAACCGAGGAGGGGTACTTGGCTTCCATGGCTGAGGGAGGTGCCCAGAGCTGTTTGTGCTCCTGGTGCCTGGGGAGAAATCGAGCTCGTTTGGCCCCAAGAGCTCGGGTCACGGTTGGTTCCATGGAATATTATGGAATGGTTTGGGTGGGAAGGGACTTCAAAGCCCATCCGGTTCCAACGCCTCCCACTGGATCACGTTGCTCCAAGAGCACCTCCAGGGCTGGGGCAGGCTGTGGCGCAGCGCCGGGATATCCAGCGGCGTTACAGCACTCCATACTCTGGCTTTGCAAGTTTCACCTCTGCGTCTCTTCGTTGTGTTGACTCCTCTGTGTTGTCCCTCTCTCCACAGTCGACCGTGATGGTGCTCCGCAACATGGTGGATCCGAAGGACATTGACGACGACCTGGAAGGAGAGGTGACGGAAGAGTGCGGGAAGTTCGGGGCTGTCAACAGGGTCATCATCTACCAGGAGAAGCAGGGGGAGGAGGAGGACGCCGAAATCATCGTCAAGATCTTTGTGGAGTTCTCCATGGCGTCAGAGACTCACAAGGCCATCCAGGCGCTCAACGGGCGCTGGTTCGCAGGCAGGAAGGTGGTGGCCGAGGTGTACGACCAGGAGAGGTTCGACAACAGCGACCTCTCGGCATGAACTCTGCTCCAGAGACTCGGTCCCTGCCCTCTCAGCCTCTCCAGGGATTTTTTAGCCACGCGGGAAGAGCGCTCCGGGGTGGGCAGGGGTCTCCGGGGGGTTCCTGTAGTTGGGATAAAGGCTCAAAGAAAGTTCCTGTGGGTCCATGTGTGTGTTTGAGCAGCGCCGTGGCCACTGTGCGGCCTCGTCCCATGGAAAGAGCGCAGCCGGAGTCTGGAGCGGGGCGGCTGCTGCCTCCACTCCTGCCTTGTGCCGGTGTCACTTCAGAAAGACTCGGGTCAGATCCCACCTCACCCCTTTGGGGCTGGGCTGGGGGTTCTCCAGGGATGGGCCTGGGGTGCTCGGAATGCCGGAGGGAGCTGCTCTATCAAGGGTTTGTGTACGGAGCATGGGGAAGGAGGCTTGGGCGGTGCTGAGAGGGAGCGTTCGCGCTGGGACCTGCTGGGCTTGGCCTCGGCACCCAGACCTGAATCAGAGCCTGGAATGGAACCAGCCGGGCTTTTCTGGAGCACTCGCAGCCCCTTGGATCTCATCCCGCACCGTCCAAGCTGCCCTCCCCATCCTTCCTTAAAGGGCTGGAATCCAAGCAGCAACTTTGGCTGTGGCGTCACCTCTGTGGTGGGACCTGGAATCTGAGCAGCAACTTTGGCTGTGGCGTCACCTCCATGTTGGGATGTGGAATCCAAGCAGCGGCTCCGGCTGGAACGTCACCTCCATGTTGGGACATGGAATCCAAGCAGCGACTCCGGCTGCGATGTCACCTCTGCGTTGGGACCTGGAATCCAAGCAGCAATTCGGGCTGCAATATCACCACTGTGTTGGGACCTGAAATCCAAGCAGCGACTCGAGCCGTGGCATCACCTCTGTGTTGGGATTGGGATCCAAGCAGCAACTCTGGCTGCGACGTCATCTCCGTGTTGGGACCTGGAATCCAAGCAGTGATTCTGGCTGCAGTGTCAGTGCTGCATTCAGACCTGGAATTGGAGAAGCGACTCCAGCTGCAGTGTCACTGGGAGGGGACTTGGAGCTTCACTGGTGTTTGTGGACTGAAATCTGTTTGTTCCAGTGATAACTCTGTCTCGTTAACAAGTGGGGACGGAATCAGCTCCTGTAATTAATTGCTTTCAGGATTTTAAGCCTGTGAGGGCTGCGGAGGGTGAGGAGCGTGGCACGGGCTGGGGGAATGGCATTGCTTCCGTTCAGGAATTAAGTAAAGGGCGGTGCAACTTCAGCAGATCCCGAACTGGTGACTGCAGGAGCTTCAGACCTTGGAGATGGCTTTAAAATCATGGACCCATGGAATGGTTTGGGTGGGAAGGGACCTCAAAGCCCACCACATGCCACCCCCTGCCAGGGGCAGGGACATCTCCCACTGGGTCAGGGGGCTCCAAGCCCCATCCAACCTGGCCTGGAACACCTCCAGGGATGGGGCAGCCACCACTGCTCTGGGCACCCTGGGGCAGGTTCACCCTCAGCATGAAGAATTCCTTCCCGATGGCCAATCTCCATCTCCCCCTTCCAGTTTAAACCATTCCCTCTCATCCTGTCACTCCAAGCCTTTGGAAAAAAACCCTCCCCAGCTTTCCTGGAGCCCTTTTCTATCCAGGAAGCTGCTCCGAGATCTCCCCAGAGCCTTTTCTCCAGCTGGGACAACCCCATCTCTCTATGTTCCAGACCCTCCCAAGCTGCCGCACAGGGATCAGTGTCTCTTCTGCCTCTGTTGATGATCAATTCCCATTGGCCTCCTTGTGCTCGGATGTTGTCTGTTTCCTCCCACCGCCACTCCTCGCTGTTCTCCTCCTCCTCGAGCGGAATTCCCTTGGGCTCAGCCGCCTTTGCCCCAGCAGCCACTCTTGGCATTCAGTCACTTTGATTTTCATTCCCTGGAATTCCCGGTCCTGGTTGGGCCACGTAGAGGCATCTGTCTGTCCATCTATCCATCCTGGCTGTGCTGGGAGTGTTACGTCCGTTGATTGTTGGAAGGGTTTGATTACTCCAGGGGTTTTGTTGTCCTGAGTGTTTAATTGGCCTAGGGTTTAATTATCCCAGGGGTTTATTATTCCAGGGATTTAATTGTTCCATGGCTTTAATTATTCCTGGGGTCTGATTGTCCCAGGGGTTTATTATTTCAGGGATTTAATTTTCTCAGGGTTTCTTTGTCTCCGGGGTTTCATGGCTTCAGGATTTAATTTTCCCAGGGGTTTGATTGCCCCAAGGGTTTAATTGATCCAGGGTTTATTATTCCAGGGGTTTCATTGTTCTATGTTTTAATTGTTCCAAGGGGTTAATTATTCCAGGGGTTTAATTGACCCAGGGTTTATTATTCCAGGGGTTTGATTATTCCAGGAATTTAATTGTCCCAGGTTTGATTGTCCCAGGGTTTAGTTATTCCAGGGGTTTGATTGTCCCAGGGGTTTAACTGGTTGATGCCGAAATAGCAGCCTGCCTGCAGGGTTCTAAAATGTAAAGTAAACTTTATTATCCTTGAACCACAAAATAGATTTCTTTGGTTGTACAAATGTCACTAGTTACAGTCTCGATCGCTAATTGTCCCTCAGAGCCCCTCGGAGCCGGGCGCCGGGTACCACGAAGGGAAAGGAAAGAAGAATCACAAGTCACCAAAACCAATCCAGGATTGTGTTTCCAAAATCGCTGTTGTTAAAAAGCAAACGCTAAAATTAGATTTTTTTTTTTTTAAAAAAAAGGAACAAAAAAAAAAGCTCAAATCGCTGACAACGGGAGCAGCCGGGGCTGCAGGTGGAGATCGTCACAGTCTGTAAAATCCAAACATACGGAGTCAGGCAAAGCGACCCAACGGGCTTTGGCAGGAAGGGAACTCTCGCTAAAATAACCTTCACCGCGTTTTTCCCCTCAGCCAACGTGCCCAGTGCTCCCAAGCCACGTGGGGACGCAGGGAGGCTCCAGGTGCAGCTCTGGTTCTGCTGCCTGAGGGCGCGGGGTGTCAAGGCTGGCAGAGGGGGGTCCCAGCCGGGCTCTAACGCCTTTGTCCCCATGACAGGCGTCAAAAAAGGGGGAGGAAAGGGCTGTTTTCCTGCACCCGCTGAGCTCACAGCGTAGGAGCATTCCCAGCCCTCTTCCTGCTCATGGAAACCCCTGCTCCCTCCTCATTTTCACGTTTCCCCCTCGTGGGGGCAAACATGGATTTTCCCGATTCTACGCAAAAATCAACGTGTTGGCAGAGAGAACCAGGTGGGTGTTGCAAGGCCAGACCCGTCCTGCACCACGAGCCTCACGCTGGGCACCCCAAACCCCCACACTGAGCACCATGAAACCCCACACTGGGCATCCCATAACATCACACTGGACATCCCAAAACCCCACACTGGGCACCCTGAGACCCTACACTGGGCATCCCATAACCCTACACTGAGCCCCCCAAAACCCCACACTGGGCACCCCATAACCCCACATTGGGCAGCCCTTAACCCCATGTTGGGCACTCCGAAAACCTATGTTGTGTTTTGATGGCCCCGTGGGCACCCCCGCGCCTCACCTGCTCCTTCTCCTGCCTATGAGACCCTTGACTCCTGCCCTGACCCCAGCGACGCTCTCCATCCCCATCCCCGTCTCCTCAATCCTACGGCGCTACCTTGGGCGCTGCCCATGCCTCCTGCGCCCGCCATGCCCCCTAACCCAGCTACTCTGCCCACTATCACCTGCGCTCGCTGTTCTCTCCCCGTGCCGCCGCAGTTCCGCTGATGCTCCTGGGCTCCTCTGACACGCAAGACACGGAACTGCAGAGCAGTTCACGCGCACACGTGTGCATCCAGGCAGGAATCTCTCCCAGAACAGCACAGGAGCAGTTCCTGCACGGGACGTTGCAAAGGCCGCTGGCAAGAAGCCAACGCAGGTGCGTCTCTGCCGGCACTGCTGCCGCCGTTGTCAGAGCAGGCACTTGGCTGAAATCCAGGTGGTTTTGGCCTCCAAGCCGCCCATTCCCACGTCCTCCCCACGGAAAGTGTGGTGAGGAGCTGCTTTTCAGCAAGACTGGAAATCCATCAGAAGCGAAGACCAAGCAGATCCATCCCCCCACCTTCAATCCACGCCGGAGAAGAAGCTCCCACTTTAACCACTACGAAATCCCAGTTGCGGATCGGCAGCTGGAGCCGCCGTGCTCGCACGCCTCCCCGTCCTACCCTTCCCCCCACACTATTTACAGGCTAAAAGCTGCAGCTGCCCTACCCACACCTCCTCCATTCGCCATCAAGAGTTGTCCCGTCCCACTCAGGACGTGCCCAGTGCTTCATCGGGTGAGAAAAGAGGGCGTTTCACAGCCTTAAAGGAATTCAGTTGCCCACAAAGCTCCCCGGGCGCTCCGGTCCCATCCAGAGTGCGGAGCAGCGGTGTGGGCGCTCCAGTGCTGTCCCTGGGGCACGGGGAGCTCGGGAGCCGGGCTGTTCCATCACCCAGGCGCGGCCGATCTTCTACGTGGGGACAGCAGCCTCCAAACTGCGCCGGCCATGTCGAAGTTTGCGCTTGCTGCTGTACAGGGCCATCTCTTCAAGTGCTGAGGAGGTGGGGGTGGGTGCATCGCAGGCGGCTGGTGGCTCCTCGTCCTCCTCCTCCTGCCCACCTGGCTCCTGCAGAACTGCCAGACAAGGACGGGAAACATTATGGGAGAAAGGGTTGCGTTAGGGATAAAGCTCGTGAGTCCACGTGGAGATAAGGGCGGACCCAGGCGTTGGAGCTGAGACATCTCCGAAATCGCAGGGTTTTCACAGAACCGTGGGATGGGTTGGGTTGGAAGGGACCTCAAAGCCCACCCAGTGCCACCCCCTGCCATGGGCAGGGACACCTCCCACTGGGTCAGGGGGCTCCAAGCCCCATCCAACCTGGCCTTGGGCACCTCCAGCGATGGGGCAGCCACCACTGCTCTGGACGTCTTGGAAGGACACTGGGAAGCAGACACCCGACCTCCAAACTCGGTAAATTGGTAAAAAGAAAATACGAGCACATGCGGGAAAATCTGGATTGGGGTGGGGGAGAAAATCCACGTGGATTAGGGGATGTCATTCCCTTAGACCAAATTTTGTCAAAGAAGCTGTCACACGTGCAGGTTAAGTGATCTCCACGTACAACTTCCCAGCCAGGTTTTGACAGTTTCTCACCAAAGGAGCTGCCACGGGATAGGGCGGCTCATCCTTCCGTGGGGAAGGGGTTACAGCACAGAGGAAGCGCAGGGAGATGCTTCCTCCTGCCAACACGGAGTGGTCGCCACTACTGGGGGGTGAGAGGTGATGGAGGGGGGGCAGATGAACCACTGGTGACACCAAGCTGCGTCGATTTGGGGTTGATGGAGGGCACTGGGCAACGATGTAGAAGGTGCAGAGGTCAACAGACTCAAGAAGGAGTCGGCCTTAAAAGGAAAGGCCCCCGGCTTAGGAAGTGCCAATGCTCCGATCGCAGGAGCCGCATTTGGAAGAATCACCTCACGATCTTCTTTTTTCGTGCTCTTATCTTGCGTTTCCAGTGGTTCCAATGGGACAATACGGGACTGGAGAGGACCTTGTGCTGAGAGTGACGTTTGACGCTACTGGCCAGGTTGGATGGGGCTTGGAGCCCCCTGATCCAGTGGGAGGGGTCCCTGCCTATGGGAACTGGATGTTCTTTGAGGTCCTTTCCAACCCAAATCATCCCATGATTCCATGATTCTATCATTCTTCAGCCTGGAAGAGCGGAAACAGATACGGAATTGGCCTACGTGGATGGTACAGAAAGCAGGAAGAGGACACAGCGATTCATTGTCTCCCAGGAGATGTAAGGAAATGGTCAAGAAGGAATTAAAGCAACCAAAATGCCCGATTTTGGAACCAAATGCCACAAAGCATCGTGAAAGATTGAGAACAACCTTTCATAGAGGCTCCCTCCATGGTGATGAGGACACAAGACCTGGCTCAAGACAGCCCTGCTTAATGGGTGAAAATTCAGAATATACGTCTGTGTAAGCTGATTTCCTCTGTTTCTTACAGTCCTTCCCCAAAAAGTCACCTCTAGCCAAACGCACTGGTTTGTGCTGGACCGGTACGAGCCTCCCTGACCTGATTCTCACCCACTAGGAGAGCACAGGCGCGACAGCTGGTGGGAGGGCAAAGACTTGAATTCTGGGAAATCTGGGCATTTTGGTGGGAATCTGTGAAATGGAATTCTGGAGAGAAAAAAAAAAAAAAAAAAAAAAAAAAGGGGTGGGTGGGTGGAAGCCCTTCAAGCACAGATGTGGTGCCCACCCTGGAGGTGTTTAAAAGACAAAGAGATGAGTTTCTTATAGACGGGGACGGTTGGACTCGATGACCTCAGAGGTCTCTTCCAACCAGATGATTCTAAAAGGCTGGATGGGGATGAATCAACAGTAGAAGAAGGTGGAGAGATTGTCTTTCACTGCCCCGTGCATGTCAGGTGCTGAGCTGTAAGGAGGTACCCAGCAACAACCACAACATGATGTTCTCGGGGATGAACCTGGTGGTCATCATGGAATGGTTTGGGTTGGAAGGGACCTCAAAGCCCATCCAGTCCCTGCCATTGGCAGGGACCCCTCCCACTGGGTCAGGGGGCTCCAAGCCCCATGCAACCTGGCCTTGGGCACCTCCAGGGATGGGGCAGCCACCACTTCTCGGGGCACCCTGGGCCAGGGCCTCCCCACCCTCATCGTGAAGGATTTCTTCCTGCTTTCTAGATGGGAAAGCAAAAGGCTCCGACTCCATGTGATTGGGAAAAGTTGTGTCCTAAAGCAAGCACACAGCACGGTCCCACCCTAAAAATGCTGTTACGCAGGTCAAGAACTTCATGGCCTCTTTGAAACCCCTTAAACACATTGAAAAGGCGATGACCATGAAGTCAGACCCAAGAATGGAAGGAACTGTTTGGTAGAGTCCATCCAATGGACGGAGGGAAAACAGTTTGCTTGGAAAGATGGTCAGGGCAGAGACACGCGAGGACTTTCCTGCAGCCCAGAGGTGTCCTGGGAGCTTCTGTGAATGCTTCTCCAGCACAAAGTCCAGGAATTGCTGAAGAGTTCACCAAAGGATGGAAAAGCCACAATTCCATGATCAAGGATAATTCTGGTTCGAATCCGAGTGACTGCGGAGTGAAAAGGAGTCACCAAACATAGCAACTCTTCAAAGCTGATAATAAGGACCTGCCTTTGGAAGGGGGGCAGGGAAGAACGAGCTGGAGGTGGGGGAAATATAAAAAGCCCTTGAGAGCTTTGTCCCACACCAAAGGAACTCGGATGCATCTTCATCCAGGGTCCTTCCAAGGGGATCATGGACAACCTGCAGTTATTGGTGCCTCACGCACACCGCTGCCTCGTTCGGTGATTTATGGATTCCTCAAGGACTGGGTTGAAAAAACCCTCATCAGAGCAGCACCCTCTTCTCTGTGGCTTTTATTGTGTTTGGGGACCCAGCAGACCAAGGACCAGCAATGGTGAGGTCTGGAGCTCCTGTGCAATTCCGATCCCTCCCCAACCCTTCTGCACCCTCCTCATTCTATTCTGTTGGAATGGATTTCCTCAAGAGAAAATCCAAGGCTGAGAGGTTTGCTCTGAGGGACGAAGAATGGATGATGCTCTCAGGACTCTTCAAGAGTGTCCCTGCAGTGGAGCCTCCTGGAAATGAACGGATCGGCTGCCTGGAATGCAGTCATTACTCAGATTTGCCAAGACAAAAGCAAGAGGGAAACCGTTCCTTGGATAGAATAAAGGTGGGGGGAAAATGCAAAACGGGTGGAAAAAAACAGCATCAAGTGTTGAAGGAAACTAACGAAAGACCAAGGAGCAGGGAGGTCCTGCTGAGCTCCACGGTGCTCCCGCGGCCACCCAGAAGGAAGCAGGAGACAACCGGGTACATATGGGGACAGAAAGAGTCCACAGCTTGGAGAGCACGAAGAGATGAAGCAGCCACAGCTCTGATCACGTTTTAGGCGACCTCAGATCTACGAGCACAGAGCTGGGGAGGCATCTGGGTGCTCAAGAACCCAAATGCTCTCAGATCTTGAACCAGGGTGAATTTCTCTCCAGGCAGCGAGATCCTTTCCTGTAGCAAAGGGGGCACAAGGCAGACCCTGACCCACGGACATTACCCACCCACAGTGGCCCAAGGTGGGGAGTCACCTCACCACGAGGCCAGAACTTCCCACCACGCCCACTCATTACTTTGGTACACAAACCAGGAGCAAACTGGGCATGCTGGTTAACCACTCTTGGTTACCCACAACATCCAACACTAACGCACAATGCACGTTTCCTACCCAAAACTGAAAGCGGCGAGGGTGGAGGTTTCACTCTAGAATGGACAAAAGAGGACATTGCTTCAAGCAGCACGAAAGTGACGTCCCCAGGGGCGACTCCACAGGCAGGCAAAGGGGGACCCTCAGGAACCGCATCGGGAAGCAAGGACTACCAAGAGGACCCCTCTGGCCGTGAGCTTACCTGAGCTATTTCTGTCGTCCACGTATCTGAGGTCATCAGCAGCATCAGGTGACTGGAAGAGAAGAGAAGACATGAGCATCCACCTCTGTGATTCCCCACCTCCAGCACGCGGAGCCTTCTGCCCTTGGGGGGTCACACGGCAGCTGGGATTTCATCCTTGGTGACCACGCGATGACAGCACCGCTCCTTCATGCTCAAGTGCAGCAACCTGAGCTGCAGGAGGAGGTGGTGCCCACCCATCGGAGCTCTCCTCTAGCTTTGTGTGGGGAGGAGAGGGTGGGAAGTGAAGGACAGGAAGGGTAAAGAGCACAGATGATGAGTGGAAACGTGGGAGAAGAGCAAAGACATGAGCTGAGTCCCCTTGGGATCTGAATCCTGCAGCTGCGCTGCTCCCAGGCGTGGCTTCCTATCCAAAATCAACTTTGTCTTCAGGTATGTCTGGAGAGCTGACGTGGGACAGGAGCAGCGACGTCCCAACACGTGGCAGGGAGAGATCACAAAGTCATGATGACGGAACTCCACCAGTTCCTGCTAAATTTAAAGCTTTGCCACCATGAGGACCATCCCAACAGTCAGGGGCGTCCACAGCCCACCAGACCAGGGCAACAACACCACCACGAGAAAACAAGCTCTGCTCGTGGCCAACTTGAGGTGGTTTGAGCATCAGCTCTGCTCCGAGAATGGGCATCAACGTCCTAAACACTACTTATTTTACTGAAATCATGGAATTACAGAATGGTTTGGGTTGGAAGGGACCTCAAAGTCCACCCAGTGCCAACCCCTGCCATGGGCAGGGACACCTCCCACTGGGTCAGGGGGCTCCAAATCCCATCCAACCTGGTCTTCGACACCTCCAGGGATGGGGCAGCCACCACTGCTCTGGGCACCCTGGGCCAGGCTCTGCCCACGGCACTACCACGGTATCTGCACGTCAGCTGTCGCAAACGCAACAAACCCATGACCAGACAAGAACAGAACGGCAGCTCAGAGTCCTGGACAAGGGGCTCTGGGTGGCCCTGCTCAAGCAAGGGGGTGGACAGGACCCTCAGAGGTCCCAGCCAACCTCCACAATCTATGACAAAGCAGCTTTTCCCAGGGAGGTGGTGGAGTCTTCATCCCTGTAGAGGTTTAAAAGCCGGGCAGACGAGTTTCTGAGGGACAGGGTTTAGTGAGGTCTCTTCCAACCAGACGATTCTATGATTCTACAAAACGAAACGAGGTTCTTCTAGGAGGGAGAACCTTGCCACGGCGTTCATCCTAACAACCCGGTCTTCTCTCCCCGCGCGATGGCTCCTCAGTTCTTCTACAGCAGAGTCCCAGCACATGGGAAATGCCATCCTTGGGCAGATGCTGGACACCTCCCAGCGCGAAAGCAACATCTGCTCCACTTCCAGTTTGCTGGTGACCATTCCTAGGGCTTTTCCTTCTCCTTTAGCTCTCATCTTTCACATAAAACATCCCAGGACCGGTTCAGGTGAAGAAATGGCTGCTTTACATTCGCAAACTTTTTGTTGTTAATTTTACAGCCACCTGGACCAAGGTTTTCATACTTCCACTTGTCTGAGGTCTCCATCAAACCCTTGGTTACCTGGCATGGCTGGGCATCTCCCACACCAGCAGGGCCTTTGGAGAGGACTTCCCCAAACCATTCCACCTCTGCTCTGAAGGTCATGGGATCATGGAATGGTTTGGGCTGGAAGGGACTTCAAAGCCCATCCAGTTCCATGGGCAAGGACACCTCCCACTGGGTCAGGGGGTTCCAAGCCACATCCAACCTGGCCTTGGACACCTCCAGGGATGGGGCAGCCACCACTGCTCTGGGCAACCTGGGCCAGGGCCTCCCCACCCTCACAGCAAAACATTTCTCCCCAAGATCTCACCTCAATCTCCCCTCTTCCAGCTCAAAACCATTCCCCTCATCCTATCGTCACCTCCTGTGCAGGTGCTTCCACCAAACCAAGCCCCAACCCATCAAAGGGATGGTTCCGCATGCAGTTTATACCTGGATTTCGTAAACAGGTTTGGAGGAAGGAATAGCAGCAAATTCCCGGTAGTCAAACTTCTTTTCAGACAGGGACTGGAAGGGGCAGCAGAAGAGAAGAAAGAGAGGATGAGGGGAGAGGAACAGACGGAGAAACAGCAGCGAGCAAAGCCTGTGCAGAAGCAGAGTGGTGTTTCCGGTCACGCTGAGCGTGCCTGGGTGCAGCCTCTGAGAGGAGGCATCTCCAGGATGTCTGCTTTGTGGTTGCCCAAGCTCTGGCTCACCAGCAGCACCCACACCACGTCAGGTGGGAAAGCGAGTGTTGTGGGAGAATGTGGTGTGGGATCTCTGGTGGTGCCAGTGTGGCCAGGATTTCAGTCGAGGGGGCTGCATGGTGTGACCTGGGGCAGAACCCGCTCCCATCTCAGTGCAGCTGCTCCTCACTAATTCTGTCCGTTCTCTGCACCAACAACCAGCTGTGTTCACCCAGAAAAAGGGGAAACACTGGTTTCAGCTCACGCTTTCGTTTTTACGCTGCTGAGGAAACAACGGGCCAAGGTGTCCGACATGAAAAGGCTTTCTGAACACAGAGGTGCAGCAAAAGGACCAAGAGAGGGATGAAAGAATAAACCAGAGGAAGAGAAACCAGAGGTTACGTGGTGGGTGCAGCAACCGGGGTGGCTGGAGTAGTGTCCATGGCAGAGCTCCGTGCCCTTCTCACAATTCCATCCCCGTGCAGCCAGGCCAGGCTGAAGGGTTTCAGGAGGACCTTATGGTCCAGCCACACATCTGCACCCAAACCCAGTGACCCAGAAACTCCAGGCAGGGCAACAAAAGCAAGTGAAGGATGTCTTACCAGCCTCCCTGGAGAAGTGATGTTCCTGGGGCTGCAATCTGCAAAAGAACAGAGGAGCACGGTTGGGTTATGGAACCATGGAATGTGTTGGGTTGGAAGGGACCTCAAAGCCCATACAGTTCCAACACCCCTGCTGTGGGCAGGGACCCCTTCCACTGGGTCAGGGGGCTCCAAGCCCCATCCAACCTGGCCTTGAGCACCTCTAGGGATGAGGCAGGGACACCTCACGCTGGACCAGGGGGGCTCAAGGTCCCATCCAACCTGGCCTTGAACACTTCCAAGGAAGGGACATCCACAATTCCCCTGGACATCCTCTTCCCTGGATCAATACCTCCTGAATCCACCCTTTCCACTGAGCAGCCTTTAACCGTGAGAACACACTGCACCCAGTAAAGACGTTGCCTCCTCAGGGCAAACCCTTCCATCCTGTCCTTTTGGCCACGATGACATTCTATTTCTGCCCTGGTTCCCTGCATCCACACCCCAGATATTCTCCCATCGTTTCTACAGTCTGGGCTGAAGGAAGGAGTTGCCTCCCACAGGGATGCTCGAACGAGACAAGCTATGGAATCGTTAACTCTGAGACAGCCACACCGCACCTTCCAGTGGTGTTGGCGATGGGGTGGGAGCGGGCGAAGGCGACTCTGCCAGCTGCTCCAGCATGCTGCGCTTCTTCCCCTCCTTGGACTTGGCAATGACCATCTGGGCTTTCAGAGCGTCCTGTTCAAGTGACTTCATCCTAACCCAGAGAGGAGGGAGAAAAGACCATCAGGCATTGCCTCCTCCAAGAGATGATGCCACCTTCTGCGCACAGCAGCCAGGGAAGGCACCAGGCTGGGTGCAGAGAGGTGGCACCAGGCACCCCTGGTTCTCCGAGACAGAGAGAGCTCCCAGTAGGAGAGGAGAACAGTTTGGTTTGCCATCATCCCAAAGCACACGCGGCATCATATGTGGAAGAGACAGAGCCTGGAGCAAAGCACCAGCGCGCTGAGAACCCCCAGGCCATTCTGGAGGGGCCACATGAGACAGGAGAGGAAACCAACTGGGGAAGGAGCTGCAGGGGCTCAACTGAGTCAACGGGTTCTCAGGGCTTTGCTCTCCTCCATGCTCCCAGTGTGTTGGTTCTCAACCCTTTCTGGCCACCAGGACATGATGGAACAGCCAAGGAAAAGCAGGCTCAGCCCTCGGGAGAGTCTGCTCCCTTCTCCCAGCCAAACACACCCATCACTCCCCACCCCGTTCTCATCGAGACCACCAGTATCCATGGGACCTCAGGGAATTGAACACCAGCATCCACTCCCACGTCCTCCCTGCCCTGGCAGGACATGGCTGGGAGCGCCGCCAGGATGCCGGGATGCGGGCGAGAGCAGCAAGCATGCACCTGGTAGGGAGGGGGCTGTGCACACCTGGATTGGCTTCCTGACCCAGGGGTTCTTGAGGCGCCACTCGGCACTGGGCTGGACACCTGAGCTGGCCTGGCCCCGCAGGCAGGTGCCCGCTGTCGGGACTGGTACAGCTTCCTGGCCAGATCCTGCTCGTACTGCTTAATACTGTCTTCAAGAGCTGAGGAGCTGAGGAGGAGGAGGAGAAGGAGAAGGAGAAGGAGAAGGAGAAGGAGAAGGAGAAGGAGAAGGAGAAGGAGAAGGAGGAGAAGAAGGAAAAGGAGGAGGAGAAGGAGGAGGAGGGGAAGGAAGAGGGGAAGGAAAAGGAGAAAGAAGAGGAAAAGGGAAAGGAAGAGGAAAAGGAAGAGGAAAAGGAGATGATGGTGATGAACATCGCAGCAGACAAGCGCAGGGAAAGAAAGAAACAGATACAGGAACGTACTCTGGTAAGGAGAAACAAGGGTCTCATATAGGGGCAGCCTTGATGAAATGGATTCCTACACAGAATCGTGGCATCTTTAAGGTTGGAAAAGACCTCTAAGACCATCCAGTCGAACCACCAGCACAACACCTGCTAAACCTTGTCCTGAAGCATCACATCTAAACGGTGTTTGAACCCCTCCAGGGATGGGGACACCCGCCCTGCCCTGGGCACCTCTGCCAGGGCTTCACCACTCTTTCCCTGAACGAAATGTTCCCAATGTCCAATCTAAACTTCCCTTGGCACAACTTGAAGCCGTTGTCTGACCCTGTCCAACGCCAGCTGGAACCTCCAGCATCAGCCTTCCAAGCCTTGGCACCCCGCAATTGCCTCCTCATGTGTGAGGAGAGGACCAGGGACACCCAAAAGACCACTGGGAATGGCTCAGGAGGCTGTCGTGGTGAAGCATGTCTGTGTGTCCATGCGAGGCAGATGGAGGGAGCCCAGGGCATGTGTGAGGACACACAGGACCATGTCCAGGTGGCTTTTGAGCATCTCCAAGGATGGAGACTCCACAGCCTGTTTGCCATCATCCTAGCAGAGCCTTTAAATTCAATGAGGTTTGGCTCCTCCTTGGTTTTTCCCTTTCTCAATGCACGATGAGAAACTTGAGGTTCTCAACCCTTCCTCACATTGACTCTTCCAGCAAATTTGCCTGTATTTTCAGTCTGGTTTCTATGAATTTGTGAAATCATTGTGGAACCATGGGATGGTTTGGGCTGGAAAAGACCCCAAAGCCCACCCAGTGCCATCCACTGCCATGGGCACGGAACCCCTCCCACTGGTCAGGGGTTCCAAGCCCCATCCAACCTGGCCTTCAACACCTCCAGGGACGAGGCAGCCACCACTGCTCCGGGCACCTTGGGCCAGGGCCTCCCCACCCTCACAGCAAACCATTTCTCCCCAGGAGCTCCCCTCAGTCTCCCAGACTTCAGCTCAAAACTATTCCCCTTGTCCCATTCCTGCACTCCCTGATCCAGAGCCCCTTCCCAGCTTTCCAGGAGCCCCTTTCCCTACTGGAAGCTGCTCTAAGGTCTCCCCAGATCCTTCTCCTCTCCAGGCTGGACAACCCCAACTCTCCCAGCCTGTCCTCGTACAGGAGGTGCTCCAGCCCTCGGATCTGACCTCCTGTGAGGTCCCACAGCCGGAATATCAGCTCCCACAGCAGAAACACCAGCAGCCGCATGTGCCCTCAACACCAACACCGCATGGATCCCAGCATGTTTTCCCAAGGGAGCCCCAGATGCATTGCTGGGGGAGCACCGTGTGTCCTGGCAGATCCTGGATGACACAGGGAGAAATGGGAAAGCCCAAGAAGGTGCAGACCGGTGGGTCAGGAGTGACAGCACAGAGCGCAGAGAACTCCAACAGATCCAAGCCCAGAAAGCACAAATCAGTCCAACCTGAATACAGCCCTGAATCCCGGAATCCTGGAATGGGTTGGGTGGGAAGGGACCCCCAAAGCCCACCCAGTGCCACCCCTGCCATGGGCAGGGACATCTTCCACCGGGTCAGGGGGCTCCAAGCCCCATACAACCTGGCTGGATCATGGAGGGATGCCAGGTCATCCTCCACGACCTCTCCAAGCACAGGGATGGCAATTTTCAGAAGCCCAGCAGACAACTTCTGGTTTGTTGGATCAAATAATAAAATCATGGGATGCTTTAGGTTAGAAGGGACCTCAAAGCCCCTTCAGTCCCATCCCCTGCAGGAGAAGGGACATCTCCAACAGGACCTGGTTGCTCAGAGCCTCATCCAACATGACCTTGACTGTTTCCAGGGATGAAGCATCCACCGCCTCCCTGGGCAACCTGGACCAGTGCTTCCCCACCCTCATTGTAAACAATTTCTTCCTTAAAACAGTGCTTTTTGGGTTGGGTGTTTTGGTTGTTTTTTTTTCAGGTGCAAAGACTAAGTAGCAGCTCCTGCGAGGTCTCCACTCCTGAGGACACCGTGGTGCATTCAACGCTCACACCCTTCCTGTGAGACAGAGAGCAGGGTTGAGCCGTCGCAGTCCCCTCTCCACGTGTCCAATGTCACAAGGACGTGTATTGATCTGGTCCTCTCAACTCACACCTTTGGCTCCACATCTCCCACCCAGCTTCCAGCCCTGTAACTCAAGGGCAACACCTCTGCTTTGGTTCACAAATTCCGTTCCACTTGTGTTTCGGTTCCTGCCTTAATGCGAACATGAAACTTCCATGTGCAAACAAAGCCACCTGAGAAGCTGTGACAGAGAAGCCACGGGAACAGTGTCAACAAGGACAGGCGTGAGATGCCAGATAGAGGAGAATGTTCAGTGAAGCAGAGGAGGAGACAGATTCCCATGGCATTCAGAGCTTGGAACAACAGCACAGGGTGGGAATGACCCTGCCAGTGCCCTCTCCATTGAGGTCCTGCTCGTGGTTTGTATTCAGGTGTCCCCGTTAGCGGGGGAAGGACAGATGATGGAGCACAGACTCAGAATAACTCAGGTTGGAAGTGACCTCTGGAGGTCTTCTGACCCAAAAGCTGCTCATGGCAGGGCCAGCTCCAAAAACATGGTACAAGGTGATGGGAATCACCAGACCAAGGCTCCCAACCACAAACTGGCTTTCCAGGACCTGCTCGGCTTCCTGACGTTACGGGGCAGCGAGACTAAGGCAGCGCTCCAGAAATGAATTCCCAGCTAAGATGGACCAAGGATTTATCCACGAACTCATCCGAGAACTCATCTGAGGACTCGGCCGAGGACTCATTTGAGGATTCATCCAAGGACTCACCTGAGGCAAAGCGATGGAGCAATCCAAGAAAGTTTATCTCCAAGGGGAAAAGCCCTGGTACTGGGAACATTAGCCCAGCTCTAAATAAACCACAAGCAGATGTGTCCTGTGATCAAGCAACAATGGGGAGCTTTGTGACCTTCCAAGCCCCAGATAATTGCCGTCTCCATTGAGGATTTGACTCCATTCCTTCATTCTCAGAGCCTCCCAGAAGACGACAGCACCGTTATGACCCGCACCTACGCGCAAACACTGCCACGTGGTGTCACAGCCCCAGTAACCCCTCCAGTGCCAACTGGCAGAGCTGAGTTGCCAGCAGCCCTGCTCCTCTGAAATCTTTCACTCAAACCCCAAGAGGGGCTGTTTCCGATCGTCCTTCGGATGCTCCTACAGGAACATCATGGGAAGGAACCGACCGTGAGGCGTCGGAGCAGCCTGACTGATTCCTGAAAGGAATGAGATGACTGTAAGTGCCTGGATGAGCTTTGAGTCCCAAGTTCTGAGGTAAGAAGTTCTCATCCTTCCAAACCAATTTCCAATCACTCTTTCCTGGCTGATGGAACAGCTCAGGGGCGTAAAAGTGCCCTCACCTTGCCGATTTCATGGCTCCAGCAAGTTTTCCAATCAAGCAATGATGGATATGTGGAATTCTCTTCCCTTTCTCATTTTGAATGTCACCTCACAGCTCCCATAAAGACCTTTTCCATGAGACAAAGGAGGCTGCGTGCTGAGAGGGGAAATGCGTTCACAATCACAGCCAGGTGTGCAAGGTAGGTTTTCTATGACACTCCACTGTCCTCATGATTGTGCAAGGGGTGTTGAAGCATCAGAGCCCCCTCACCCCTGGAGTTGTTGGGGCAGAAGAGCTTGGCCACGCGTTGGACGCTTGGTGCTGCTTGGACAGGCGCTACGTAACCTCCCCCAAAGTCCGCCTTAGGGAGACTCCTTTATTTCCCATTTTTAACACCCTGCAACCCCAAGGATCCCTGCAAGGGGGCCCCTTCTCCTGAACCAGCCCAGGGAAGGGACCAGTGAAGGGCCTTCTGTCTCACCGTGCTGCCCTCCACATGGCGCGTTTCTCCGCCTCCAGAGCGCGGCGTTCTGCTGGAGAAAGCTCTTTCTCTTGAACGCTCAGCAGCTCCGGGCTCTGCATGCGCAGTCGCTCCTGGTGCCGCCGCTCCGCTTTGGCCGTTCGCACAGGAGCCACCGGATCCCCGGTTCCGAGATAGGATGGGCTCAACCTGGGCAGAGAGAGAAGCAGTGAGAGGTTGCGCGGCTCCACCACAGGTGACAACCAACACCCTGGGCCAACCCTTCGGCACCACATCCATGGGCATCGTTTTGGGAGACTTTTGCTTCCAGCTCCTCCTATTTGTCCATGACATGTCCAGCATCACCTGGCAGATCCCAGGGAAAGGGCACCATGGATCCACTTACCCGGACATCAGGTTGGTTCTCTGTTCTGGCTTGATTCCCTCTTCCAGTGAATTCCTCTGCGAGCTGCTGTTCTCGCTGATGTCAGAAGGCCTGGAGCAAAACAAGGACATCAGCTGAGTCCCACAGGTGTTCCCAAGAAAGGTTCCCAACAGATCCAAGCCTGGAAAGCACAAACTAGTCCAGTCTGAACACAATCCTGAATCATGGAACCATGGGATGGGATGGGATGGGTGGGAAAGGATCCCAAAGCCCACCCAGTGCCACTCCCTACCATGGGCAGAGACACCTCCCACTGGATCAGGGGGCTCCAAGCCCCATCCAACCTGGCCTTGGACACCTCCAGGGATGGGGCAGCCACCACTGCTCTGGGCACCCTGGGCCAGGGCCTCCCCAGCCTCAAAGCAACACGTTTCTCTCCAAGATCTCATCTCAGTCTCCCCTCTTTCAGCTCAAACCCGTTCCCCTCGTCCCATCCCTGCACTTCCTGATCCAGAGCCCCTTCCCAGCTTTCCCGCAGCTCCTTTCCCTACTGGAAGCTGCTCTAAGGTCTCCCCACAGCCTTCTTTTCTTCAGGCTGGACAACCCCAGCCCTCCCAGCCTGTCCTAATGAGGATGATGACGATGATAATAATAATGATGATAATAAGCTGCTCTAAGGTGTCCCTGGAGCCTCATGAGAAGCCTTTTCTCATTCCCCACTTCTGTGCCAAAGAATTAGGAAAACATCAAGGCAACCTGGAGGAAAGGACCCGGAGAACCAGGAAACAAAAGCCTAAAAAACTCCAAACACAAGTTGGTTCAGCGTCAGGGCTGACCTTGGATCTCTCTAAGACCCAACACCTCTCCTTGCTCAAGCGCGCAGCTGCAATTCTTCTTCTGAAAAGAAAAAGCTGGAAAATCTGCCCATTTTGGTGCTGAAGAACTTCCAGCCCCTTTCCCTGAAAATGACGGATACTGGGACATGGAGCTACCGGTCCGGTCTTACCGAGCAGCGGGAGCCTGGATGCTCCTCCCATCTAGTCTCTCAATCTTGTACTCGACGCCTTCAATGATGACGCTGGACGGTGTGGTCACCTCCGGTGCCTGCTTTGCCATCTCCTCCTCTTCCGCCTCCTCCTCCAGCAGAAGCGCTCGTTTCTGCTGCAGCTTCCGAGCTGCCAAAGGAAGAAGGAATCATCTCATACCTCGATCCCCGCAAGGATGCAACCCCCAGGCAAGGTCCTTGCACTCATCATCCCAGCAAGGCTGTGCTGGTTGGAGTCCACACCTCTCCGTAGAATCAATGAAGGGGATTCTGTGCCTCGGCTCTGCTCTTTGAGACCCCACCTGGAGCCCCGTGTCCAGCTCTGGAATCCCCAACACAGGAACGAGATGGAACTGTTGGAGTGGATCCAGAGGAGGAGATGATCTGAGGGTTGGAGCACCTCCTGTACAAGGACAGGCTGGGAAAGTTGGGGTTGTCCAGCCTGGAGAAGAGCAGCCTCCCAGTATGGAAAGAGGCTCTAGGAAAGCTGGGAGAGTTTTTTTACAAGGACATGGAGTGATGGGAAAAGGGTTAACAGCTTCAAATTGGAAGGGGGAGATCGAGATTGGACACTGGGATGAAATTATTCATGAAGAAGGTGGGGAGGCCCTGGCCCAGGTTGCCCAGAGCAGTGGTGGCTGCCCCATCTCTGGAGGTGTTCAAGGCCAGGTTGGATGGGGCTTGGAGCCCCTTGACCCAGTGGGAGGTGTCCCTGCCCATCTCAGGGGTTGGAACTGCGTGGGCTTTGGGGTCCCTTCCACCCCAACCCATCCCATGGCTCATGGTTCCATGACAGTGATTTCCCCTCCTGCCGCAAACCCCATGCAGAATTGGAGCAGCACAGAGCGACGGAAGCTCTGGGGTTGGACAGGGACCTAAGGACGTCACAGGCCAGCTGTTACCGGTTCTTGTGAACAACTGCCTGTGGCCTTTGGAAGAGCTGGAGCTCTGAAGTGGACGCTCCCTCAGCCTCCCATGGAGAAGGGTTTCACTCAACCAGGCAAATGTCCTTCCTGGGATTCCAACAGACCTTCCTCCTCCTTCATCTTCTTCAGGTCATCCTCTCCAACCAGGGAGACGCGCTTGGGAGGCTTCTCTGTCTGCTGCTGCTTCACCTCGATCTCAAAGTACTTCTGCCTCTCGCGGAAGGACCTCTGCTCTGGGCTGTGCAGCCCCCCCAGGCTGTGCGTAGCTACCTGCGGGACCACACGGCACTGACATGGAGCTTCACGCCAACCCAACCCCGGCCACGTGTCCCACACCAATCCAACCCCAAACATGCGTCCCACACTCACCCAACCCTGTTCAGGTGCCCCACACTGACCCAACCCCGGCCACGCATCCCACACCGACCCAATCCCGGCCACATGTACCACTGACCCAATCCTGACCATGTGCTCCTCACCCTCTTCTGCCCCTCACTGTGTGCCCATGTCATGGTCCTGCCTCCACACTCACCGCCCCGAAGCCTGAACCCTCTCAAAGTCCGGCCCCAGCACCCACCTCCGGAGCAGCTCTGGGATTCTCCATGCCCATCTGACCTGGCAACTCCTGAAAACAGAGAAACGGGCCCATTCTGAGCACCAGGTTTCATACCACCACCACAACCCTTCAGCCACACATAACCAGTGCTAACTGGCTCATGGAACAACCAGAATTCTGAGCCAAAGGTCCTTCAGGCTTAGGAATTGGGAGTAATAAGGGTTTACGATAAATCGAGGGATAAACAGAAAATGACAATTTTTTTCACTTCTAAGAGGGCAAATCCTAGAAAACATCAGGAATTGAGGACAAGGAGGAGCGGAGTGCCCGGCTTCCAGCAGGGGATGCTCGGATGTGCCTTAAATCCAGGCTGCAACTACTGAAAATTGACTTCTAAGAGGTCAGAAGGACATCAGAAAAGAAAGAAACCCATGGCTGCTGGAATAAATATCAGAATATTGGAAAGGCAGGGCTACAGGGGGCAGAAATTGATCCACAAAATCCGTCTGTGAGCCAGAAATCAGGAATTGTAAGGGAAAATGAAACCTGTCAGAGGTCACTGGAAATATGGAAGTGTTTTAGTTACAAAAATGGAAAGGTACCATGGGAAGGGTGCAAGCAGAGAACCCTCAGCTCAAGTGGTTGAGTGACTTGGGGGGGTGTTCGTCTGGAGAAGAGGAGGCTGAGGGACCTCATTGATCTCTGTAACTCCAGGAAAGGAGTTCAGAGACACGTTGGAGCTCCCAAGGAACAGATGAGAGGAAACGGCCTCCAGTTGTGCCAGAGGAGGTTTAGATTGGATACTGGGAGAAATTCCTTGAGGGAAAGAGTGGTGAAGCCCTGGCAGAGGCTCCCAGGGTGGTGGTGGAGTCCCCATCCCTGGAGGGGTTCAAAAACCAAGTGGATGTGACACCTGGGGACGGGGTTCAGTGGGGACGGGGTGGGCTGGGTTGGTGGTTAGATGAGCTTGGAGGGCTTTGTCAACCTCAATGATTCCATGAGTTGGTCAAACACGCTCCAAACCCATAAAGTTTTAATTCCATGTAAGGAAGGAGCAAATAACAGAGGGGAAGGTGGGAGGAAAAAAAAGCTCCCAAGTGAGGGGAGAGCATCTGGAAATTGAAATTATTGCCACTAACAGAGAAGAAAACCTTGGAGCTCGCCTGGACTGCTCAACAACTCTGAATGGAATGAGTCTGACAAATGCAGGATTTTAGTTGCCTCGTTGAATTGGGTGGTGGTTCAGCTCCAAAACAGAGAACGACGGAACCATGGAATGGTTTGGGCTGGAAGGGACCTCAAAGTCCATCCTCCTGCCACGGGCAGGGACCCCTCCCACTGGGTCACGGGGCTCCAAGCCCCATCCACCCTGGCCTTGAAAACCTCCAGGGATGGGGTTGGAGATGGAACACGGTAATGGTAATGATAATGAGGATGATGATGGCACCAGAGATGGTGCTGATGGGGGATCATGGAACAGTTTGTGTTGGAAGGGACCCCAAAGCCCACCCAGTGCTACCCCCTGCCATGGGCAGGGGCACCTCCCACTGGATCAGGGGGCTCCAAGCCCCACCCAACCTGGCCTTGAACACCTCCAGGGATGGAGCAGCCACCACTTGAATAAGGCTGCCCAAGGTGACCTCGGAATCTCCATTTCTGGAAATCCAGAACCTGAGTGGGCTGGGCCTGAGGATCCCATGTAACTGCAACGCTCGGTGCCCAGTTTGCAAGAGTTTGTGTTGTTTCCTCCCCACCAGCACCAGTTACCTGCGTGTCAAGCAGAGGATGAGACAAGGGCACCGCGGCGAAGGTCTTGTAGGCTTGCTTGATGTTGATGGGGATCTCGTCGGGAGAGGGCGGTGAAGGTGGCTTTTGCTGCAGGGATGGAGGCAGAAGGTCACGATAAACACGGACGGCATGGGGACCAAGCACGGGGGCAACATGACACAGCCCTTGTCCCAGAGAGTGGAGCACGTACGGGGCCGCTCCTGTCATATGGGATGTCCACACGGCTTCGCCTCCAGGATGGTGGAACACGACACCTCCAGCGGCATGGATCCTCCCTGACCTGACCAGAAATCTGGGACCAATCTCTTGGCCAAGGGACCACACCACTCACAGTCACAGAATCCTAGGATGGCAGGGTGGGAAGGAACCTCTGGAGGTCCCAGAATCCCAGGATGGTGGAATGGGAGGAAACCTCTGGAGGTCCCAAAATCCCAGGATGGTGGGGTGGGAAGAACCCTCTTCAGCATCTCCAGTGCTACCTCCTGTTAACGCAAGGTCCCCTCCAGCTGTTGCCCAGGAGTGCGTCCAAGTGGGTGGGATTTCTCTGCAGAAGAAGACTCCACACCTCCCCGGGCAGCTGCTTCCAAGGCTCCAGCACCCCCATAGGAAAGAAGCTTCTCCCCATGTCCAGGGGGAACTTCCTGGGCTCCTGTTTGTGCCTGACGTCCCTTGTCCTGTCACTGGGCACCATGGAGCAGAGTCCGGTCCCCTCCTCCTGTCCCACACCCGCTGAATATGGCTCAGCATGGATGGGATCCCCTCTCCAAGCAGAACAGACCCATATCTCCCAGCTTCTCCTCCCAAGAGAGCGGCTCTAGCCCCTCCCCACCTTCATGCCCTCCGCTGGGCTCTCTCCAGTCATTCCTGGTCTTCCTGGACCTGGGGAGCCCAGGACTGGACACAGGATTCTGGAGAAGACCCGTCTTTGATCTTAAATTCTTCCTTCACAGAGTTCTACTTCCTCAGAAACATCCAATAAGGTCCGAGAAGACCCTCCTGTTGCTTCTCACTTGTCTTTGCTGCTCTGTTCCTCTCCCATCTTCCCTGTGGCCCCTCCTGTCACATTCAATGAGGAAGAAGAGTTGGAAAATCGTGCTCAAAGCATCTCCAAAATGAGTCATGGAATGGGTTGGGTGGGAAGGGACCTCAAAGCCCAGCCAGTGCCACCCCCTGCCATATGCAGGGACACCTCTCACTGGGTCAGGGGGTTCCAAGCCTCATCCAACCTGACCTTGGAAACCTCCAGGGATCGGGCAGCCACCACTGCTCTGGGCACCCTGGGCCAGGGCCTCCCCACCCTCGCAGGAGAAAATGCCCTTTAGCTGCCTTATTCCCTTCATGATGTTTGTTCCCTTCTATGTTGGCTGAAGAACAGCACATCAAGGTCAGAAGAGACTAAAATATGCGGATCTTGGCCAATTACATGGATTATATAAAGCTGTTGGTCGGCAAATTGGGTCTCCAGTTTGGTGTCACCTCACACAAACCTCAACACAGCCTCAAGTTGCACCAGGGCGGGTCCAGATTGGACATCATGAAAAGTTTCTTCACTAAAAGGGTTCTCAGGCCCTGGCAGAGGAGCCCAGGGAGGTGATGGAGTCCCCATCCCTGGAGGGGTTTAAAAGACGGGTAGAAGAGGTGCGGAGTGATCTTGTTTGGCACTGGATGGATAGGGCTGGTCGTTTCCAACCAAGCCATTCTATGGTTCCACTACAAAGAGAAAGATCACACCACAGGGTATGAGTCTTCTTGCCACGACAAGACCCAAATACCTGCACCTTTCTCTCCCCTCACCACAGCCCAGGGGACACCAATCTTTCAAAACCAGACATTCTGCAAATCTAAAACTCCCAGATGCGAGACGTCATCAACAGACGAAGATTCTGAGCGACGCCTCGACAGCGCAGCACCTCGTAAATAAGGACCCACAGCTGCAACTGCTCCAGGGATCCCAGCCCAACAACAAGGTCAGCAGCACCAACTTCTCAAATGGGGATGTGAGGACATGGCAGGCTGGTGAGAACCACGGAATCATTCAGGTTGGCCAAGCCCTCCCAGTTAATCCAGTCCCACCCTCAGTCCAGTCCCCCTGTGCCCACTGAACCCTGTCCCCAGGTGCCACGGCCACGCGTTTTCCAAACCCCTCCAAGAGATGGGGACTCCCCCCTGCCCTGGGAGCCTCTGCCAGGGCTTCACCACTCTTTCCCTCAAAGAATTGTTTCCAATGTCCAATCTGACCCCTCCTGGTGCAACTGGAGGCCGTTTCCTCTCATCCCATCACTTGTTCCTTGGGAGAAGAGACCAACCCAGCTCCAACCTCTTTTCCAGGAGCTGTGGAGGGCGATGAGGGCTTCCCTCAGCCTCCTCTTCTGCAGATTAACACACACACACCCCCCCCCCAACCCCCGACTATTCAGGTGTTCCAGACCCTTCCCATCTTTGTTCTGTTCTCTGGATACACTCCAGCCCCTCAAGGTCCTTCTTGGAGTGAGGGGCCCAAAACTGACCCCAGGATACAAGGTTCAACCTTCCCAGTGCGGAGTCTGTGGGGATGATCCCTTCCCTGCTCCTGCTGCCACCCCATGGCTGATCCAAGCCAGGTACTGGTGACCTTCTTGGCCACCTGGGACACTGCTGGCTCAGGTTCAGCTGCTGTCGACCACCACCTCCAGGTCCCTTTCCACCAGGCTACTTTCCAGCCGCTCTTCCCCAGTCCTGGAGCCTCCCATGGGGTTGTTGTGATCCAAGGACAGGACCTGGCACTCAGCCTGACTGAAGGCCAAGTGAGACCCCGCTGAGCACGGGGTGGGATGTGCTGAGCAGGACCCTGCTGGTCACCAGGATGGGATCCTACCTAGGGCAGCCAGGCTGATGAATGGACACAATCAGCCTTGCCTGTAGCACAGGACCCTCAAACCACACCATCAGCAGCAGAAGGGTTTGTTCCACCAGGAAAAGCAGCATCAGAGCACACAGGCAGAGCCCAGCAAGAAGGACCCACAGGGCACTTACAGAGGTGTGGACATTGGTGCAGAGCTGGGGTGGCTGGAAGGGGTTGGGGCTGTCCCCGTCCTCCACGTTATGTGAGGCAGCATTTTGTCGTACTCGGGCAAGAGGTTGGATGACACCAGGCTTGGTCTGCTCGTGTCGGCGCCGCATGAGGAGGGCAAAGGCAGAGGGAGGGGGAGAGAGAGGAGAGAAACGAGCAGTTAGGGGCGGCGAGATGCCTTGGCCATGCGAGTGAAGAAGACAAAGCCATGCACTGCAGCCCAACGCCTGCACCGCGACTCCAACCCGGGAGGGAGAGCCACAAACACCAACCAACGCCCGCAGTGTGAGGGTTGCGGACAGGGCAAGGGGTTCAGATGACTCGGGGTGAAACAGCACCAATCGGTTACAGGGAAGGTCAGGACACAGCAAAGCATCTCCCAGATAAGCAGCATCCACAGGAGCGGCAGGAGCACAGCAGAGCTTGGAGAACGGCAGTGCTTGGAGGACAGCAGCGCTTAGAGGATGGCAGCATCAGGAACGGCAGACGTAGTTGGGAAAAATCAACCAGGAATGGAAATGGGCAAAAGTTGGGGGTGAAAATGAACCAAGACCCAGGTTGGGCTCCAATTGGAAATGCAGGTAGAGACAAGAGAGAAGGTTGACCCAGAAGTCGTCGCTGCAGAATGGAATCACAGAACAGCTTGTGTTGGAAGGGACATTTAAAGGTCATCTAAGTCCAACCCTTCCGTGATGAGCACGAACAGCTTCAACTGGATGAGGTTGCTCATGATGAGGTTGTTCGGAATGACCCAAACATCTGACGCTGGAGAGAGGAACTGGGAAAACCAGCCATAACTACAGGAGGGGAAGCTGCAAACAGGAACAAAAGCTGCAAAAAAACCCCTTGCGTTGCATTTCCAAAGTGATGCTACAGAAGCCCTGGCCCATTCGTACAAACAAGAGGTGGAGTGGAGGAAGGGTAGTGATGGAATAAAAGCCACCAGCGAGACCAGCAAGGCGGGAAGGGAGCGCACACAGAAGGAAGAGGAGCTCTGCCTTGATCCTGCCCTGGGGTCTCATGGTAGAGGGACTCACCGATTTATTGTCGTCCTGCGCAGTGAGGAAGTTAATGGAAGCCTGGAAACAGAAATAGGGGGGTAAACTTGGAGACCACAGAGGAACCTGTGACGTTAACCAGCTCCATACAAAGCAAAATACAAACCTCCCAACCCCTCCCATCCTGCACAGGGCAAAGACCCCAGGTCCCACACTGGCCCCTGCCATTCCTTCTGCTTTACTTGGAGAGTAGCCCAGAGCCCTCCAAATGGAGCTTCTTCATGCAGGAAGCCATCCTGAGCCCTCCCATGGGAGCTTCTTCATGTGAGGAGCAGCCCAGAGCCCTCCAACTGGAGCTTCTTCTGATGAGGAGCAGCCCAGAGCCCTCCCTTGGGAGCTTCTCCCCATTCCTCACCTCCCAGCTCTGCACACCCCGTCCCTGATCCCCCCGTCCTGCTCCGTATCCTCTGCTCCTGGCCTTGGTTCACACCCCCTGCCCTCGCTCCAGCAAAGCCACCACCACCCCAGCTTCTCTGCCGGGAAGCGTTTGCGGGCGCCAGTGCAGCGAGCAGGGAGGAGCCCCTCGTGCCACGGCCATCGTAAGCATCACTCTCACAGCAGAGTGCGTCGAGGCTGGGACTGCGGTGCCGTGGGATGGGATGCAGAGCAGCGGGCGCGGCAGGACCGGCGGCGCACACTGCACACAGCAGGCACTTACGAAGCGCGTCTCCCTGCCTGCCAGGTGTGCGGGACGTGGGGCCGCGGGCGCCTGAAGAGCAGCGGCGCCCGGAGCATCGTCAGGGTGGAGAGAGAAAACGGAGAGACCAGGATTGCCTGCATGAGACGCTGAGACGAGACCTGCCATCCCCCAGCGCTGCCGGCATCCCCGCTGCCAACCCCAAAGAATGCCCCTCTGCCCACCCTGGCACCTCCCGCTGCTGCTTCCTCCCCACTGGAATCTCGCAGAACGCACAGCCAGGCCATCGGCGCCAGCATCAAGATAAAGGATTCCAGTCCCTTCAGAGATGCTCTGAGAGCTCTGGAACGGGCTGTGAGTTCTGGTTGGGCCAAAGGTGTCAAACCCAATGAATTGACCTTAAAAATAGATGAGGGTAGAGAAAAAGAGATGTGATTCCTTGGAACTTCCAGAATGAGCCTGAAGTTCTGGTTGGGCCAAAGATATCAATCCCAAAGAATTGACCTTAAAAATAGATGGGGGCACAGAAAGAGAGATATGATTCCTTGGAGCGCCTACTACGGAGCAACAACCTGAAGATCAAGATTCCCAAACCCTTGGAAATGTGCAAGCCACAAGACTTAGAGATTGCCCCTCGTTCTTCCATATGATCCATCGGACCTATTCCATTGTTGGAACATTCGTTGTCCAGAGAGAACAACACCCAGCAGAGGCAGCTCGACTTCACGTGCTGGAAACGGGAGGCTCTGATCCAAAAGGAATTAAACCACGTGAATGTGATGGGAAGCTCCTGCCCAGAACATAGGGCTGGGAACACCCCACCAGGGCCAACAGGGCAGCAAAGTGACACCAAAGCGGCTCTGAGAATGACTGCAAGAGTTGTCCAGTCAACAGTTGGTTGAGGGAAGGCTACCAAGTCAGGAAAAAAGGCTCCCAAGGCACACACAGACTTGACTTCAGGCACGAAAGCCGCTGGAGGCCTTAAAAGGCTAAAATAAAGGAGAAAGTCATGAAATTGGCCATAAATGCTTTAAGGAATGAATAGAATCCTTGGTGGCATTCGCACCTCTGACCAGAGAGACAAGAAAAGAGCTGTTTAGGTCAATGTGTTCCTCGAGCTGCGGAGAGTTCAAGAATCTGAAGTGATGGAACAGAACCTAAAGGACAGCAAGGGCTGCTTGGCCAGGAATCAGCGACATCCAGCTGAGAACCCGGAAAGTAACGCCTGCACCTGCAAAACGCTCTGGGGTGCTCTTAACCCCATGGAATGCGTCATAGAATCATCTGGTTGGAAAAGACCTCTGAGATCATCGAGTCCAACCGTGTCAGCAAGACCTGGTTAATTGTCAGAGCCCACGGCAGAAAGCGTGGACGGTTCTACCTGGGAAGTTTCCACTGCAACGAGAAGACAAAGCTGTCGCTGGTGTTGCAGGAGGTGGACAAGGAGAAACCATTGGGCTCTAAAGGCAATGGATCATTGAGTGAGCCCACCTGGAGCTAGAGAGCAGATGGCATTGCAGCCACAGGGTTGTAGAGGCCAAGGCATCGGCACTGAGCCCCATAACCACCGATGGACAAAAGCACCACGGGTGCTGCAAAAGGTGCCTACGACAAACTGGGAGAAGCGACGCTCCAACCAAATACAGGTTGGGAAACACCACAAGGAGAGCGGCCAAATATCAGAGCTGGGATCGAGGAAGATGCAGACCCCTCATCTCTAGAGGTGTTCGAAGCTTAACTGGACATGGCCTTGAGGAACCTGATCCAGTTGGACCTGCTCTGAGTGCGGTCTCGGAGCAGACCTTCCATCCTCAACCATTCCACAAACTGCACAGCCACTCATTGGGATTTGGGCTTCTTCTTCAACTGAGAGCCTTTAAAGACAGCAAATTAGTATCTGCGTCTCTTGCTGTTGTAGAATGAGGAGCGCCATCCCCACCCCTTCAAGACAGAACAAACCCAGCACCAAAGAAAATCTGAACTTGTGGTAAGAGGAAAACTGGCCCAAACCAACCTCCAGGTGGGCCCCAACTGCTGTCAGGAAGGCAAACAATAAACCTATGCAGCTCAAACCGAAAGCACTGAAACAGCATTACCATAACGGACAGCATTTTCTTCTCATCTTATCGTGCCCCTGGTGGTCACTCAATTCCAAAGGATCCAAACCCCAGGGAGATGGAAGCCAGGCCAAGGAAGCAACGGGAAAAGGGCTGAGCTGTCGCTCCACTCTCCAGCTCGCCACTCCCAGCCTGTGGTCCTGACCCTTCTCTGGAGTCAGCGTTGACTGTCCCTCACCCTAAGATTACGGGATCCATCTCAATGAGCTGAACTCACCTAGCAAGAAGCTTTTGTCCAGTTGGGGAACTGGAACAGCTCAGCCGAAGACCAGGAAAGCACCAGAGTAAGTGGAATGGAACAGTTGGAGAGCAGCTGTGCTCCAAAAGGAAGGGAACTGACCCAAAGGATGGGGTACAAAGTGCAACTTTCAGTCCTTTCCAGGTGGACTGGGTGATCCTGGAGGTCTTGATCTTTTCCAACCTTAATGATTCTGCTTTAAAAAACAATAATGTGCAGCGACTGCAAAGGGAAATACGTAAAGATCCATTTAAGGGTTTTCAGCCTCAAAAGGATCAACTTGTGAGGCCTCTTGTGGGCGGAGGAGAAGCGAGATCAGAGCCTGAGAAAGAATTAGAAGATCAGAGCTGATACGAGAAGTTAGAACAGCCAATGAGAACAAGGAATGGTCACAAAAAAATACCCCAAAATCCCAAAGTTATAAGGAATAAATAAATTCCCATATCAGAGCGAGAGCTGCCTCAGACCAAAGAGTTTTAGGAGAAGGTGAACCTCTACTTGTCTGCTGTGGGACCCAGCAGGTCCATCCCGATGCCGGTGTGGGGGTGCCGGCAGCAACACCCAGCACCAGGGACCGCTCTGGTAGACGGACCTGAGAGGATGCTCCAGTTCCCGAGTTCTCCCTTTCTCCTGACAAACCAATTGTCAGAACCAAACAGTCTCGGTGAGGCCAAACTCAAAGGAGACAACTTCCACTCTGTAGTCGCTCCAGGTACTCCCTGTGAATTACGTTCCCCCTCAGAGCAGGAGCATTCCCTGGAGTTTATGACCAGCTGATAACACTCCTGGGTCTCTGACACATTGGGAAAGAGCAGAGTTCTTCCCTGAGTCCTCTAGCTGCCTCCCGTGATGGATCCCCCTCCACCTCAAGGACCACAGAATCAGGGAACCACAGAATGGGTTGAAAGGGACCTCAAAGCCTACCCAGTTCCACCCCCACTGCCATGGGCAGAGACACCTCCCAGTAGACCAGGCTGCTCAAAGCCCCATCCAGCTGAAGACACTGGTTCCTCCAAGTGCCTACACTGAGATGCAGTGATGGTGGCCAACAGTTGTCTTGCAATCCAATCACAGAATCATGGAATGGTTTGGATTGGAAGGGACCTCAAAGCCCATTCAATTCCAAGTGCCATGGGGAGGGGCATCTCCCACTGGATTAGGTTGGAAAAAGCCTCATCCAATCTGGCCTTGAACATCTCCAGCGATAGGATCTGGGGGTTCTGGTTGACCATGAGTTAGAACCATGGAGCCATGGAATGGATTGGGTTGGAAGGTACCCCAAAGTTCTACCATCCAAAGATCTCAAAGATGTCCAAGATCAGCATCCGGTTCTACCCCACGGGCAGGGACCTCTCCCACCGGATGAGTGTGCTCAAAGCCCCATCCAGCCAAAGACATTGGTTCCTCCAAAAGCATCATGGTGCCTACACTGAGCTCCAGTGATGGTGGCCAAGAGCCTCTGGTGCAATCTGATTGCAGAATCACAGAATCCTGGAATGGTTTGGGTTGAAAGGGACCCCAAAGCCCACCCAGTGCCACCCCCGGCCATGGAGAGGGACACCTCCCACTGGGTCAGGGAGCTCCAAGCCCCATCCAACCTGGTCTTCAACACCTCCAGGGATGGGTCAGCCACTACTGCTCTGGGCAACCTGAGCCAGGGCCTCCCCACCCTCACAGCAAAACATTTCTCCCCAAGATCTCATCTCAATCTCCCCTATTTCAGCTCAAACCCGTTCCTCGTGTCCCATCCCTGCAATCCCTGATCCAGAGCCCCTCCACAGCTTTCCTGGAGGTCCCGATCCTGCAGGACAGCAATCACGCTGGGTTTCCTCTGCCCTGGAAGCTTCCCCCCTGCCTCCCCATATTCCTTGTCCCCGGGGCAGCCTCACCTGCTGGTTCCCAGAAGAATAAGGAGCTTCACGCCTGGAATTTCCTGTCCCAACCTCGCCCACAGGAGCCTGGAAAAGAGAAGACAGAGCTGGAACTGTTCTGTACAGCAGCAGCTCCCACGCTGCTCCTGTCGCAGAGAGGCCAGGAGGGCGAGGGAGACCATGGACATCCAGCCCGTGGCCAGTGATGGCCACCTCCCCAGAGAATGCAGCGTTAGCACTGTGCCCCCAGCAGCCGGCACCGCAGAAACGTGCACAAAGCACCACAAACAGCAAGGGGATGGCATTAAAACATCGGAACTGAGGTTGTATCCCAACGCTCTGCAAAGCCAGTGGAGTCGAGTTAAAGCCCTTCTGCCCTGGAAGACATCCCAGGAATCCTCTGCCCTAACTTCTCTTCAGCTCCCAAACGGCCACAGTGCGGGCAAAACCCTGGCAGAACAGACACCAAGCACAAAAAGCTGAGCAGATATGTGATTCATCCCCAGGTCATCGCTGTCGGCCAACTGGTGAGACCTCTCCAAGGCCCCTTCCGCAGCGACCTCCGATTACCAGCGCTCCAGCCGAGCCAGCAGAGCCCCAGGAAGGACCTGTAGGCAGCCCACAGGACTTGGGAGCAAACTCACAAAGTATTTTAGATGCCTGAAGGTGGAAACAGGTCACTTGGGATTTTTGTTTTAGCAAATCTAGAGTTCCGCAACCATCATTCTCCATGGACTGATGAACCGTGTTCATTTGGTTCAAGCCTTGCGCAATGGTGCTCCTACTGACCAAGCCCGGAGACGTGACCCGAAGTTTATTTTGGAGCCCAGAAGGGATCTGATCCCTCTTAGCACTAGAGAATGTGGCAGCACCAACGGATCTGCTTCCATGCCTCCACCGCAAGGAGCGTCCTTGCTCACCCTGCTTCTGGCTGCTGCCATCCAAGTCTTCCCGTGTGCCAGCACGGGAAATCCCCAATGAAGGAGCTGCTCTATGACACGGTTCTTCAGGGACTTCATCTCCAGTTCTGGTGACGGCACACGGGAGGAGAACATGCAGCCAGGGATCCCTTTCATAGAACCACAGCATCACCTGGTTAGAAAAGACCTCTGAGTTCCAGTACCCCTGTACCTGGCTGCGACGCCACCTTCAGGCTGGCCAGAGCACGAAGTCAACATCCAAAAATGGCTGGTGCTTTGTGACCGTGGCTTTTTGGATCTTTTAAACTCTAAAGGACGTCTCTAACGCCCAAACCACAGCCTTTGGCTTTCAAGAGACTGCAGTGATCCAAATGCACACCGTGCACTGCCTGTATGTTGGTGAGAAACGCGTCCTCACCAAGGAACCGGGCTGAAACATCTACAGGAACAACAGTTCAGTGGTGTTGGGTTTGCTGGTTCTTTCTAACAAAAAAGAACTGGAGCGTGGGGGTTGTGAGAATCACAGACCCACGGAACCAAACCATTCCCCTCGTCCCATCCCTGCACTCCCTGGGCCAGAGCTCTTCCCCAGCTTTCCTGGAGCCCCTTTCCCTACTGGAAGCTGCTCTAAGGTCTCCCCACAGCCTTCTCTTCTCCACGCTGGACAACCCCAACTCTCCCAGCCTGTCCTCATACAGGAGCTGCTCCAGCCCTCGGATCATCTCTGTGGCCTCCTCTGGCCTTGCTCCAGGTCCTCCCTGTGGTTCTCCCACAGCCTCATATCCCACGCTCGCTGCTGGGGTGGGCTCGGAGCCCTGCTGGAGCAGCTGCAGGCAACACCGCGACCCCTCAGGAGGGCCCGGCACCCGCACACTCGGCGATAACAGCTGGAGGATGATTCCCTAAGCGGCAGCATCCACACACATGGGAGCAGGAACACACGTGTTAGAGGGGTCGGTGCATGCGCTGGGGTTTAGTTGGTGCCGTGGCTGTCCCGGTGTGCCCGTGTGCTGCACGCCGCGTGCCTGGGGCCGCTTGCCTTGGAGTAGAGGTTGGTCTGCAGGACTCCCCCCCTGCCATAGCCCAAGGGGGGGCCGCCCAGGCAGCCCCTGCCTGCCTTGCCCCGGCGGTTGGCCACCACAAAGGGGTTCTCGCTGAAGAGGATCGGCTGCGAGTCGATCAGGCACTCCTGCTCTGGCACCTCCAGCTCCTGGGATGCGGGGCACCCGGGGGGATCCCGCTTGTCGAGCCAGGGGGTCTCTGCCCCACTCGTGCCCTTGTGCAGAGACGCAGCATCCTGGGGAAAGCCGGCCGCGCATCCGATGGTCGGACCTGCAGCCGCATCTGGGCTTGGATCCTGGCCATCCTGAACCACCAGCAGGGACAGCGGAGCGAGGTCACCCTCCATCCCGGAGCTGGGATTATGGTACTGAACAGGCAGAGAGGAAACACAAGGATGAGAGCGAAATGAGGAAAGCAGAGGAAAGGAGAGGAAGGGGAAATAAAGCAGCTGCTGAAGGACACAGGGTAGAAGAGTTCCAGGACTAATCCCACACACCCATCCCTTCTTGCTCTTCCATTCCACCATTGCTCTCGCCCATCCCTTCCTTCTCTTCCACTCTAGAATCCCTCTTGTGATCCCAAATGCCACTTCCAAGGGGAGCTTGCTGTCGGCACACACCGCGAGCTCCAAGGAGCGGAGGGCACAAGCTTTCTCCGCTCTCACACATGTTCCGGCTGGCTCCCTGGCAGCTCAGCAGGAACGTGGCCAGTCTCTACAAAACCAACTGCCCCAACGTGCACAAACACACATCCTCTCCCACCTCATCGCACCAACAGGAACCATGGGATGGCCTGGGTTGGAAGGGACCCCAAAGCCCACCCAGTGCCACCCCTGGCCATGGACAGGGACACCTCCCACTGGGTCAGGGGGCTCCAAGCCCCAGCCAACCTGGCCTTCAGCACCTCCAGGGATGGGGCAGCCACCACTGCTCTGGGCACCCTGGGCCAGGGCCTCCCCACCCTCACAGCAAAACATTTCTCCCCAAAAGCTCACCTCAACCTCCCCTCTTTCACCTCCCATCTCTGCACTCCCTGATCCAGAGCCCCTCCCCAGCTTTCCTGGAGCCCCTTTCCCTACTGGAAGCTCTAAGGTCTTCCCGCAGCCTTCCCTTCTCCAGGCTGGACAACCCCAACTCTCCCAGCCTGTCCTCATACAGGAGGTGCTCCAGCCCTTGGATCATCTCTGTGGCCTCCTCTGGACCTGCTCCAACAGCTCCATCTCCTTCTTCTGTTGGAGATTCCAGAGCTGGACCCAGGGCTCCAGGTGGGGTCTCCCCAGAGCGGAGCAGAGGGTGAGAATCTCCCCACTCCCCATAATGTGGCCGAACCCCAGCCCTCTCCTCCCAGACACTTCCAAGTCGTTCCAGCCCCATCACGCAGAACAACACCGCTCACCTCGCTCCCAGGCTCTTCCATCACCTGCACAGGCAAATACGCTTCTCACAGCCTCACTTCACCAACCCACCCCAGGGAGTCAGAGAGAGCTAAAGAGTAGCCAGTGGAGCCCAGATCCCTCTTCCTGAAAGGGAGCTCCAGCTCTCCCCAGGCTCAACTCTACCCATCCAAGATGAAGCACTGACCTTTCCTCTTCCGGCACTTAAAAGAGTTCGTTACCCTAGCCAAAACCCTCCTGAGGGAAGCAGGGATGATCGGAGTGCAGCGATGGACACTCCTCCTATCCCAGTGCCCCCAGGGAGCAGAAGTACCCTCCTGCACAGAGCACGTTCTCCAGCTCATGTGTCACGGCAGCTCTCACAAAAATAGCTCTCGGGGCTGGGTGGGCTGGTGACTACAATGGCAGCTGGGAGGCTCAGGAATTCCAGAGGCCCTCCCTGACTCCCTCAACCCCAACGCATCCCAAAGCAGCGCCTGGCAGAGCTTGGGTTCATATCAGATTTCTGCAGTCAGCAAAGCCTGTGATCCATTAGAAATTCCGCAGCTGTAGCTCTGACTTTTCCAATGTAAAAACCCTCCCAAAACCCAAACCAACCTCCCAAATTCCAGCCTTCTCTTCCTAGAGTGCTCTAAACCACACCAGCAAGGGCACATACAGGCAAAAAGTGCTTCCAGGCATCATTTGTTCATTGGGAATGCTGGAATAAAGCCGCTGCTGGCCTTCCCCAATGCAGCGCGGGGTGGTCAGTCCTACAGCCAGGCCCTTCCAACATCACCACCACCTTCCCTGGCTGAGCCAGAGTGGACAAACACTGACCAATCCAGGTTCCAGGTGAATCCCACCGCCACGTCCTACTCTGCTTTGCACAAAGGGAGAAAGGAAACAACGGTTTTGGGGCGATGAGATGGGCACCTCGCCATCACCACGTGAAGTCTGGTGGTCCATGGGTAGCCTCAATCCCTGCTTCTACAGGCACAACTGAGCCTCAACCATCCCTCATTGTCACCCCCAGCAGTGCAGCCCTCGCAGGGCGGCTCGCTCCCTCTCTGCACAGCCAGCTATTTTTATCGGACAACCCATCGTTTCTATTTTGGGACAGCACAGGCTTCGCCAACGCTGCACGCATTTCCCAGCCTCGCCATTGTCGTCCCCCATCCAGCCGAGAGGACAATCCCGCTTCACCCTCTGAGATAGATAGAGCAGAAATGCATTTACGGTTCCAATGCATCACTTTGACCCAAACACTGCAATGAATCTGACTTTAACGAACAAGTACGGAGAGAGAACCAAAGGCTGGAAAGGGAAGAGAAAGATTCAGACTAGAAAGTACAGAGCGTTCATTAACGAGCTACGGTGCCACAATGGAAATCTCTGTTTCTTATGGTCCAGAAGGTAGAAATTGATTGTTGGTGTTTTGCAGTCATTCCTGGGTACAGGGAGACCCTGGCACAGGTTGCCCGGAGAAGTCATGGCTGTCCCATCCTTGGAGGTGTTCAAGGCCAGGTTGGATGGGTCTTGGAGCCCCCGACCCAGTGGAATCCATGGCAGGGGGTGGAATTGGATGGGTTTTGAGGTCCCTTCCAGCCCAAACCATTCCATGGTTCTATGGTTTTCAAGCCCTTACGATGCAGAAGGAGACTCCACAGCTCTTCCATTCCTGCAATGGCAGTATCCGACATCATGGTGTGTTGGCTGTTCCGTGGACATCGAGTCCCTGGGAAGCTGCCACAACTGCTGCACCTCGCTGAAATGAGCATCCTCACCTTGCTTTCAGATGGAATTGTTCAGGTGGAATTTAAAACAGACACAAACGAACTCAGCTGGCATCTCAGCAAGCCTTGGCCAAATCTTGCTCCCGAGAGGACCAATACACAGTGATACGGAGTAATCCACGACAGACAACATCCACCCCTTTCCTCAAGGACGGTTCTTGGGAAATCCTCATGACAAATTCCAGCCACACCTGACGGCAGCAGTGACAGAGCCCCACAGCTCCTCCTGCCCAACAGCGGGAGCACAGAGGGCCCTGCAGGGAACCATAGCAACAAAAGACATGGGGACGCTGTTTAGAGGAGAAAGGATGGGGTGAGGAGCTGGCCCAGAGATGGGAAGAAAGGGAAAACCACCGTGGAAAGTGTGTAACAGCATCAGCCATCTCAGCTCAGCCAGACTGGAGATCGGCAACGCGTCAATCAAACAAACCACGCATCAATCAAACCCTGCGTCAACTGAATCACGCATCAACTGAACCACGCGTCAATCGAATCCTCCATCAATCAAACCATGCATCAATTGAACCATGTGTCAATCAAACCCTGCATCAATTGAACCATGTGTCAATCAAACCCTGTGTCAATCGAACCCTCCGTCAATCGAACCACACGCTTTTCCACTGACCAGATCCGTGTCTGAGTCTTCCACGCAGTCACCAAACTGAATCATGGAATTGTTGAGGTTGGAAAAGACCTGTTATATCACCAAGTCCAACCCTCCACCCAGCACCGCCAACCCCACCATTGAGCCGCATCCCTGAGCACCACATCCACATGAATTTCCAACCCCCCCCCAAGGGATGGGGACTTCCCCCCTTCCTCAGCAGCCTCTGCCAGGCCTGACAGCCCTGGCCCTCAGGGAATTGTTACCAGTATCCAACCTGGGACAACTTGAGGCCATTTTCTCTTGTTCCATTGCCTGCTCCTTGGGAGCAGAGCCCGACCCTCGCCCGGCTCCAACCTCCTTTCCAGGAGCTGCGGAGAGTGATGAGGACTCCCCTCAGCCTCCTCTTCACCAGACTAAGCAGCCCCAGGTCCCTCAGCTGCTCCCACAGCCCCTGGGCTCCAGACCCTTCCCAGCTCCGTTCCCTTCTCCACACGTGCTCCAGCCTCTCCAGGGCTTTCTCAGTGCGAGGGGCCCAGAGCTGAGCCCAGGATTCCAGGTGCTGAGTCCATGGGGACGATCCTGGCCCTGCTCCTGCTGCCACACCAGGGCTGATCCAAGTCCAGATGCCATTGGCCGCCTTGCCCACCCGAGCCACTGCCGGCTTGTGTTTCCGCACCACCGATCAACCAGCACCTGCAGGTACTGCTCCCGAGGGAACGCCAGGACCTTGGTGCCCTTCAGCCCCATCTCCGTGTTCTCCCGATCCATGCAGATGGATTTGTTCAATCGGAGCACGGACAGGGTTGACAGCTGGCAAGAAGAAACACAGGCGGCGATGGGTCATTTATAGCTGCCACCCATCCCGCCTGGCATTCCGGCGTGTTCGGCCCCACATTCCAGCACCAGGCGTTCCTGGGCCGACAGGGACTGCGATGGCACCGGTTTCTGAATGCCGGATGACACTGGGGGGGCCCAGCGGAGCGGCAGCCGTGTGCCTGGCGCTGGCACTGCCCTTCGTTCCAGCTGAGTTACACCAGGAGATGCTAAAAATAGGTTCAACCTTTCCCGTATCGGCAGCCAGGAGAGAAAGGTGAAAACTGCGAGAGGGGGAGGAACGAGATCAGACAAAGCTGGGTGAAAGCAGAAAAGCAGGAGAGGCCGGAGACAGCGAGAGGGGAAGAGCTGGATGGGTGGAATGAGACAGGGAGATGAAGATAAAGGGGATGATCCTGGAAGAACGTGACGGGAATGCGGGATCTGATGCCAGCAGCACCGGGGGGGCAGGAATGGAGGTGAGGACGGGGATGGGTGTGGAGGAGAAGGCAGGTGCTCAGTGGAAAAGCTGGGATGCAGGGAGGTAAAACAGGACTGAGGAAAGCCAGGATGGAGAGGTGGG
This sequence comes from Neomorphus geoffroyi, assembly GCA_033558235.1. Classification (NCBI taxonomy): domain Eukaryota; kingdom Metazoa; phylum Chordata; class Aves; order Cuculiformes; family Neomorphidae; genus Neomorphus; species Neomorphus geoffroyi. The sequence goes on along the minus strand of JAUMJM010000134.1, from coordinate 157,868 downwards.
ATCTGAAAGAATGCAGGGGCAGGGGGACAGGGTTCCGGATCAAGGAGCGACACAGGGACAGGGTGTCCAAGGCTCTGGATCAGGGAATTCCGGGCACAGGGACAGGGGTGTCCAAAGCAGTTTACAGGCTGTGTCAGGACACGCAGACCTTCCCCTTCCTTTAATCCCTCCGCCACCCTGCATCCCCCCTCCTTCCCAAACACACCCAATGGATTCCCAACTGGGCTCTGCACACAATGTCATCATCTTTGATACCTCCCCTCCCTCCTCTGCCGCTTCCAGCAGCTGTTTCTCCATGACAATTCCCCCCCGTGCTCTCCCATCCCTGTGTCTCACTCACTCCTGTCCTTCTGCCTTGTCCAAAATATTTCCTTTCGCATCTCGGCCACCACATGGGCCAATTCCCTTTCCAAAATGGAAACCATTCCAACCCTCCACTCTCCTCATTTCCCACTCCCATTTCCTTTGTGGCTCCCTCCCATTTCAAGCAGCATCAACCCTACCCCAGCTCTGCTTCCCAGCTTTCCCACACTGGGAGCACCGTCACCTCGTGCCGGATAGCGGAAAAGGGGATGGCGGTGGCTCCCCACACGCAAGGTGCTACTGCGCCAGCCCCCACTTACGCTGCGGTTGCCTCTCTGCAGGCCACTGCTGGGCAAGGCAGCCAGGGTGCGGTAGTCCAGGCGCAAGGGCTCACTGGGCGCGTTCTGGAGGGTGCAGAGAAACACAAACAGCGGGAAGAGATAAGGCCAGAGGCAACAAATCCACTCGAAAGAGCACTTAGAGACAAACCACCCCAGACAAAAACCAGGCATCATCTCCAAACTCTTGGAGCAGAGAGTTCCTGTTGCCTGGATATGGACCTGGAATCGTGCCAAACACAACCATGAGGGCCCATGAGAGGCTGGGTATGAGGAACACTGCAGAGAACTATGGAATCGTGGAATGGGTTGAGTGGGAAGGGACCTCCAAGCCATCCAGTCTGACATGGGCAGGGACACCTCCCACTGGGTCAGGGGGCTCCAAGTCCCATCCAACCTGGCCTTGGACACCTCCAGGGATGGCGCAGCCACTGCTGCTCTGGGCATCCTGAGCCTCCACACCCTCATTGTGAAGAATTTCTTTCTAAGATCTCATTTCAATCTCCTCACTTCCAATATAAAGCCGTTCCCCTTGTCCTGTCACTCCAGGCTCTTATGAAAAGCCCCTCCCCAGCTTTCCAGGAGCCCCTTTCCCTACTGGAAGCTGCTCTAAGGTCTCCCCAGAGCCTTCTCTTCTGCAGGTTGAACGACCCCAACTCTCCCAGCCTGTCCTCGTACTGGAGCTGTTCCAGCCATCGCAGCATCTCCGTGGCCTCATCTGGACTCACTCAAACAGCTCCAGGTCCTTCCTGACCTCAGGACTCCAGAACTGGACCCAGGCCTCCAGGTGGGATCTTCCCAGAGCGGAGCAGAGGGGCAGAATCCCCTCCCTCCCCTCTGCTCCCCCTGCTCTGGGTGCAGCCCAGGACACCCTTCGTTTCTGGGCTGGGAGCACTCGTTATGGCTCTCCTTGAGCTCCTCCTCCTGCAGCACCCCAAGTCCTTCTCCTCGGGGCTGCTCTCACTCACGTCGTTCCCTATCCTACAGTGACACCAGGAGTTGCCCCAGCTCAGGCGCAGGACGTTGCCCTTGGCCTTGTTGAACCTCATGAGGTCCCACGGCCCCACTTCTCCAGCTGCCCAGGTCCCTCTGGATCTCATCCCGTCTTTCTGGCGTGGCCACTGCACCTCTCAGCTGCTGAGGCGCAGATCCCACCGCTCCTCCTACCTGCCGTGTCCACTCCCTCCCAGGAGGAGAGGGGAGTGCCACGCACACCCCTGCTCTAGGCAAAGAGCACCCAGAAAGGTTTCCAGCCTGGATTTGAAGACACCTGAGACGGTAAATGCACCATTCCTCAGTTTGGTTCTGCTCCCCATTTTCCTGCCTTTCCAATTCCAGCCGGTGTTTTTCACCATTCCTTCCTTAACCACCTCACAGATTTCTGAATTTCTGGTATCTTCTCCTGTACCCAAAGACCAAGTTTTTTGAGGGGAGTTGAGAAGTTATGGGGAATGAGCACTTTCAGAGCCTTCTCCATCCCTTCCTGCGCCGTTCCAGCCCTCCCGCCCTGCTCCTCACCTCCACCTCCTCCTCCAGCTGCCGCATGGCCAACTCCCGTTCCCTGCACATCCGATCCTTCCACGAGACAGGACAGAGCCAGAATAGAATCCGAGCAGCAGTGGCAAAGAGAGAGGGAAAGAGGTGAGGACTGTGCCAGGCAGCGGGGCTAGAATAGGGCGAGAAGCACCGAGAGCGCTGACAGGGCGAGGAGAACCCAGCACCAATGCTGGGCACGGGGAAGGAGGAGCTGGAATTCTGCTGGAGCTGGGTTGTCCCCAGCAAAGTGATGGGAACAGACACCAGCACAACACAGGGTGTCACCAGAGGAGGGAAGAGACCTCCAGGATCCTCAGTCCTGGGAAAGGTGAAGGGAGCTGAAGCCCCCAAGCACAAACGGCGCCGCCGGAGGGAGAGGAGAAGATTCCTCATGGCTGGAAGAGACATCCCGGCTGGAATGGATAGGAGACACCAGTCTAGGGAGCACAGGCCAGCCTGTGGCTAAGGAAAAGGACCTAAAAGCATCGCAAGCCCATGAAGAGCATCACAGCCTGGAGACCGCAGGGAGAGACAGAAAGCAGAAAAGGACAAGGGCGGTGAATCAGCCAGGCAGCCCTCAGTCACCCAGCGCCGCGTGGGGATGTCGTGGCAGTGACCAAGGACTCATCTCACAAGCCCCAGTCCCGCTTCCGAGCTGCGAGAGGAAGGTAACACCACATCACGGGTCCTACGGAATGATGCTGGTGCCTCAGTGCTTTCAGACTTTGCCCAGCGTCGCAGAGCGAGGGTTGTGGACAACGGTAGCGTCATGCCTTGTGCTGTTGTGCACGGCGACCCTGGCTGCTTCTCCCAAACAGCCACCAGATGGGCCAGGAGTCCCCAGGCTGGAAGGATGGGAGGTGGAAGGTGTCTGGGAGCAACCTGAAAACTCTGAGAGGCATCTGGGTCCTTCTCTCCCAAAGCTTCAGCACATTGAAACTGGGAAATAACGAGTGTCCCAGGTCATGGCCCCCATCTCCAGACAATGAGCAACATGAGAAGACATGAACGCTCGGGAGGATTGTGAGACCCAAGGAGATGTTCAGGGATATTTAAGCTAAAGTCTGTTCTGAACCTGGTTATCATGGAACCATGGAATGGTTTGGGTTGGAAGTGACCTCAAAGCCCACCCAGTGCCAACTGCTGCCATGCGCAGGGACCCCTCCCACTGGGTCAGGGTGCTCCAAGTCCCATCCATCCTGGTCTTGGACACCTCCAGGGATGGGGCAGCCAGCACTGCTCTGGGTACCCTGAGCCGGAGCCTCCCCACCCTTAAGGGAGAACATTTCTCCCCAAGATCTCATCTCAGTCTCCATTCTTTCACCTCAAAACCGTTCCACTTCATCCCATCCCTGCACTTCCTGATCCAGAGATCCTCCCCAGCTTTCCTGGATCCCCTTTCCCTACTGGAAGCTGCTCTACGGTCTCCATGGATCCTGTCTCCTGTTCAGGTCTGGTCCTCATGGAATCTGGTCACTCTCTGATCTTTCAGCAACGGAAGCTGCTCTAAGGTCTCCCCAGAACCTTCTCTCCTCCAGGTGGGACAACCCCATCTCTCCCAGCCTGTCCTCGTACAGGAGGTGCTCCAGCCCTCGGATCAGCTCCGTGCCCTCCTCCGGACTCAATGATCACGGAAATCGCAGAGCCTAAATCCGTGCTGGATTATCCACACCACTTCTTTGAGTTCAGGGCAACTTTGAGACGCGTCGTTGCTCACGAAAGCTCGGTCAGGCCATGGTCACCACACAGAGAAGGGATCAGGTGTGGGGCTGCTGGGATGCCGGGCTGGTTTTCCCAAAGCCTGGCCAGGGAGGAGAAGGCAACAAGGACAAACTCCGTACACAACAGGATTTGTTCCACCTGAGGGCAACACAGGGACGGGTGGCAAAGGCGAAAAGCAGCCAGAATAACGGAGTGGGGTGCTACGGAGAGAGGAGGCCAAGGGCCCCGTGGCACAGGTAGAGACAATCTGTGGCTCCTCCCTCGGCAGCATCACTACCAAGAACAGATTCTCTGCGTGGAAAATCTCTCACCACTTTCTCCATCTCTTCTCTCTCCCACTGAGCTGCTTCTCTCACCATTTCCACCTCCTAGGAGAGACCACAGTTAGAGCTGCTTCGCCCAGCACTCTCTCCCCTCTCGGAACCTCACGAAGATGTCAGGGTTCCCTCCTGTCCCATTCCTGGCGGAAGTGCTGGGACCTGCCAATCCCATAAAAAGGAATTCCAACACCCTTTGCTGCAGATTTCATTCACCGAGGCAAAAACCAGAGACCTCCAGAAACATTTTCCACCTCATAAAACCCTTGTGGTTGGCGGCAGAACACCCACCTTCTGCAGGATCTCCAGTTCCTCTGGGCTGAGGTCCCGGTCGATGGAAGAGATGCTTTCCAGGCTGTTCTTGCGCCCAATGCCAGCAGCAAAAGGGTTTGCGATGATCCCTGGAGACATCTGGAAACCAAAAAGGCAACAGATCATAGGATGATGGAATCATTACGGTTGGAAAAGACCTCCAAGATCATCCAGTCCAACCATCAATCCAACAATAAACTGCGGTGCAAGCCCCCAGGATGCCATACAGAACATTCTGTGCCTGGCGCTCCCAGACGGAGCTGATCCTGGGAAGTCAGAACCCTTTCCCAACTTGAAACCTCCTTTCACCTCTCATTTACTCAAAGAACTTGAGGTCTAAGAAAGGTTCACCTAAATTGTGAGGCAAGGGGTGACCAAGGACCAGATCCGCATTCCAGTGGGGAATAATCGAGATTCCTTGCCAAGCCTTGAGAAAAGAAAGGCCCAGGATGACTCCGGACGAGCAGGAAAAGGCAAACACCAAGGAAAAATTTACTTTAAAACAACACTGACAGAAATAGTCTGGAGGAAATGGGTTCAAAATCCACATTTTAACCAGGGCAGCGACTCCGTGAAACATGTCAACAACCACAGAAGATGGACACAGAAGACCACCAACCTCATGAATTAGCCACCACCCCCAGCTCACACAGTGGGAGAGCAGGCTCTGAAATCTGGGACCTCAACACAAAATCTACAGCGAAAAGTTGGAAAAACCCAGACATTATCCATGAAGGACAAGGTGGTGGGACCCTTGTGGTACTGTCACCATGAGGGCACGTTGCACTTGCGTTCTCACCTCAATGGCAGCTGCAGCCTTGGGATCAAAGCCGTCACACACAAGCACAAGGAGCGCGTCGCCCACGCTCCGGAGGATCTGCACGGCTTCCGTGTGCGTCATTCCCAGCAGGCTCTGGTGGTTCACCTCCAGGATCCGCATTCCCACCTTCAGGCGGCCGTCCCGGGCCGCGGCCCCAGAGGAGCTCACCTGCAACAAAGGGGGCAATGAGGATCCCACCTGAGATCAGGGACCATGGGAAGTGTTGGGATGAAGCACCAAGAGAGGGATATAAATACAAAGGGAAGAGGGAGAAAAGGCTGTAGCCACGCATCAAGGAAAACTACTAGAAGGTCCAAGATGGACCTATAGAGTGGGCAGAATGCGAAGAACATGCACAGTTCTGCAGAGGGATCAGAAGAGGAAGAAATCACAGAATCATGGAATGGGTTGCTTGGAAGGGACCCCCTGCCATGGGCAGGGACACCTCCCACTGGGTCAGGGGGCTCCAAGCCCCATCCAACCTGGCCTTCAGCACCTCCAGGGATGGGGCAGCCACCACTGCTCTGGGCACCCTGGGCCAGGGCCTCCCCACCCTCACAGCAAAAAACATTTCTCCCCAAGATCTCATTTCAATCTCCCCTCTTTCACCTCAAAACCGTCCCCTCATCCCATCCCTGCACTCCCTGATCCAGAGCCCCTCCCCAACTCTCCTGGAGCCCCTTTCCGTAATGAAAGCTGCTCTGAGGTCTCCCCACAGCCTTCTCCTCTCCAGGCTGGACAACCCCAACTCTCCCAGCCTGTCCTCGTACAGGAGCTGCTCCCTGCCACGGTTCATGGTCTGGTACCTTGGAAATGAAGATGCCCTCATCAGTGGGATCGAATGGGTTTCCAGCGTGGCCTTTGGCTCCACCCCGGATGCTGATGCCGAGCTTCTCTCCTGGAGCCTTTTCGATGCATATTTCCTGCAAACATAGAAAAGGCCTCCTTGTTTCCAGGTCACATTTGGACTGGAGATGTTGAGGAAACGCTCCTATAGCTGCCCAGGCTCTAAACACCCTGAAAGGACCTGAATTGGACCTTCGACTCATTTGGAACAGTTCATTATTTTTGATGATGCTCTGGCCTTTCCGTACTTCATAGAATCACAAAATGGGTTGGGTGGGAAGGGACCTCAAAGCCCATCCAGTGTCATCCCCTGCCATGGGCAAGGACACCTCCAACTGGGTCAGGGGGCTCCAAGCCCCAGCCAACCTGGCCTTGGGCACCTCCAGGGATGGGGCAGCCACCACTGCTTCGGGCACCCTGGGCCGGGGCCTCCCCACCCTCACACCAAAACATTTCTCCTCAAGATCTCATCTCAGTCTCCCCTCTTTCAGCTCAAAACCATTCCCCTTGTCCCGTCCCTGTGCTCCCTGATCCAGACCCCCTCCCCAGTTTTCCTGGAGCCTCTTTCGCTGCTGGAAGATGCTCTAAGGTCTCCACAGATCCCTGTCTCCTGTTCAGGTCTGGTCCTCATGGCATCTGGTCACTCTCAGACCACAAGATCTCCGTGACCACGGCAGGACAACCTGCACAGCCCTCAGCTCAATGTTTCCTTGCAAGAGCCTGGGTTCTGCCGCAGGAGAGGGGAATTTCAACCAGAATTGTGGTTGTGTCCCAGTCCCAGACTCCCAGTGAGAGAAGAATCTTCCTCCCACAGGGTCCCTTCTGTGAAGAAGAGCGCGTATCCCCGTGTTCTCAGGACCCACCTGCATCCCGGGCGGTGGAGGATCTCGCCGTACCAGCATGGTGAGCTCCTGGGTGTTGGAGAGCAGGGCGTTCACCGCCTCCTGGTGGGTCGCATGGCGCAGGTCGATGCTGTTCACCTCCAGGATCCTGTCCCCAACACGGAGCCCGCTGCGAGATGCCAGCCCGCGGGGAATGACCTACAAAGGACCATGGACATTACAACCAGAGAAGAAAATCCCACCTCTCCTCAGCAAGATGCTGGTTGTGTCCCCAGGTTTTTCTCCACTGTCCTGCAGCTTGTTTGAACTTCTGTCACCAAAGCTCCCCAAGAGTTAACAAGTGTGTGAACATCAGCAAAGCACAAAGCAAGATGTGCTTTGAAGTGCCATTGGATCTGTTCTTGTGTTCCCACACCATCACTGCCATCTGAACAAATCCGGTGTTGGCTTTTCCATTGCTTGCCATTGGAATGCGCTGCCCAGGGAGGTGGTGGAGTCACAGTCCCTGGAGGTGTTTAAGGAGAGATTGGATGAGGCTCTTAGTGACATGGTGTAATTGACAAGTAGAAGTAGGTGTAGGTGTTGGGTCACAGGTTGGACTCGATGATCTCAAAGGTCTTTTCTAACCTTATGATACTGTGATACTGTGTGATACAGAAGACGCTCTCCCACCAGAACTCTGAAGGAACTTAAATGTTAAACTCAGGGCTGGTGTCAGAAGCGCATCACGGCCACGGTGCCAGGACTCGCTGATCTCAGAGGTCTTTTACAACCAGATGATTCTGTGACTGGCAGTGCCAGTGCGACTCCAGCCCTCAGGAACTGCTCTAGAGGGGATCTCGAGACCTACAGACCCACAAACCTAACGTCTACTCACAGAACCATGGGACCATGGGATGGTTTGGGTGGGAAGGGACCTCAAAGCCCATCCAGCGCCATCCCCTGCCATGGGCAAGGACACCTCCCACTGGGTCAGGGGGCTCCAAGCCCCATCCAACCTGGCCTTGGACACTTCCAGGGATGGGGCAGCCACCACTGCTCTGGGCACCCTGGGCCAGGGCCTCCTCACCTTCATTGTGAGGAATTTCTTCCCAATGTCCAATCTAAATCTTCCCCTTCCAATTTAAAGCTGTTCCTCCTCCTCCCATCACTACCAACCCTTGTAAAAAGCCACTCCCCCGCTTTCCTGGAGCTCCTTTCCCTACTGGAAGTTGCTCTACGGCCGCTGGAGCCTTCTCCTCTCCAGGCTGGACAACCCCACCTCTCCCAGCCTGTCCTCATACAGGAGCTACTCCAGGCCTCGCAGCATCTCTGTGGCCTCCTCTGGACCCGCTCCATCACCTCTACCTCCTTCCTGTGTTCAGGACTCCAGAGCTGGACCCAGGGCTCCAGGTGGCGTCTCCCCAGAGCAGAGCAGAGCAGAGGGGAAGAACCCCCTCCCTTGACCTCCTGGCCCCACCACTTTGGGTGCTGCCCAGGACACGGGTGGTTTCTGGGCTGTGAGCGCGCAGGTTCAGTTTCCGCAGCAGTCGCACGTCCAGTTCAAGTGAACTCTCACATAATGCATGCATCTCTCCCCGTCCCTTGTTTTTAAGTCCCCACTGCATTTCTCAGACTCTGGCACCAAACCCCTTCAGCTTGACCCCAACAATTAAACATCCAGCACCGTTGGCGGCGACGCTGTCCACTCTACCTTTGAAATGAAGACACCTGGCTCATGAATCCCAAAGGGGTGGCTGGAGTGGTCGCTGCCTCCAACGATGCTGAGGCCCAGGGGCCCCCCCGCCTTGACAAGGTGGATTTCCTGGAGGGAGCGTGAGGCAGAGTTAAGGAGAACAGGACACCACGTAAAGGACCACAAACACTGGACAACACAGAGCCAGGGATGTTTAAGTGAGTGACAGGACACGGGGGCTCCTCCTCATTGCACCCTGAGAACACGGTGCGAACCTCAGACCACCAAGCATTCACGTGAAACTCACCCATGACCACACCACCCCACATCCCAATGGACTCACCTCGATGGGGTACTGATCCTCCAAGCCCTTGGACAGCTGGGTCCTCTGCAGTGCCGGTGTCTCCTCGGGCGGGCTCTCCCCATGGCTGGGGGGTGGCGGTGGGGAGTGCATGCGCCCGCGCGGCGCGCCCGGCGCGTCTCCCTCGCCGAGCTGCTCTGCACCCTCTCTCTCTACCAGCAGGGCGATGGTGGGGGAGGACGCGGTAAGCAGCGCTACCGCCTGATCATGCCTGGCTTCTGTCATGTCTACCCCATTGATCTAGAACGACGCGCAAACGCCGTGTCAGAGCGTCACCCTGGCACGCCCTGCCGCTCCCAGTATCCTCACGGACCCCGTTCTGCTTGAACACAGCCCTTTCTCGGAAGCACTTTGTAATTACCCCGCTCCTTCCCATCGGGCAGAGACAACTCTTCATTCCCACCAGCCCACAACGCTCTTTCCAGACAGCTCAGAGCCCCCTCAGAACCATGGAATGGTTTGGGTCAGAAGGGGCCTCAAAGCCCATCCAGGTCCACGGACACAGACTCCTCCCACTGGGTCAGGGAGCTCCAAGCCCCAGCCAACCTGGCCTTCAGCACCTCCAGGGATGGGGCAGCCACCACTGCTCTGGACAACCTGGGCCAAGGCCTCCCCACCCTCACAGCAAAACATTTCTCCCCAAGATCTCATCTCAATCTCACCTCTTGCAGCTCAAAACCGTTCCCCTTGTCTCACCCCTGCGCTCCCTGATCAAGAGTCCCTCCCCAGCTTTCCTGGAGCCCCTTTCCCACCTTCCCTGCACACCTCCAAGCCCCAGTAGCACCAGTGATGCTCCAGGGGCCACAAGGACTGAGCATGATGCTCTGCCTCCTGGAGCACCTCAAACTGAGCTACTGCCTGGCTTCTACTGTGGCTCAATCACAACCAGGAGAGCATCTCCCACTCCTTCTTGGCTTTGCATTTCAACTTTCCTACTGGGTCACAGCAGAAGAAGCCCAAGAGGCTGCACTGGGTCCAAAGATCTCAGTATGGGCAGTTGAAATGCTGACGCTCTGGGGAGGCATCAGCTTTGAGCCACAAGAAACGAAACCCAGGTACAAGAAGACCTGGAAGCAGAGAAAGGGACTCGGTTGAGCACAGTGACCACTTGGCTATCACAACAGGAAAGCTGGAAGCCTTCTGGACAGCAAAACACCAATGTGCAAATAATGTCAAGAATACAATCACAGCCTTGGTGTTACATTGGTGACACCAGGCAAAGAGGCACCTCCAGAGCAAGCAGGGAAGCAGCAAATCCCTGAAGAGAACTGATTCATAAAGCTGTGCACGGTTCTCATCCTTCACACACACAAATTCATGGAATCATGGAATGCGTTGGGTTGGAAGGGACCTCCAAGTCCATCCATTCCCACCCCTGCCATGGGCAGGGACACCTCCCACTGGGTCAGGGGGCTCCAAGTCCCATCCAACCTGGCCTTCAGCACCTCCAGGGATGGGGCAGCCACCACTGCTCTGGGCACCTTGGGACAGCGTCTAATGTCGGTTAGAGGAGCCGTAAAGGTCCCTTTCAACTCAAAGCGTTCTACACTAATGAGATGCACGAGAGGCAGGGGAACAAAGCCTTTCCTGAAAAACTGAAGTTCAAACCAGTTCACCTGGAAAACTCAAGGAGGAGACAGGATGCGCCTGCTCTCCACAGATCTAAGAGGGACAAACACTGAGGGGAGCGAAGGTGGAAGGATGCTGCCAAAAGGACAACCTGGCCACGGAAAAGCTGAAATGAGAAGGTTTCTGGTCCTTCAGTTCTGGAAAAGCTTCCAAACAAGCAGCAAAGAACGAAAACAGCGGCATCTGATGGAGCTGGATTCATTCCCAAAATGACAACGCACCCATGGAGCAGTACCGACGCGGGGGCTGCAGCCTTGCTCCTTGCTGCCCAAGCCCTAGGGTTGCCATGGTCACCCTCCATAAACCCCATCAACAGCCTCACCCAACCTGTTCCATCCCAGCCCAAACACAGTCACATGTCGGGAGGAGGACACGCAGGACAGTCTTGTCCATGTGGGACACAAGTGGGAAACCCAGCCCCATGGCATCTCCTCTACCTGGAGAGCTCTTCCCAGAGGGACACCAGCCAAAGGGGATGAGCAGGACGTGAAGCTGCTCTACTGGGAGAGCCATCCCTGAAGGAACAACAGCCACAGGGGATGAGCAGAAGGTGAGGCTCCTCTACTCAGAGAGTTGTTCCCAAAGGGACACCAAGGATGAACAGAAGGAGGTGAAGCCATGCCAGATGCACCTGGTAACGGCTGCTGAGCACGGGAGAGGAGGCAACAAGCAGGGAAGATGATAAATTGACCACAAACCTCAGCGAAATGCAGTCATTGGAGCCAAAGACCCCAGACCACAAGGGATCGCAGCAGGAATCCCTCACATGGGAACAGGAAAGAGGTGGGGCCCAAAACTCAGTAACCAACAGGCAGAGGAGATCGAGATCATCAGGGTTATTGGAGCAGGGAGGCCTTAAGGGGGATTGTGGCAATGTGCAGTGCTTATTATAGGACATTTAGCAGCAGGACCACAGGTGGGGTAAGGGGAGCAGCCAAGGAGAGGGGAGGAACGAGGATGAGAGGAGGTGGATCATACACAGACGGTGCTGGTGCTGCTCCAGCCAAGCCTTGGCTCCATCACCATCGTCTGCTCTGTCTTATCAAACCCTGTTCGTGTTCACTGTGCAGGTTTGCTCCCTGTTCTGGGCACACGTGCAAGCTCTGCTGGGACAATTCCATCTGGACCAGTGGGAATCCATAATGTGGTAGGCCCTAGGAAGGGCAGAAAAGGCTCCAGGTTTGATCTAAGAGCCCTGAAGAACTCAAGAGGCCGAAGGGACCTGCGGACACGACTGCTGACGTGAGTGTGGGAGGGAGCGCTGCTGCATGTTCCACCAGCAATCCTCAAGCCTGCTCGGGACAGGGTTAAGGTGTCTGTGGGACCACTGGAGTGTCTGGGGGTGCCTCTAAGGTCCTGCCCCACTTCTTGGTTGTGCCAACTCATGGCCAGCAATGTCCACAAAGTGTTTCACCTTCGGAATCGGCGCAGAGCCTTCCCAACGGCTGGGAATGGGGAAGAGCAGCAGCCTTGTGCCCAGCGGGTTGGGATGGGAGGGTCCCCATGGTCGCCCCACCTGCCAGATACCTCATGCTTAAATGGAGATGACATCCAGAAGAGATGGAGCCCTTGGGTTCTATCACCAGACCAACCTCACCTCTGACCTCATGCATCCCCGCTCTTATTTCTCCACTGTTGAGAAGATGAGAAGGGTCAGACTTGGGCAGACAAAAAGTACATAGTGGTTCTTCCCTGGATCAGCAAACAGGGACACAGCAACACCTCGAAGCAGAGCAGGAATCACATGTAACAGCCCCTGATGGCATCTTCCTCATCACCTTGTCCGTTGCCTGCCCATCATGATGCTCTCCCGGCTTTTGGACACCCAGATCTCCGTGGCCTCTACAGCCACATCTCTGCTCAGCAAGAGAGCATGTCCAACCAGTGTGGTTGGGCTCTCCAAGGACCCAGGGAAGGGAAGGAGAGTTGCCTGCCCCTTCCCAGTTCCACACATTTTTCTGGGTGCCAGGGAGCTGTATTATTCCGGCAAATATCTGTGTGATCCAACTGCCGTCACCAGGACCCACCTGGAGCTACCTCAGCCTCCTCAACCATCATAGAACGGTTTGGGCTTGAAGGGACCTCAAAGCCCACCCAGTGCCACCCCTTGCCATGGGACACCTCCTACTGGGTCAGGGGGCTCCCAGCCCCATCCAACCTGGCCTTCAGCACCTCCAGGGATGGGGCAGCCACCACTGCTCTGGGCAACCTGGGCCAGGGCCTCCCCACCCTCACAGCAGAACATTTCTCCCCAAGAGCTCATCTCAATCTCCCCAATTTCAGCTCAAAACCGTTCCCCTTGTCCTGTCTCTGCACTCCCTGATCCAGAGGTTTCCTGGAGCCCCTTTCCCTACTGGAGGCTGCTTTGAGGTCTCCCTGGAGACCTGCCCCAGCTGGACAACCCCATCCCTCACAGGGATGTCTCAGCAGGTCAGCCCACAGCAGGAAGGACATAATTGTCCTCAAGGACATGATTTGTTCTTGGTTTCCATAACCGAGCGCAAGATCTGAGCTGGAGTTGATGCTCAGCACCAAACCTCTGCAACCACACACGCTGCAGCTCAGGGAGCCTCCCTGAGCTCGGGACACATTTCCTCCCTGCGCACCAACAACGCTCTCCTCATCGCAGCACTGCGTCAGAGGAATAATGACAGGAATCACCCCTAACACACCATGGTCTGCAGCCACCACCGGCCGTTCCCAGGGAATTTGATCTGCTTTTCCTATGAAGCTGCCCACGGATATAAATAGAGTGGCTAAAGCAGGCGGAGGCAGCTTTAACTTTTGACTTTATTCATAGAATCCTGGAATGGTTTGGGTTGGAGGGGACCTCAAGGGCCATCCGGTTCCAGCCCAGACATCTCCCATTGGATCAGGGGGCTCAGAGCCCCCATCACCAGGTCCCACAATGGTTTGGGTTGGAAGGGATCTCAAGATCATGGAATCATGGGATGATTTGGATTGGAAGGGATCTCTAAGCCCATCCAGATCCAATCCCTTCCCACTGGATCAGGGGGCTCCAAGCACCATCCAACCTGGCCTTGAGCACCTCCAGGGATGGGGCAGCCACCACTTCTCTGGGCACCCTGGGCCAGGGCCTCCCCACCCTCACAGGGAAGAATTCCCTCCTAAGATCTCATCTCAATCTCCCCTCTTTCAGCTGATTCTGAGATCTTGTGTTTCCTTCCTGCCCCAGGGAGAGCAAACCAACACCACCCGAAGGCTCCATGTCTACAACCACACCTCTCAGCCTGTGGACCATGGGAGCACCAAAACACAAGCAAACCTAAAACAATTGAGTCCATCCAGCAACGATCGGAGTCACGGCCTAATTTTGGGAGGAGAGAGAGCAGGAGCAAGGAGGGGGGGATGCTGTACCTGCTCAGGCACCTGCCAGGACGTGGAGCTCAGCCTGGGGCCAAAGCTCCACCGGAAGGTGGGGCCAGAGCAGACACAGCACAACCCCAGCCTGGGGACAGAGCAGACAGAAGCCAGCACTGACGAGGCCGTATCAGTGCTTACACGCGTGCCAGCTCCGTGGTAACACGTGCTCTTACCACGAGAGCTGGGGCAGAAACCCACCACCAGCACCAAGGACGCAGGAGCTGTCGCTCGGAGACAGCAAGCGAGGTGGGAAGAGGGGCAGGAGCTCAGCGGAGTCCACGCAGGACGGGGAGTGAGAGACACGTGGGGCAGAGAGACCTGAGGTTCAAGGCAGCAGAGAATCCACACAGCACAAACGGGAGGAGAAATGGGGTGACAGGTTGGAAGGAAGGAGGGGGGAAGAACCATGGGACATCCTGCCCAGCTCCCACACCAACCCGGGGCAGTGGTGTCACCTCTCTGGTACAGCCTAGATCTCCACCAGGGTCTGGAGGGACACCAGGCTGGGATAGAGCTGTCCCCTCTGTCTAGTTCAGTCTGGGATCTCCACCAGGGTCTGGAGAGACACCAGGCTGGGACAGAGTTGTCACCTCTCTCTGTTAAAGTCTGGAATCTCCACCAGGCTCTGGAGGGACACCAACCCAAGGCAGTGCTGTCCCTTCTCTGGTACAGCTTGGGATCTCCACCAGGCTCTGGAGGGACACCAGGTTGGGACAGAGCTGTCCCCTCTCTCTGGTGGAGCTGGGGCTGCCTCGCGCCGTTCCGGTGGCAACGCAGCACTTGGGGCAAGGGGAAGCAGGAACCGCAGGCACCACTGGCCCAAGGCAGGGGCAGAACCACCAGGATGAAACTCTGTCCCAGGAAGCTCAGGAGCTGGAGGAAGGTCCCCCAGCATCCAGGCTCGAGGACAGAACCACCCGTGTTCCAGGACCCTTCCCCATGCCCACGCTCACCGAGATGACGCGGTCTCCAACACGCAGGATCCCGTCCCGATGGGCTGCGCCGCCCTCTGCGATCCGTGAGACGAAGATCCCCTGGAACACGGGAGAAGGGTCAGAGCAGTCGCCGCTTCCCGCTGCCCCCCGGCTTCTCCTGGACACCAGGGAGGTCTCAGCCCCTTCCCCTTCACAGACCTTTCCCCTGTCCCGGTGCTTCCCGAGGTTCCTGGCTCCACACAGACCCTTCTTTTCCCAAACCTCCGGCTCCAGTAAAGCCCTCACGTGGCCGAGAGCCTGGAATGTGCCAGGATGGCAGCGGCCGGATCAAATGTCTCTGTGGCAGGGACAGAGCCCCAGCTCCACCTCCCTCGGAACTTCTCTGATGTCAGAGCTAACTCTGGCTCTCGGAGCCCACCTGGCCCATGGGGCAAGAAGACCCCGTGCTGCTCCCACCGATTGTGCCAAGACTCTGGGATCGCATGCCCTCGTTCCCCAGGAGTCGTCACTGACCGTGTCCCCGGCGCGGTAGGGTGTGGAGCCTTTGCCACCAGCGATGCTGAAGCCCAGGCCCTTCTCATTGCGCACGAGGCAGGTGGAAAATCTCTGGCTGGGAGCTGCGCCCTCGGGACGCTCGGGGAAGCGCAGGCCACCACGCCGCTCGCGAGGGCTGTAGTCGTCCTCGGGGCGCAGCGGGGTGACGGTGATGGCATTCTCTGGCTCCACCATCCGCTCCCGCAGAACTGTCATGGAGACAGAGCTTCCGGAGCCGCGTAGGGCCTCCACCGCCGCATGGTGCTCGGCGCAGTGCAGGGAGACACCGTTCACCTGGGACAGAGAGAGAAGGGCACATTCTTTACCTCCACGGGGAGATCTCCAACGCAGCCCAGCAAGAGGAGCATGGTGCGTCCCTGCTGACTCCTTGTTCCCATCAGGGCACCTGGACCTCACCTGCCCATGCAGGAGCTTCCCCAAGACAGCTGGAACTAGATGACCTTCAAAGTCCATTCCAACCCAAACCATTCCATGATTCCCCGCACAAACCTGGCTCAGGAGGCTCAGGAGCTTCACCACTCTGTCCGTGTCCACTCTGCTATTCACAGTTTCAGGACAGCGACTCACCCAGAACCACTTCCCGACCACTTGGGCCAACACAACGTCTTGTTCACCTTCAAGAACACCCACTACCCCCATACCATGGTGCACCCATCTCCCTCCTCACCACGCAAAGCCAGGCAAGTATTGACACTTGTGGGAGGACACCAGGTTCTGCAGCTCTCACGGAATTGTTGACGTCAGAAAAGACCTTGAAGATCATCGAGTCCAACCCTTCACCCAACCCCACCATGAAACCGCATCCCTGAGCACCACAGCCACATGGATTTAAATCCCTCACAGGATAGGGACTCCCCCACTGCCCTGGGAGCCTCCACTCTTGCTTCCTCGACATCAGGAAGAAGTCCCACCACAGCAGAAGACTGAAGAGATGCAAAGTAGGGCCCAGGCAGCTGAAGGATTTTCTTTTCATAGCAGCCAACTCATTTCACACTAACGCACGCCCATGGGAACAACTGCCTGGCGCTCAGCCCAAGAACCAGATGTTCCCATCTATCTCATCCACTCCAGGGCATTTAGGGTTTCTTCCCATTGTGGTCTCAATGATCAAGCGACACCCTGTGTCCCTGCTCCAGGGATGAAGCGCTTTTCCTTACAATTCAGAGCCACGAGAATGGAACCCAAGTCCCAGGTGACTCCTCCACGTCTTACTGTGGAGACAATGCAACCTTTTAAAAGGGACACAGCCAATCTCTGAGTCATTGGAAGTGAAAATAAATATTCTTTTCCCAAAGCAGGAACTGAAGGGGGATTGACTTTACATGAAAATCCCCATGGATTTAACTGTTGCCCAGAGCAGTGGTGGCTGCCCCATCCCTGGAGGTGTCCAAGGCCAGGTTGGATGGGACTTGGAAGGGGGTGGAACTGGATCATCTTTGAGGTCCCTTCCAACCCAAACCATTCCTTGATTCTATGAGAGGGAATAATCCTTCATCTCTCAAAACCTTCAAGATCCACCTCTCTTCTGGAAGCCGTTCTGCAGAACAATGCAACACCACAAGGAAGCTCAGAGATACTTAAGGGTCCTAAAACACACAAGAGCCCAGGTGAGACCAAGGGCATTTTCCCTTTTGGACTTAAAACTTCATGGAATTATCAAGTCAATCCTGCGCCAACTGCAGGAGCGAACGAGGCAACTCCTGAAACTCCAGAATAAATTTTTTCTTATGTAATTATGGAACCGTAGAGCACTTTATTCACCATCCATCATGGTGCAAAGAACCAGAACATCTACTCAGGGCGAATGTGCAGGACCCTGCTGCGAACACATCAGCTGCAACGAGTAGGAGGGCGTGAAGTCCCTACAGACACCGCACCAGAGCACAGGAATGCAGACTGGTGCCCCAGTAGAGACCACTTGTTTATGGAAACATGGAATCACGGAATGATTTGGGTGGGAAGGGACCTCAAAGCCCATTCAGTTCCTATGCCTCCCACTGGGTCAGGGGGCTCCAAGCCCCATCCAACCTGGCCTTGAACACCTCCAGGGATGGGGCAACCACCACTTCTCTGGCCAACCTAGGCCAGGGCCTTCCCACTCACACAGTGAAGAATTTCTTCCTAAGATCTCATCTCAATCTCCCCTCTTTCAGCTCAAAACCGTTCCCCTCGTCCCATCCCTGCGCTCCCTGATCAAGAGCTCCTCCCCAGCCCTCCTGGAGCCCCTTTCTGTACTGAATTCCTCTGATCCCTGCCCAGCACCGTGGTGAGGTCTATTCCCTCCTCAATGCCATCCATCCTTCCCCAAGTGCCTCTCAATCCCATGGGATCAACCACATTTCTAAAATGCCTACACTGAAAAATTCCCTCACGGAAAGAGCATCGAAGCCCTGGCAGAGGCTGCCCTGGGCCGTGGTGGAGTCCCCATCCCTGGAGGGGTTCAAAAAACACGTGGATGTGGCACTTTGGAACAGGGTTCAGTCAGCACACGGGGGGGGGGGGGCTGTGTTGATGGTTGGATTTCATAATCTTAGATGTCTTTTCCAACCTTCATGATTCTATGATTTTAAGATTCTAAATAATGTGAAGACAGGCAAGTCCGGTGCCTTGGAGAAGAACTTCTCCTACAAAGCCACTTTTGCCCCACGCAGGAAAGCGGACGCGCAGGGGCCAGTGGGTCGGTCTGACGGGGATGCGGGCACACCCTGCTGAGCGTTTCTTCCCACCCGGGCTACATAGAGTTGGGGGAGAGCAAACCAGGGGTAATTTCTCTACTTATAAAGCAGCAAATTATTAATGGCAAAGTCAATTACACAACTCTTTGAGCCACGGGGACTTTGTTTTGCTCTTAGAAGCATGGAATCATTATGGTTGGAAAAGACCTCTAAGATCATCCAGTCCAACTGATCCTCAACTCCTGCAACAGCTGCTGACACTTAATCATAGAATCATGGAATGGTTTGGGTTGGAAGGAACCTTAAAGATCACCCAGTCCCACCCCTTGCCATGAATCTGTGCTGGTTCCAGGATCTGCAGTCCGGAGAAGCCCAGACCGGCTGCTTAAGAATAGAATCATGAAACCATGGGATGGTTGGGTGGGAAGGGACCCCAAAGCCCATCCAGTGCCACCCTCTGCCATGGGCAGGGACACCTCCCACTGGATCAGGGGGCTCAGAGTCCCATCCCACCTGGCCTTGAACACCTCCAGGGACGGGGCAGCTACAACCTGTTCCACTGTCTCACCACCCTCACTGTGAAGAAGTTCTTTATAAATCTTCCCCTTCCAATTTAAAGTCGTTCCCCCTTGTCCTGTCTCTACAAATCCTTGTAAAAAGCCCCTCCCTAGCCTTCCTGGACCGCTTTCCATACTGGAAGGCTGCTATGAGGCCCCCCCCCCCGCAGCCTTCTCCCCTCCAGGCTGAACAACCCCATCTCTCTCAGCCTGTCCTCATACAGAAGGTGCTCCAGCCCTTGGATCATCTCCGTGGTCTCCTCTGGACTCACTCCATCTCCTTCTTAAGTTGCCTTAATCTGCCCTACCAAACCATGCTGCTCCCTCCACTCTTGACCATCAGCAGCTCCCACTTTTTCACAGCAGACAGATCCTCACCTCCAGAAGTTTGTCCCCAACACGGACCCCAGCACGAGCTGCAGGACCCTCTTCTGACACGCGGGAAATAAAGATGCCCTGGAAACAAAACAATCATTCTATGACTCTGTGATCGTCATCATCGCCCCATCATCATCATCGTCATCCTCTCTTCATCATTGTCATCCCCATTGTCATTTTCTAACTGCTTGTTGGAAGAGGTGGAGCCCATTCCTCAGCCCCCTCATGCAGAGATGCCACTCCATCCCATTCCATTTCAGGGAAAGTGGAAATCTCGTGCCAATCCCATGCCCTGGAAGCTAGGACAGCCCAGTCACATCACCCCATTCCAGAGCTGGGAGAGAAGGGACAGAATTCCCACTGCACGGGTGACAATGGGGAAAAAGGAATGGCACTTCAACCCTTCCCCTGTGGGAGGAGAATGTGGCACAGCTGATGCCACCCCATGCAAGGAAAACAACTCCATCCTCTTCAGGAGAAGGAAAGGACACGGTCGCTCCCGCGGCCGCTCTCGCTCTTGGCAGTGGGAAGGTCAAGCAGCCCCACTCCAGCAGCAAAAGCCTCCTGCGCTAGGGCGGCTCAAGGGCTGCTCCCTCCGTGCTCCAGGAAAGCCCAGCCCCAGAGGTGACATGTACAGACACATGGACATGCAGCTTCCAGCGATGGATAACTGGCACCTCAGTAACGACAAAGCCCAGGTCTCACCTCATCATCACCTTTGTAGGGCGTGGAGCCCTTTCCGCCAGCGATGCTGATGCCCAGCCCTCCCGTCTGCCGCACGATGGTCAACATCAGCTGGAAGCAGAACGGACATGGTTACAGCTCGGTGCAGACGCGAGCGCCCAAAGACCTTGAGGAGCACGGGGTGACTACCAACTCCATCCACCCGCATCTCACGTTGGTCTAAGTTGTGGCACCCATGCCCCGAAGGCACCAAGTTCCCAACACATTAAAACAAACAAATTCTTCGTCTCAGCCACGCCCTGAACCAAGACGGAGCACAGTTGGCCTGCAGTGAACACATCAGAAGGAAGTGTCCACCACAGAGCAAACTGGGCAGCAGTGGGATGGGACTGGGCACAGGAACAGGGGGAGCGTTCCCATCACAGTCCAGCTCTCCTGCAGGGCTTAGCTGGGATGTAGCCCCTTCCGACTGTCAGGAGACCAAGGGTGGCAGCTCTTCCAGAGCTCCAGCTTTGCTCCGTGGATGGAAATCACTGCATGATTCCAGAAAAGCCATCAGCTTCGTCCAGCTGGCTCCTTCCCTCAGCGCAGCAGGCTCGGGATTGGAGCTGTGCAATCCAAAGTCTCTTCCCTGTCTCCCACCTTTCCGTACCAAGAGGTTCTCACTTCCAACAGCAAAACTTGTGTTCAGCTTGAGCTGGAATTGCCCAAATTCAGGACACCAGCGTGAACTTTCACGTTGCCCCAGTGTGAGAAGGAAGACAGCACGCGGCAGGATATGGGGAAAGGAGTGGGACAGACAGGGGTCTCGGGGATCTCTCGGGGCCAAAGACCTTGGAGCTGGTGAGGTGACAGAAACACACATGGACTCCTGGAGAACTTAGTTTGGTGCCCTCCAGGTGTCTCTTTTCTGGGAACCAAGCCCAGAGCAGAGAGCGGCTGCTGCAGAGGTGCCTGGGTTCAACGTCAGCGCTGCCTGGGCAGGAAAGAAGACGGAGACTTGGCTGACCTTAACATCCACCTACGCATTCTCCTGCCTTCTGTGCAACGACCCACGCGACAGCCTTGGGGCCGCACATTCTGCTAAGTTTAAACCAAAACCAAAGCCACCACAGGGAACACCAGACTAAAACAGGTTCCCTGCCACCTCCCTTGGTGCCCTGCGCAGTGGGAACCTGCTAGGATCTCCACATGGAAATCCCCGATTCCAGAGTGACCAGAAGGGCATCGTTCCTGGCAAGACACCTGGAGACTGAGCAAAACCCAAGTATTGGCAGACATGGATTATGTCATGAGACAGAGGAACGTGGTGGTCAGACAGTGCCAAACGTCACTGATGGTGAGTCAAACCGGTTCCAGATCAGATCAACAATGCTCGCATCAGGAAGTCCATTAGGATCTACCCACAAATATCCGGCTTCTCTTTCAGTCTCACTCGTTGCCCAGAGAACCCGTGGCTGCCCCATCCCTGGAGGTGTTCAAGGCCAGGCTGGACGGGGCTTGGAGCCTCCTGACCCAGTGAAAGGTGTCCCTGCACGTGGCAGGGGGTGGGACTGGATGGGCTTTATGGTCCCTTCCAACCCAACCCATCCCATGGTTCCATGATTCTATGATGATTTCACAAATTCAAAGAAACCAGACTGAAAACACGGGCAAATTTGCCAGAAGAGTCAACGGGACGAAGGGTTGAGAACCTCAAGTTTCTCAGCATGCACTGAAAAAGGGAAAAATCGAGGAGGAACCGGACCTCATTAAACTTAAAGACTCTGCTAGGACGATGGCAAATGGATTTGGATTGGACTTGAGTATACTGAGGCTGGAAAGAAGATTTCCCAAAGTCTATCAGTTCTCCTGTAAAACCATTTTGGGATGAAACCAAACTGGTGAAGTTGGTTTGAAGTCTATGGACATGAACAAGAGCCCATGAAGGAATGAACAACTGCCATTCAGTTTTATATTCAACATTTCACATTGCAGCCCAGACTCTGCTTTTGGCACTAAACTAGGGCGTTATTCCTTCCCAAAAGTGTCTCCATCTTCAGGCCGCTTTGAAGCTGCCTGGACTTCCTAGAATCAGGGAATGGTTTAGGTTGGAAGAGACCTTAAAGATCATCCAGTTCCAATCCCCCGCCATGGGCAGGGACACCTCCCACTGGATCAGGGTGATCCAAATCCCATCCAACTTGGCCTTAATGTCCAGCCTTCTCTGTCGTCCATCCCGATTCTCTGGAACAGAGCAAGCAGCCACCCTAACATGGGGACAGCGCAGCCACCACCTCTGCCCGGGACTTCCCTGGGTGTCCTCTGCTTTCATTCTTTCCCGTAGGACCAGAGATTCACCACGGCAACAGCTCATTTCAGCCCCAACTGACCCGGGATGCTCCGACGCTGTGCACCAAGGACGAACCCTCATTAAATGGGAACCCATCCCAAGTTTCCTCTGTAGAAAACTGCAACTGGGGAAGAGGTAAAGTGGGAAAAAGCCACCACTTCAGCCCAGAGCTGTCACCTCCCCGAGCTGCCACTGGAAACCACGGGGGAACCCATTTCTCACTGATGGCGCCAAGTCAAGGAGGCAGTTTCACCTCCCTCCCCTCTCCTCTATCCGGATGGAATTCCAACAGGGGGGTTGGAAAATGCTTTTTCATACAAAGCACAATTAAATTAGACAATTTATTCCCACTGAATTCTGTAGGACAAGAAGATATGAAAGGGATGGGAAGAGACCAGACAGTTCCACAGGCAGCAGCTCCCCTGTACAATGGCACGGACAGCCCAGAATTCCTGAACTGCAGACATGGAAAAATCCCAGTGGAAGGATCACTGTGTCTCGCTAAGGTCTGAACTTCCTGATCCCCAACGAAGGTCCTAAAGAACGTCCCTCATATGCACCATCAGAGCCACCTTTACGCAGCCACCGCCTCCAGCCCTCTGCGTCCCTTTTCCAGGAATGCCTCAACAAAGGGGAAGACATTTCCACAGCAGGAGGATCGCGGGAGCCAGGGGCTCTGACTCACTGGGAAAGATTAGAAGAGCTAAACCAGGCCAGTTCCAATGAGCAACAACTTGAGAGGACACGGGGACAGCCTGAAAATATCCATGACCACATGGAACACGAGGGAAAGATCCCAGCCTGGCAGGGGAGCAGCTGGCAGGGAACGAGTGAAGAGTTCCTGCTGCCGATGATGCTTCTTCCTCTGTTCAGGTGGGGGGTTTAGTTACCAAGGGAATGGAGAGATTCACAGAACCATGGAATGGTTTGGCTTGGAAGGGATGTCAAAACGAATCCCATTCCACCCCCTGCCATGGGCAGGGACACCTCCCACTGGGTCATGGGGCTCCAAGCTCCATCCAACCTGGCCTTGAACACCTCCAGGGATGGGGCAGCCACCACTCCTCCAGGCTGGACAACTCCACCTCTCTCAGTCTGTCCTCATAAAGGAGGTGCTCCAGCCCTCGGATCGTCAAAATGTTCACAGAATCATAGAATGATCTCATCCAGGCTCCCTTTTCCACAAAAGGCTGGATCTTCCGAGGTCCCTTCCAACCCAGGGTGTTCAATCATTAGTTGTTTCATTAACAAACTCCATAAACTGGGATTTAAGAAGCTCCTCCTCATCCCAACGAGCACCCAGGTTTCCACAGGCCTGGAAACACCAGCAACTAAAGCAGGAATCCCAAAAGAAACTGTGTTGGTTGAACCCTGGAAGGCAACGGGACCGAGTACCTCTGGAAATGAGACCATTCAGCTTCTTAAAGAGAAACAAAACAAGTATTTGACAAAGCTACTGAGCCTTGAAACATCCCAGAATTGGAGACAGGGCAGAAACCTGGACACAGAAGTCCTGTGGATTCAGATGGAAAGAGGGACTCTAAAATCCAAGACATTTTCTCCTTTTTTCAGCAGTGAAGAATTTTCATTCCTACTCTTATTGATTTTTGTATGTGGTAAAGCCATGGGTAGAGTCTCTCATTTTGCATCATTCTGACTCAAAATTCCACCTAGAAAGTCCCCTCATTCCAATCATTTCCCACTGCTCTAAAGGTCCTGCCCAGCACATGGTTTAATATTTTAATATACAATTAAAAGACTGAAAGGAACAGACAATTTAAAGGTTTCTTCTAAAACTTGTTTCCTTGCCCAGCCTCACACCAGGAATGGTCCCTCACTCCCACTTCCTTCTGTTTGAGAAAGCCAACGGGATGACGGTGCCATACTCTTCGAGCAGGAGAAGGAAAATACAGATGGTTCTGTGTTTGTGTAGGAAATCGTCCCTCTTTTGTTACCGCATCTATGAGAAAGTGCCAGGTTGGAGAGAATTGGCAGTGAAGCAGAAATTTTGTGATGGAGGAGCAGCAGCCACACGAGGAACCTGTCACCGTGTAGGGAATTGTGCTCAAACTGTGCCTTCACCAACCTTAATGCTGTTGTACAAGAGGTTACAGTCCCTGCCTGAAGAAGTCTTCAACTCAGTAGGAAAAGGTCACAGAACCATGGAATCGTTTAGTTGGAAAAGACCTTTGAGATCATTGAGCCCAACCACATCTGTCCACTACTGAACAATCCCTGAGCACCTCCTCTGCCCAGCTTTTAAACCCTTCCAGGGATGGAGACTCCACCACCTCCCTGGGTGCCTCTGCCAGGGCCTGAGAATCCTTTTCAGTGAAGAAATTTATCCCAATATCCAATCTAAACCTGCCCCAGTACAACTGGATGCTGTTTTGTCTCATCACATCACGTCTTCCTTGGGAGAAGAGCCTAGCACCCACCTCACCTCAATCTCCTTTCAGGTAGACACAATTAGGTCTTGCCTCAGACTCCTCTCCAGGCTAAACAACCCCAGGTCCCTCAGCTGCTCCCACAACCCCTGTTCTCCAGCCCCTTCCCAGCTCCGTTCCCTCCTCCGGACGCACTCCAGCCCCTCCAGGTCCTTCTTGTAGTGAGGGGCCCAAAACTGAACTCAGGATTTGAGGTGTGGCCTCACCAGTCCAGGTGAAAGATGATTTCCCTGGCCTTAAAAGCACTCCTGTGGCAATAAACTAAAGCCAGACAAATACAAACGAAAAATACGGCATCTGGGATTCCATGACTTTTCCTTGTGCAACAGGAAGTTCAGTCATATAAAAAAACAAATGAGAGAAGGCAGTGCTGATCTTCCATAACTCCACAGGGACTCCGCTCTTGTCTCCCCAGGTACGTCCTGATCGAGCAGTCAGAGGTGATGGGATCCCGACAAGAGACGTTTGTTAATCTCAGAGTTTAAAACCTGGAGGTTGCACTGTGGGAAACTCAGATTTGCTCCATAGGAATTCCAAGCCTGACAACGTCTGGATGAGAACACGGTTCCACCCAGCCAACACAACCAGGCCAAGTCCAAGCATAACGGCAGCACAATCGGTAACTGCGGTGCTGAGCACTAGGGTTGAGTTCTGGCACAAAGGGGCATTTCTGCAGGAGACTCCGTTAAGAAGACTTAGAATCACAGAATCATAGAATCACTAGGTTGGAAGAGACCTCCGAGATCACCGAGTCCAACCGTGCCTGTCTCTCTACTAAACTAAACTTGACCTGCTTTTGACTCCAGAGTGACATCTACGTTTAGATGAGCTCTTGGGGAGAAATGTTTTGCTGTGAGGGTGGGGAGGCTCTGGCCCAGGTTGCCCAGAGCAGTGGTGGCTGCTCCATCCCTGGAGGTGTCCAAGGTCAGGTTGGATGGGGCTTGGAGCCCCCTGACCCAGTGGGATGGGGCAGTGAGATGGAGCTCATCTCAATCTCCCCTCTTTCACCTTAAAACCTCCACCCTTTCATCTTTTCTCCTCCAAACCTCTCTGCAGCCCAAGCATGGCCAGTGCTGGGGAGCCTGGGACAACATCCTGGGGTCAGACCCGGCAGTGGAATCAATACGAGGGGCTTTAACAAATCCTTTCCTTCACCGTAGCTGAGTCCCATTGGCACCAATGGCTCCAGGAGCTCTGGAAGCACCAGCTGCATCCACAGCACGCAGCTCCCCACACCCTGACACTGGAGTGTGACAGGAGGTAGGCAGATGCCTCCAGCTCTGCTCTGGCACAGCTGGTCCAGCTCAGGACCATGGTTTAGGCTCAGAGAATGCACAGTTGGTGGTTCCTCCTCTCTGAGATGTATTAAATTACACAAGGAACGTGACAGCAGTGCTGTGAAAGTAAGCGGCGCCACTCAAGGCTCACCAGGCTCTCCGCTCTGCAGTGGTCCTGCTCCGTTCCATGACCTCATTGGTTCAGCTACAAGAGGTTCTCCTCAAGGATACAATACCATCCCTGGAAAGAGCAGGGAGATGCAGTTTCTGGAATAGGTCTCTTCCCAAGCTTCCTGCTCGAATGCTCAACAGTCTTTAAGGCCCTGAACATTGGGTAGAAGAATTTATGAGGGACAGGATTTAGTAAGGGGATAGGTACGGTTGGACTTGATGATCTGAGAGGTTTTTTCCAACCAGATGGTTCTGATTCCTCCCAGTGTCCTGCACCTTCACCAAGGGGCACGTGCTTCTCACAGCCAATGTGCTAGGAGAGGTGGGATGGGCTCCCCTTAGCATGAGCGAGGTGTCAGAGCCTCAGTGCCCATGTTCGGTTCTCTTTGCGTTCACCAGCATCTCCGGAGACCAAACCTACCACGCGAGCTGCAGCCCTGGCAGGTGCCCAGTGTGACTCCACCGAACAGAATCCCCATCAGGTCCCACCACCCTCTGGTGTCTCTCCCCACAGCGAGGGAACAGATCCACATGAAGGCAACTGCGTGGCAGGGACATCAGAGCCAACCTGGGGCCTCCAACCAGCCACCCCCTCCAGCCACCCTGGAGGAGCTCCAGGCACTCCCACCAGGGGCAGGTGGAGCATGGGAGGAGCCAAGAAAGAGGCAGGAGGCTGATTCCTGACACAAGACCGAGGTTTCCCAGGCCACGGCACCTTGAGGAGCCGGAAATCTCTGCCAACAGAATGTGATGTCCAACAGCTGGAAAGAATGGCCAAGATGAGGGATTCCCCAAACCAGGGACCAGGCTCTGAGTGACGGAAGAGTCACCCAAAAGAGAAACACAAGAAGCGTGAAGGTGTTTCTCAGCGACGCAGAGCTGAGGTGGGTGAGTCCTCAGGACATGCCAACAGCAGATGACGTCTGGGCCAGTCCAAGCTCCAACCGAAGTGGGCACGGTCCATCAGCTCCCGCCCGTAAGGTCTCGCTACAAAGCCAAGGGAGCCCAGACTCCATTCTACACTCAAGGGCGCCGGGAAGAGCCGAGAGCACAGGACAACCGGGCAGTACCCTCACGTGGTACATGGACCTGGTGCCACCACACTGTCCCAAGGGACAGAGCCTTCCCACAAGCCGGCAGCAGCGACAGAGGTTTCCACCTCTGCCCCGTGCCCACCCCTGCTTCCAGCAGGTCCCTAGAACCCCCGCCTGTGGAAAGCCCGTGGATCCCAAGGATCCCGCGAGCCTGCTGAGAACCTGGAAGCGAGATCGGGAAGTCGATCGCAGCCAGGGCATGAGATAAGGCAGCAGGAAATGGGAATTCAGACTTTGGCGCAGGGCACCATGCGCACCAAGGACCTCACAGCCCCTTCCCAACATTCCGAGGGGCTGCGCGTGACGACCGGGGGGCTTCTCCCTGTGGGGCTGCACCAGTCGTTGGCCCCAGCCCAGCATCGCAAGTTAATCTTCCACCCTCTCCAAAGGGAGGTGCCCAACACTCAGTGAATTCCCAAGGTCTCTGCTCTTCCAGGGCCACCCACCGCTCCCAGAAAGATGCATTTATTTCTTTCCACCTTCTCCTCCCCAGTGCACGGCACACGGGAACCGAACTTTCCATCTCAGTTCCCCCTGGTCTCCACATTCCTCCTGGTCTGCAGCAGCCGCTCTCAACTCAGGCTTGGAAAAGAGGGAAATGGAGGTGAAAGCAGGGGAGGAAACAATCATTGGGTGCTCGGGATCAGGTCCAGAAGCCACTTGACCCCGAGAGATCAGAGGTCCCCGCACGGCACTGGCTGAGCCTGGGAAGGAAACGAAGCAGACAGAATGATTGGTGGCAGAGAGAGAACAGCGGGAGTGGTACAGACCTCTTCCTCCTCAATGCGAGCAGGTTCAATCAGCAGATTATTGGCTTGATCAAACGACACCCCCTGTTAGGACAGGAACCAGCAGAGGCATGCGGATTAGTGGAGCATCAACCAAACCCACCACCACCACCACCACCACCACCGCCGCCACCACCCAACGCAGAGGCGCAGCGCTCAGCACCACAGCAGAGCCCGCTTGCGCCACTCCATAACTGCTGTGACCACTGTGACCACCATGGCCACTGTGACCACCACAGCCATCATGACCACTGTGACCACCATGACCATCCTCCAGCAGCAGCGCTGCTCTCAGGGCTCGCAGCGTGCAGAGCTCCAGCACATGCTAGCACAACCAGCAGGGATGGGCATCCCAGAGGCTGCGTTCTGGCTGCACCGGTGCTCCGAGGCTGCAGCACCATGAGCGCAAGCTGAACACCATAAGCTGATTGCACCCCCCTGGGCCAAGTTGTTCAGGGAGAAAGGAAGGGTTAAACGACACAGGAGAAGAGCACAAAGGGACCTCTGGGGCTGCCCAGCTGAAGATCCCAAACCAAACCACATGGGTCCCTCCTGCAAGCGGAAAAGGCTCTGGTGGAACCGCACATCCCACCAGCACCCAGGGATGCAGCTCCCAGATGCAGGAACCCTCAGAACCTCTCTTGAAAACCAACTGTCATTACAAAAACCCCTCTGGTTTAAGGACTTGGCATCCCGCACACCCGGTCCAACCTTCCTCAACGCATGGAGGCAGCACAGGGACGCGACTCCCCACATTCCTACCACTGGAAGGCGGCTCAGCAGGCATCCTGACACAACTGCCCTCCTGGAGCAGGCATCCAACCTGGGCCCATGAAGAGGAACCTCACGATTTCCAGCCAACACCAATGGCAGCTTCTGGCAGCACCAAACCTGTGGCCTCGGCGCCTCCGCAGGCCCCACAGTTTTTGCCCACTTGGCTCTGAGTCCCCACTAAAATGAGCTTTTTGTGGTGAGGGCACTTCCCAAGTGTCGCAGGTCTTGGGTGGAGGGGACTCAGGATGGCCTCACGCATTCCTAAGAGCAGCAGTAACTCCTTTTCATTCCATGAAGAGCAAGGAAAGTCCTTGCCTCGTCCCAGTGGAGCACGGGACGGGCAGCATTGGCTCAGACAGAGCGAAGCAAGCATTCACGGAGAGAAAGGCTCCAAAGCAAACCTGAGTGCAAGAACCTTCCCTGAGTGTTCTGCGCTCCAGCGTGCAGAACTGGGAAACGATCCCAGTCTGGAGCATGTGTGGAACAGATTTCACTCCAGCATCTTCTGCCAGTCCAGACCCACAGGTGTCAGAGTGTGGTGGGGACTCAGCCACGTCTTGATCCCCAACGCGCCTCACAAAACCATCACACCAACACCAGTAAGAACTGGTCTGACCTCACACAGGGTCCCTCAACACCACAGCCCCACCCCACTGGGAGGATCTTCCTCAAGTGAGAACCTCTGGGTGTCCCTACCCAAGCACGGTGATTCCGCTGAGGAGGACCAGGGACATCCCATCCCATCAGCCCCTGGCATGACCACAACAGCCCATGGTGGCCCCATGGCAGGAACTCCCCCAGATCCCATCAGAATGCACCTGGGCTGGGGCAGGCGCAGGATGGAACCATCGCAACGGGCATGGCATGCTCCCATCTCCTCACCACCCACCCCTCCCCAGGAAGCACAAAGCCAAGCGTGAGCAGCCTGAACACAACCCCGGGATCAGATCCATCCAGGAATAAAGCAAATTCCTGTTGCACAGTGAGTGTGACACTCAGTGAGCGAGGAGGCGACTGAAAAGGATGGAAGGACTTGTCAGGGATGGGACAGGAGAGCTGTTCCTGCGGCACAGAACACCTCACACATCAAGAACTGCACACAGCACACAGAGCTGGACATGAGCAACACGGCACAGCTCTCGGACAACCAGGAGCCCCAGAAGGAACGTCAGCTCTCCCACCCTCCCCACATCTCTCCTGAAGCGCTGGAGCCTCTTGCCAGCGTTTCCATCGGTGCCACATAAACCTGGCTGGCAGCTCAAAACAGCAGAAGGGGGGTCTGGCACCCCTCTGACCTCCCCCCATCCCCACAAGACCTCACCTTCACCGACGGCTGAGCAGACAAAGCTCCGTTCTTTCTCTCATCCTCATCCCATGCTTCCTCCTGCTCCTCAGCCTCTGCGTTGTTATTGCAGCCTCCCAACTCCTCCTCCTCCTTGGGGACTCCGTCGCTGTTCAGCCCCTGCAGCAGCGCCACCACCGCCTCCGGCTTGGGCAGTTTGGTGATCTTGAAGTGTTTCTTGTAGTGGGGTGTGTCCTTGCGGATCAGCCGCTGTTTCTCCACTGGAAACGGTCGCTCTTCATCTTCGTCCTCATCCTCACTCCGTATTAGTGTGTCCTCAGCAAAGTGTACAGTAGGCTGCAACGGCAAAACCCCAGGAAGGGGTGAACCCCAGTGTTCACACCTGAACCTCCAGGCAACAACCGGAGGCAGTGCAGAACCTGCTGTCCCCACCACCACCACCAGCACAGCCAGCATTCCTGCTCTTCTGCCACACAAGATACAGGAACGCATGGTAAAATCCCACCCTACTTCGAGTCACGAAGCGGTTTCAGTTTGAAGAGACCCCAAAGCCCACCCAGTGCCACCCCCTGCCATGGGCAGGGATCCCTCCCCCTGGGTCAGGGGGCTCCAAGCGCCATGAACCTGGCCTTGGACACCTCCAGGGATGGGGCAGCCACAGCCTCCCAGGGCAACCTAGGCCAGGGCCTCCCCACCCTCTTTGTGAAGAATTCCTTCCCAATGTCTAATCTAAATCTTCTCTCTTCCAATTTAAAGACGTTTCCCCTCATCCCATCACTACCAACCCTTGTAAAAAGCCACTCCCCAGCCTTCCTGGAGCCCCTTTCCCTACTGGAAGCTGCCCTAAGGTCTCCCCAGAACCTTCTCTCCTCCAGGCTGGACAACCCCAGCTCTCCCAGCCTGTCCTCATACAGAAGGTGCTCCAGCCCTCGCAGCATCTCCGTGGCCTCCTCTGGACACAATTTGCCTTTTTCCATAGCACCTCCTTCACCCAGACCCATCTTCCGTGAGCTCCAGGGACTGAGGGCACCCAAACCTGTAGCCCTGAGTCTCCCCCACTCCCTGTCCAGCTCCCACACCACCCTTCCCAGTCTCAGAATCATAGAGTCACCTGGTTGGAAGAGAACTCCAAGATCATCGAGTCCAGCTGTACCTGTCCCCTGACTAAACCCTGTCCCTCAAAAACTCATCTACTCGGCTTTTAAACCCCTCCAGGGATGGTGACTCCAACACTCCCCTGTGCAGTCTCTGCCAGGACCTGAGAATCTTTTCAGTAAAGACATTTTTCCTGATGTCCAGTCTCCCACGCCACCCTTCCCTGCTTCCCACGGACCCAGCTCCCACAAGCTGCTGGAATCTCCTATTGCTCTTGGCTTCCACAGCCTGTAGGTGCCTCCAGTGGTGCCCAAATCCCACCCAGCCCATCCATCTTCCATCCCTTCTGCAACTATCAAGTCCTTCCTCTTTTTATGACAACCCCGCTGCAGTTTCTTGGCTCCAACCTCATTGTATTCCACCTCCACATCCTCCTCCTCTTGGTCAGCAGTTTCCTTGCGCTCCTCCTCCGCTCTGGGCTTTGCCTCGTTCTCCACCTCCTGCGCCTCGGGCAGCTGCGCATTCAGCCGGCCTCGCTCCACCTCCTCTCGCCGGTCCTCTCCCCGGCAGTCGGCGGACACTGTGCTGTTGGAAAGGTGGGAGTCCTCGCTGCGGTTTGACGTGGCGCTCAGCCTCTTCTCCTGAGGAGAAGATGGGAAAAGTCAGGATGGAAACCCAGGCAAGCAGACAGCAGGGTGAGAGTGGAGTGAGGTGGAGTAGAATCATGGAATGGTTTAGGTTGGAAGGGACCCCAAAGCCCACTCAGTGCAACCCCCTGCCAGGGGAAGGAACCCCTCCCACTGGGTCAGGGGGCTCCAAGCGCCATCCAACCTGGCCTTGGAAACCTCCAGGGATTGGGCAGTCACAGCCTCCCAGGGCAACCTGTGCCAGGGCATCCCCATCCTCTTTGTGAAGAATTCCTTCCCAATGTCTAATCTAAGTTTTCTCTCTTCCAATTTAAAGACATCCCATCACTACCAACCCTTGTAAAAAGCCCCTCCCCAGCTTTCCTGGAGCCCCTTTCCCTGCTGGAAGCTGCTCTAAGGTCTCCCCAAAGCTTTCTCTTCTCCAGGCTGGACAACCCCAACTCTCCCAGCCTGTCCTTGTACAGGACCTGTTCCAGCCTTCGGATCATCTCCGTGGCTTCCTCTGGACCCGCTCCAACAGCTCCAGGTCCTTCTTAAGTTGGGGGATCCAGTCCCATCACAACAAGCTCTTCCTTTGGGATGCTGGCTGTTCTCCCTGCTCACTGCTCACCCAGGACCAACCCCGTTCCACCACCCCTGGAGGCATCAGTTCCCAGGATCACACCAGGGCAGCAAAAAGCCTCCTCCAGGCACTCCATTCCCATCATTCCTTACTGGGAACATCAGAGTCACCTTCTCCTCTCCCTGAGCTGGGACAAAAGTGGTGCCACTGCACACAAGTCCCCTTATGCCGCTCACTGGATGCCAGCTTAGAACGAGAGGAAAAGGCCTCCAGTTGCACCAATGGAGGTTTAGCTTGGACATTGGGAACAATTCCTTCAGGGAAGGAGCGGTGAAGCCCTGGCAGAGGCTCCCAGGGCACAGAGGAGAGTGCCCATCCTGAGAGGGGTTCGGAAAACGTGTGGAGGTGGCACCTGGGGACAGGGTTCAGTTGGCATGGGGAAGGTTGAGCTGATGTCAAGACTGGATGAGCTTGGAGGTCTTTGCCAACCTCAACAATTCCATGATCCTTGCTGCATCACTCGCTCTATCTCAGCGGTCCCAGTTGACGCCTCAAGGCAGATTCCAACACTTGGAACCCACGCTCAGCCCCTTCCACTCTTTCCCGCACAGTTCGCTCGCGCTGCCTCCCCTCCCCATTCCCCGGATCCATCCCATCTTCCCCATTATCTGTTTCCCAGAGAACCGCACTCACCTCTGAGTTGGGAGAATTCATGCCCGCGTCAGACTTTGCGGCAAAGACCTCGTTGCGCCGAACTTCGATCACCTTCTTCATGACCTTCAGCTCACTGGGGTGCGGGGTCGCCCTGCGCTGCAAGCCCTGTCGGGGAAAAGCACTCAGAGCCGGAGCAGCGGGACCAACCCTGCTCACACACAGGGTTATCGGTGCTGGGGCCCCACGGACGCAGCCAGAACGCCGTGCGGTGGGATCTGATCTGGGCCCCTCCGCTACGCCATGCTGGGAAGAGGAGGCATGGAGGCAGAAAACGCTCCTTGGAGCTCAATCTGAGCCATCGTTGTCTGGTGCAGGGGTTGTATAGACAGGAAAGTTTTAAATAGTGCTTCAGACTTAGTAAATGCAGAATTGTCAACACAGAAACCCCAAAGTAACACAGAGGTGGGATTTTTTCTCAATCCTTCTGGTGTTTCTTGGCCTGGCTGACAAGCCAGGAGGATTCGTGATGCTTTGCTTGTTCCACCCCAGCCAAGAATCAAAAAAACAGGATTCTAACATTAAAAACAATGTTAAAAATAATTCAAGACCCCACAAACACCTCTGCTATGAGGACAGGCTGGGAGAGTTGGGGTTGTCCAGCCTGGAGAAGACAAGGCTTTGTGAGCACTTCATAGAGGCCTCCCAATACCTGACGGGGGCTCCAGGAAGGCTGGGGAAGGGCTTTTTACAAGGGGTGGTAGAGACAGGATGACGGGGAACGGCTTTAAATTGGAAGCGGGGAGACTGAGATGAGATCTTAGAAGGAAATTCTTCATAATTAGGCTAGGGATGCCCTGGCCCAGGGTGCCCAGAGCAGTGGTGGCTGCCACATCGCTGGAGGTGTCCAAGGCCAGGTTGGATGGGGCTTGGAGCCCCCTGATCCAGTGGGAGGTGTCCCTGCCCATGGCAGCAGGTGGCACTGGATGGGCTTTTGAGGGATCTTCCAGCCCAAACCATTCCAGGATCATATCAAGATCTCTGTGGTACGGAAATGCTCCATGGGGGGTCAGCGGTCACAGCTCAGCTCCCCGGGACAAACACCAACCTGGAAATCAAATTCCCACCTACACCTGCCTGTTTGCCCAGGGTACCAAATGCTCTTCAATTGAAGAAACAGCCAGGCTCTGCTCCCAAGGAACAAGTTATGGGAGGA
Source organism: Neomorphus geoffroyi (assembly GCA_033558235.1). NCBI lineage: Eukaryota > Metazoa > Chordata > Aves > Cuculiformes > Neomorphidae > Neomorphus > Neomorphus geoffroyi. The sequence goes on along the minus strand of JAUMJM010000134.1, from coordinate 123,642 downwards.
AAGGACCTCCAGTTGCACCAGGGGATGTTTAGATTGGGCACCGGGAACAATTCCTTGAGGGAAAGAGTGGTGAAGCCCTGCAGAGGTTCCCAGGGCAGAGGGGGCGTCCCCATCCCTGGAGGGGTTTGGACAACCTATAGACGTGGCACCTGGGGACAGGGTTCAGTGGGCACGGGGGGGCTGGTCTGAGGGTAGGACTGGATGAGCTGAGAGGGCTTGGCCAACCTCAATGATTCCATGGTTCTATCACACAATCTGTGTCTGCAGCAGCTTCACCGGGGCTGGGAAACACGAACACCAGAACGTCTCCCCGTCTCAGGAACTAAGTCCAGGTTGTGCCTGTTTCCAGGAGGAGCCAAAGCCTCCAGAACTCCTTACCCGTCTCTCTGCCCCAGACTCCTCTTCATCATCTCCTTTGGGTTCATCCAGAAACTGAATCACGCTGACTCGGTTCAAGTTGGTGTCTGTCCAGCTGTCGTCTACGCCATTCTGTAAGAGGTTCTCTGTGGACAGAGAGAGAGAACACGGTGGGCGCTTCTATCTGAGTGAGCAAGGATGGGGGCTTGCATGAAAGACAGGTTCTGAGTCATCAGGGCACTTCTGCTGCATCCACCCTAGCATCGAACCACCTGAGGACAACGGATGGAGCCTCCCAATCTGGTCACCTTGTGTGTTCCCCACCAGACCCGTGGCAGTCTCTGCAAGAGGCAGTGAACCCTTCAGCTCTACCATCTCTTACCCATAAAATAAGGAAAAAGGTGGGATTATGGCACAAATCAGTACAGACATAAGAAAACCATCCTGAGAGGACGCAAACCATGTGGACCATGAACCACTTGGTCAATAGATCAAAGCAGATGTGAGGACTGGGCTGCAGCCTCTCTACCACCCAGCAAAGCAGCAAGTTCCCAGCTTTAACCACTTGCCACCAGGTGTTCTGGAGCCCAGTTCTGCTCCAGGAACCAAGGAACGATCCAGTCTAGCAGAGAGGGAGGTTCACGGTCTCTCCCTGACAGCATTCCCAGTGCACAGGGACTGCGGGCAGCACATGCAGTGCTCTCTCACCTAGGCTGGGCGAGGGCTGCTGAGGGAGCAGGTAGCATGTCAAGACCTTTTCTCCTGTCTTTTCATCGTCCTCCGTTTGGAATTTCAGCATGGGCTGGGACTGGTTCTCTGCTAGCCACAGGGCCTTCAGGTTCAGGTTTGTCAGAGCGAAGGGCAAGTTCTGCAGCCTGGAAACACAAAGAGGAGCTGCGGGTGAACTGGGCAAAGCAGGAGCTCCACCTTGGCTCCTAACAGCACCATGCGCTCCTCACTCCTCGGCACAGTGGCAGCTGGCTCTGCTGCAGCTGGAGCTCCAGCTTCCCACCCACATCGGCTTCAGCAGAGGACAAGTCCCATCACCAGTGTGGAAACAGTGAGCTTGGAATTGGGGGTTGCAAACAGGAGAATGATGCTTTCGGGGATCAGGACACAGAATTCCCAACAGGCGCTCTGAGCAGCTTCCAGCCGCTATGAACCCACCAACACCATGGCAGCCAAAGCCTGCAGGACCTTCCAGACCAGATCAGAGATCTCTGCACGCAGAGGGTTGGTTTATCGGGGTTTAATGAAAGGTTTTTAACCACCTCTGGTGTCTGAATTCCAGGCTGCCTAAATAGGAAGCCCCAAATCACTGAATTGCTGCAGGCAATGCAGCTCCTGGCAGAAATTCCCCTTCTCATACTCAGAGCAAAGGAACAGCCCATGAATCCCATGTGGATTGGGAATAAACAGCACCTCCATCCCTGCAGTGACTGCAGAGCAGCAGCAGCCCAAGTGGTGCCCAGGCCACGCTTCATAACTGAATTTTACTCCTTAAGTGTTGACATTCCCTGGAGACACCAGGACAGCACCAGCACCTCAAAAAACAATGGGGAAACTGAGCTGGAGGGACTCCAGGAAAGCTGAGGAGGGGCTCTGGATCAGGGAGTGCAGGGATGGGATGAAGGGAACGGTTCTGAGCTGCAAGAGGGGAGACTGAGGTGAGATCTTGGGGAGAAATGTGTTGCTGTGAGGGTGGGGAGGCCGTGGCACAGGGTGCCCAGAGCAGTGGTGGCTGCCCCATCCCTGGAGGTGCTGAAGGCCAGGCTGGATGGGGCTTGGAGCACCCTGACCCAGTGGGAGGTGTCCCTGCCCATGGCAGGGGGTGGCACTGGGTGGGCTTTGGGGTTCCTTCCAGCCCAAACCATTCCATGATTCCATGATTCTTAAGCAGCTGCTCTGGGTTCCTCCAAACTGCAGATCCTGGAACCAGCACGGATCCAGCATCTCCCAAAATGCACCAGGGCCCAACCCAGCTGCTCCTTCGCAGCAGTCCCCGTAGGAACGCGCCTGGAGCCCCAGGTCCCCAACCTGCTGCTCACCTGTTCCCGGCCACGTCCAGCACGTGGAGCTCGGTGGTGTTGGCAAGTTCGGGTGGCAGCAGCGCCAGGCGGTTGTCGCGCAGGGAAAGCACATTCAGGTTGGCGCAGCCTCCGATCTCGGCCGGGAGTGACATCAGCCGGTTCCGGTCCACATTCAGGTTCGTCAGCTTGGCCAACTTGCCCAGGGACTTTGGCAGCACCTGGGAAGGAGAAGACTCGGTCGTTTCAAAGCGTAAGAGTAGCAGAGAAAAGGCTCTAAGTCCTCTCTCTGGGGAATGAAAACGCTGTCTCCTCTCCTAATAAACAAATCCCCAGTAAAGGCCCCACGGCAACTTTGGGCAAGACTTTCCCTCCGGTTCACACGAGCTCTTCACCTCCGCACCGCATGCTTGGAACAGCACTGGGAAAGGTGTTTCTCCTCTCACAATGAGGCTGGGGACGCCCTGGCCCAGGGTGCCAAGAGAAGTGGTAGCTGCCCCATTCCTGGAGGTGTTCAAGGCCAGGTTGGATGGGGCTTGGAGCCCCCTGACCCAGTGGGAGGTGTCCCTGCCCATGGCAGGGGTGGGACTGGATGGGCTTTGAGGTCCCTTCCAACCCAAACCATTCCATGATTCTATGAATTTTGCTCAGAGGACAGAAGATGGGAAAGGATCCCTGGCTGAAGTCAACAGCATGGGAGAGGCTGCTCCGTACTCACCGTCAGCATGTTCTCCGTCAAGATGAGTTCCGACAGATTTTCACAGTCCCCGATGGACTCGGTCACCTCTGTCAGCCGATTCTGGTCCACCTTGAGGATGGAGAGCTGCTTCAGCTGACCTGGCCGGGGCGACATGCGAGGTGTGAACTGGGCCACAGAGATAATGATGCTGTTCTACCTTCATCTGGCCATTGCCTATCATCAAGGATCCTGGAACCAAACAATCCAGGCACCACCCTTCCTCCCCACCAGCCCTGTTCACAGGTTTCACCCACACACAATGCAGATTAAGAACCTGAACTTGTCCTGTAGAGCTCTGCTCACCAGGATTATCCACGGCCAAGGCCAATTGTAGGAGGTTCAACAAGGCCAAGTCCTGCTCTTGGGTTACAAGAAACCCATGGAATGTTCCAGGCTTGGGGAAGAGTGGCTGGAACGCTGCCCAGTGGAAAAGAACCCAGAGGTTCTGGTCAACAGCAGCTGAACATGAGCCAGCAGTGGCCCAAGTAGCCAAGAAAGCCAAGAGGATCAGTCATGGTGTGGCCAGCAGGACCAGCGCAGGGATGGGATGAGAGGGAACAGCCTCAAATTGTGCCAGGAGGGGTTTAGATTGGACACTGGGAACAATTTCTTTATCAGAAGAGTGGTGAAGCCCTGGCGGAGGCTGCCCAGGGCAGGGGGGAGTCCCCATCCCTGGAGGGGTTCAGAAAATATGCATCCGTGGCACTTGGGGACAGGGTTCAGTGGGCACGGAGGGTTTGGGCTGGTGGTGGGACTGGATGAGGTTGGAGGGCTTGGCCAACCCCAATGATTCCACGATCCTATGATTCTGTGACAGTTCCTGCACTTGACAGCCATGATGGTGTCCATCCAGCCCAACACCTCGTTCCATCCACTCAACCTTGAGCACTGGCACTGCTCCCCATCCCGCAGTGCTCACCAATCCCATCCGGAATGCATTCCAGCAGGTTCTGGGACAGCAGCAGGTCCGTCAGTGCCACCAGCCCGCTGACCTCATTGGGCAACTGCTCCAGCTTGTTCTCCGACACATCCAGGCACACCAAGCGGCGGAGGTTGCCCAGCTCCTAGGGTCACAAAGGAGACATCGTTGGGTCACGGGAGCAGCCGGAGTGAAGGCAGCAAAGCAGGAAATGAGTGGCACAGGGACTCACCGGAGGCAGAGCCGAGAGCTGGTTCCGGTCGAGCCAGAGCTCCCGCAGGTTTGGCAGTGCTCCCAGGGTGTCCGGCTGTAAGAGAGCAGGACAGAGAAGGCATCAGTGCCTTCCACGGGAAGGAGCTGCCCTGGGATGATACGAATCACACCACGGCTCTGCACAGCTGGACACGTCGCTTTCATCCCTCCTACAACCCTTCCAGTACAGAAAGGGGCTCCAGGAAAGCTAGGGAGGGGCTTTTTACAAGAGTTGGTAGAGATAGGACAAGGGGGAACAGTTTTAAATTGGAAGGGGGGAGACTGAGATGAGCTCTTAGGAGAAAATTCTTCATAATGGCGGGGGGGGGGGGGCCCTCACCCAGGTTGCCCAGAGCAGTGGTGGCTGTCCCATCCCTGGAGGTGTCCAAGGCCAGGTTGGATGTGGCTTGGAGCCCCCTGACCCAGTGGGAGGTGTCCCTGCCCATGGCAGGGGTGGGACTGGATGGGCTTGGAAGTCCCTTCCAACCCAAATTGTTCAATAGTTCTGTGATTCTATGAAGACAGGAGGCCAACACACGAAAAGAACGTTGTACTGGGAACACGTGGGCAGATCGGAATCTCCCCAGACAAGCTGAGGGTCTGTTTCTTTGCAGTTCTGATGAAAACCCACTCGATCCCACAGCGACGCAGGGTCCTTCCCCTACCAACCACCTCATTTCCCTTCCCACCACCCTGCACCTACCAGCACTTCCAGGTCATTGCCTCCAAGATCCAACTGCTCCAGCTTGACGAGGAAGGAGAGCGAACTTCAAGACACAAGGAGCGGAGAAGGGAAAAAAGACAAAAAAAATGAACATGTTAACATCTGGGCCACCTATCTCACAAAATACACGATTTTTAAAGACTCAGGGGACAACCCTGACTTTTCTTATAGCCCCTCCGAGCCAAATGGCTCTGGGGAGCAAGCACCCTTCCCAAGCCTGGCCAACGGCCTCTGGGACTGGAATTCCTTGGCCCAGCAGGCACACAGTGGCCAATCCCCACTGTCGCCAGTTTTACCCTCTCCCCTTCCCACCATCAAATACTCTTAGAGGAAAAACACAACAAAAGACAAGCCACATCCCAACCCCACTGTCCATTTCCGTAGCACGGATGGGGACCTGGGCATGGACGGACAGACAACAGGTGAGAGGCAGCAGGACAATACATTTGGGAGCAAAGGGAGCAGAGCTGCAGGGAAAGGTGGGAATGACAAATCCAACAGCCTCGATTTCCCCGGATGGGGTGGCCACACTGCTTGGGAGATGGAAGGACACGATGGCTCAGAAGGGGTTGAGATTAACAGAAAAGCGGCTCCCTAGGCAAGATCCCATGAGAAACCTGCAAGGAATCACAGCCGGCCAGGACCGGTGCTCCAAGGATGTGCCTGGCGCATCCAAACACACTCAGCCCTGAGCACGCTGAGCCATTGGGAAGTGTCCCTGCCCATGGCAGTGGGAGGAACTGGATGGGCTTTAAGGTCCCTTCCAACCCAAACCACTCCACAATTCTAGGATAAGCAAAAAATACATCTTCAGCCCTGTTATGTTGTCCTTCAAACCAGGAACCTCACTGCGCATAGAGCTCTTTCTGTCCCCACATCAGGACATTTTTCTCTCATTTTCCAAAAGAATCCTTCATCTGCTCCACCTCTCCAGGAAAAATGGTTTCCACCATCTCCAGAGCTTCCTTGTGGAACCCCGACTGCTCCAAAGCAATTCCGGCTGCGTACGGACCCTGAATGCCCTTCCCTGCTCTTCAGTCCTGAACCAGGGAAGCCCAGGGAAGTGGCTGAGTTCCCATCCCTGGAGGTATTTCAAAGGCAGGGAGATGAGGTGCTCAGGGATCTGGTTTAGTAATGGGCAGTTAGGATTGGACCCCATGGTCTCAAAGGTCTTTTCCAACCAAGCAATTCTCTGATTTCATCTCTCTCCCTCCTCATCCCAATTTACTCAAATCCAGCAGGACACAACTAATTAACACAAGCCTTGCACGCTCCCAAGCCAAGCGTGGGAGCCTGTGCAACACAAACAGTAAATTCCTGAGGAACCAGTAAGAACATTCAGGTAGGAGACTCCTGAAGCTACCGGACAGACACTCACGTGGGGAGAGTCTTCAGCAGGTTCTCACGGAGCTCCAGAGTCACCAGGTTTGCCAAACTGCAAGAGAAAAGGGAGGGAGAAAGCCAGGTTCACTGAACAGGTCTTCGGGGATACAAGGAGACGCCGCTACCCCATCCCTTGGGACCCCCCTACACCAACGCACACATGGGGCTATGTGCACAGGGATGGAGATGGGGAGAACAAAAACCGGGGTGGATCTGAGATAGCTTTAGATAGAGGTGACTGCTGATGGCAGAACCGTGGGGAAGCAACGCTGAGCCCAAACGCAGGACAGGGAAACACGGAATGACACACAGGACTGCCCAAAGAGACAAAACCCCTCCCAGGTGGAAACCAAATCCAATGAGAAGGGAACTCAGCCCACGGACAAAGCTTTGCCTTGGCCATTGGTTGGCAGCAGAAATAGTTTCAGTGTCACCCAGTGTGGGAGGGGGCAGGTGGGCACCCATAAAACAGGGGAAGATGGGACTGGAGAAGCCCAGAGGGATAGAGGGATTCCTTGCCAGTCCCACAGACCATGGAGAAGGAGAAGCAGTGGAGACCAGGCAAGAAACCTTCCCTAAAGGCGGTCTTTGACCAGGAACACAGCCTGGAGGTGCTCGGACAGCATGTTCAGAACAGCGGTAAGCGGTAACGGGGGTGGCAGGCTCTTCCTCCTTTTTCCTCCCTCTTCCCCAAAAGCACAGTGCTCCCCATCCCTCCTCCCCGTCACGGGGAACAGGAGCGTACTCACTTCCCAATGTCATTGGGGAGGCTCTGCAAGGACACATCGTTCAGGGCCAAGTGGCCCAGGCTCCGAAGCTGTGTGAAGCCCTCTGGAAGCCTGTGGAAGCAGGAGAGAAGAAAGCACCATCAACTTGGCACAAAATAAGCACTCAGTTCCTCACTTACATCTCCAAAAAGCCACTCCCATCCCCACTGGGACCAACACCTGGAAGAGAGAAGAGCAGGAACCAAGTCTGACCTGGCTTCCGATCTAGGGTGTTCTCTGTTCCCAAGACGATGCTCCAAAGCCGCTATGAGCCCATGGCTCTGAGGTGCTCAGGCACTGATCCCAGACTAAATTACGCCAGGAGATCGTTTAAACTTGGAAGCAGGGAGGGTGACCAAGGAATCCGAATGCCTGGATATTCCTGCAGATGAGCTCCCTGACCCAGTGGGAGGTGTCCCTGCCATGGCAGGGAGTGGGACAGGATGGGTCTTAAGGTCCCTTCCCACCCAAACCATTCTATGATTCTGTAACACTGAAGCATTGCCAGAACCAACCAGCATCACCACAACTCCAAGGTGCCAAAGAAGAGAGAAAGACCCGTGAAAAGGAGAATTCCTCTGCTGTTCCTGAAGCTTCCCTACCCCACCGCTCACATCTCACAACTCTGGGCCACAAACAGACGCTGGCAAAGAGCTTCTTGTGAGGCTTCAAGCCCCCTGACCCAGTGGGAGGGGTCCCTGCCCATGGCAAGGGAGTTAGAACTCGATGGGCTTTGAAGTCCATTTCAACCCAAACCATTCCATGATCCTAGGAAATTCTTTACTGCGAGGGTGGGGAGGCCCTGGCCCAGGGTGCCCAGAGCAGTGGTTGGATGGGGCTTGGAGCCCCCTGACCCAGTGGGAGGTGTCCCTGCTCATGGCAGCAGGTGGCACTGGATGGGCTTTGGGGTCCCTTCCACCCCAAACCATTCCATGGTTTTATGAAGTGCTGCTCATCCCTATGGGACTGGAAAGCCAGTCCCCCTTCTGGCACCACAAGAGGGAAGCAGAGAGACAAATCCATTTTAAAACCCTATTTAAAGGGCCGAGGCAGCGCCTGGCCAGGAGCACCAAGTGCTGCTGAAGCCTCTGGAGTAGGACTGGCATCCTCCAGGACCTTGGTGATCAACAATCCAGAAACCAAGCCCTGAAAGCACGGTTCCCTAGAGTAGAGGAGCCACACTTAAATTTCCAAACAGAATGGATTGAGAGCTGTGGGAGAGGAGACCGGAGAGACAGAGCAAAGATGCCAGGGGATCTGACCAAATGTGGAGCTCAAAGGACGCCCATTCGTGGTTGGAAAAACGAAGACAGAGTGAAAAAGGGCCGACAAATTCAACAAGGCCAAGTGCCAGGTCCTGCACCTGGGTCACAACAACCCCATGGGCTTGGGGAAGAGCGGCTGGAAAGCCGCCTGGCGGAAAAAGACCTGGGAGTGGTGGTCAACAGCAGCTGAACATGAGGCAGCAGCAGCCCAGGTGGCCAAGGTCACCAGCATTCTGGCTTGGATCAGCCACGGTGTGGCCACCAGGAGCAGGGCAGGGATTGTCTCCCTGCTCTCAGCACCTCGAATCTTTGGCACAGTTTTGGGTCCCTCACTCCAAGAAGGACCTGGAAGGGCTGGAGCGCATCCGGAGAAGGGAACGGAGCTGGGAAGGAGCTGGAAAACAGGGGTTGTGGGAGCAGCTGAGGGACCAGGGGGGCGGTTTGGTCTGGAGAGGAGGCGGCTGAGGGGAGCCCTAAGCGCTCTCCGCAGCTGCCGGAAAGGAGGTTGTGGTGAGGTGGGTGCTGGGCTCTTCTCCCAAGGAAGAAGGGGTGAGATGAGAGGAAATGGCCTCCAAATGCACCAGGATAAGGTCAGATTGGATATTGGGAACAATACTTCGAGGGAAAGAGTGGTGAAGCCCTGGCAGAGGCTCCCAGGGCGGGGGGGGGAGTTCCCATCCCTGGGGGGGGGGTTCAAAAAACTGCGTGGCCATGGCACCTGGGGACAGAGTTCAGTGGGCACGGGCACTTGGGCTAAGGGCGGGACTAGATAAGCTGGGAGGGCTTTTCCAACCGGAACAATTCCGTGACTCCATGACAGAGCACAAAGGACGCTCAATGGAGAGTGAAGAAGGGCTGATAGAGTGACAGAGGGGCCGACTGAGCACCAACAGGGTTCCGACTGAGCGCTAAAAAGGACCAATGGAGCGCGAAGAAGGGCCGACAGAGAACAAAGAAGGACCAACAGTGTGCGCAGAGGGGCTGACAGCACAGCGCCTGCGTGCCGGCCCTTCCCTGCTCCCCATCTGCTCCAGTCGTGCCCCAGGGTGAAGGGGAAGGCAGGGAGTCACTAATTTATTCCAAGAGAGTGAAAGCCCTCCCCATTCCCACCAGTGGCAACTGGATGACCATAGGTGCACTGATCCAAGCCCTGCAGAGAAAGGAGACACCAGCTCTTCCCTACACGGAGCGAGAGGCGACATCCGCAGGTCTCGGCAAAGGCCAGGTGATCCCAGGCCTTGGCTTCATGGAAGATGATCCCAAGGTGAAGACCAGAAAGAGGCAGAATGAGGGATTACAACTCTCATTCCCAGCCAGACAAAAGGGTCGCTTGTGTTGTCCTACCTGGAGAGAGGATTCCCACTGAAGTCTGCGATTTCCAAGGATTTGCAGAACTTGATGCTTTCAGGAATTTCTGGAATGTCTGGAAAAAACACGAGAGAAAAAGAGGCTTGAGAAGGGACTGTCATGTGGAAAACAGGTCCCCAGGTACTGGTGACAGCCTGACACAGTGAGATGACCACGTTTTCACGGCCCTGGATGCCGAGAGATTCCTCAGCAGCCCCGGTCAAGGTTGCCAAGAGAAGCTGTGGCTGCCCCATCCCTGGAGGTGTCCAAGGCCAGGTTGGATAGGGCTTGGAGCCCCCTGACCCAGTGGGAGGTGTCCCTGCCCAAGGCAGGGGATGGCACTGGGTGGGCTGTGAGGTCCCTTCCAACCCAACCCGCTCCACGATTCCATGATTCTTACCATTACGGGAGATGTCCAGTTCCACCAGCTGCATGAAGTTGGCAACCTCAGGGGGAAGCCGCTGGATTTCATTGTCACTCAGGCCCAGCTTGCGCAGGTTCAGGAGCCGGAAGAACGGCTACAAGAGGAGAGAACGACACCAGGTCAGCGGTTGGAAACCCAACCCGCTCACCTCAGGGCAACCAGAGTGCCCATCCCTGGAGAGATCAGCCTTCCCTCAGCATCCCTGTCCGGGGGAGACCTCCAAGCAGAGAGGAAAACCCCAGCTGAGGTCTTACAGGAGACAAGGGTGAACGGAGAACAGCGGTTACTGAGGTCAGCTCCATGATTCATTTTACATCCCTGTTATCCCATTGTTCTTCTCCCTCTCTTGTAGGACATGACGTGGATGTTCGCAGTTCCCTAAGGCTTATCCTAGGCATTCCAATACCCACATCACGAGGGAGCCACTCAAAGCCACTCGCCACAGACACGGCAGTGTTTGAACCTGGTCCAGTCCCTTCTGTTGGGACACCAGGGATGGGTCCCAACACCAACAAGGGAAGCTCCTGTGCCACTGGAAAGAAGAGGAGCAGGGAGCTCCCGTAGGGCCCATGCAACAAAGAACCAGAGATGGGAAGAGAATTTCATTCTAGGAACACCACGGCCACAGAAACGTTGACTGGAAGGAACCTCTGGAGCTCTCGCAGTTCAACAACATTCAGCACCTTCCACCTGCCCCTGCTCTTGGAGCTGGATCTATGCGCTATAAATGCCAAACGCTGGGATTCGGCGGCCGTTCCCTGGGACACCGGCAGCCTCCGCGCTTTGCTGGACACCATGTGCTATAATTATCCACCAAACAAATCCTGCAGCTGCTGCTTGCTATTGCTGGACATCGGATACTGGGCAGGATGGGAACTGAGGCTGCGGTCCCTGCTGCATTTCCTGGATCATTCCGGAGCGCCTGGGAATAACAAACAAACAACACCAGGACGGAAGGTTTGGAGAAGTTTACCCCTAACCCACAGACAGAGGCAGAGGCTGCTGCGCACACGCGGTAACGCTGGGTCTGAGGTGATGGGTTAGGGTCCTGAGCAGCACAGACAAGGCATGGATTCATGGAATCACTGAGGCTGGCAAAGCCCTTCCAGCTCATCCATCCAACCCTCAGCCCAGCCCCCCGGTGCCCACTGAACCTTGTCCCCAAGTGCCAAGGCCACATGGTTTCCGAACTCCTCCAGGGATGGGGTCTCCCTCCTGCCCTGAGAGTCTCTGCCAGGGCTTCACCACTCCTTCCCTGAAAGAATTGTTCCCAATATCCTATCTAAACCTCCCCTGGCACAACTGGAGGCCGTCTCGTCTCATCCCATCCCTTGTTCCTTGGGAGAAGAGCCCAACCCTTGCCTGGCTCCAATCTCCTTTCTGGGAGCTGTGGAGAGCGATGAGGGTTCCCCTCAGCCTCCTCTTCTCCAGAACAACCCCCCCCGCCCCCAGGTCCCTCAGCCACTCCCAGAACCCCTGGGCTCCAGCCCCCTCCCAGCTCCATTCCCTTCTCCAGACACGCTCCAGCCCCTCCAGGTCTTTCTTGGAGTGAGGGGCCCAAAACTGAGCCCAGGATCTGAGATGAGATCTTGGGGAGAAATGTTTTGCTGTGAGGGTGGGCAGGCCCTGGCTGTGGTGGCTGCCCCATCCTTGGACGTGTCCAAGGCCAGGTTGGATGGGGCTTGGAGCCCCCTGACCCAGTGGGAGGTGTCCCTGCCCATGGCAGGGGTAGCACTGGGTGGGCTTTGAGGTCCCTTCCATCCCAAACCATTCCATGATTCTGATTCTATAACAAGGTCCAAGACCTAACTAGAGAAGCTTCTCTACTGTGGATTGATCATAGATCGAGCACCTCTGCAGCTCCCATCGGGACGTCTCAGTCACGGAGCCCTGCCGAGTGCCAGCGTGCATGCCAGGGGCTGCAGAACAGGCACGGCTGTGGTGGCGACAGGGCTGCGGGACCGCACATCACCTCAGTACCCCGTGCAGAGGAGCTCTGCAACGGACAGCAGTGACACGTTCGCACTCCTGGAGTTGGACAGGGGCGTGTGGTCAGCAGAATAAGTAAAAAGAAGGGAAAAAAATAAACCTACAGTCCTCCTGATGCTGAGCAGCACCGGTTCTTTTAAATCCCATTTATCTAAATTATTTTCAACTCAGTTTATCTAACGTCAATCGGGTCCCTTGGAAGGGAAGTAGGTGAAAGTCTCAGTGACAACAAAGGTCCAGGCCAGCACAGGAGGTCGGCAGCCTTGATTTGCTATTGTTTCCTCGATCCTTCTCCTAATTTTAGAATGTAAGGAAATTCCAGGCGAGACATCGCGCTGACCTGCCAGAGCCTACGAACTGGGAAACAACAAAGGGGACAGAACATCCATAGTCCAGACTCCAGCACTTCTGCCTGCGGATCCCAGGCGGGCTCAAAGCAGATGTCCACACCTCCTCCAAAGAACTTTCCAGAATAAACTGGAATAAACCCATATATGTGGATAATGGGAAGCATTTACCAACCTGATAGGGATTCACGAGCCAGCAACGCATGGGGCAACTCAGTAACTGGGAGCATGGATGCCAAGTTTGCCTGCGGTTGGGTTTTACCTCCTAAGCTCGGCCACCAAAATCAATGGCCTTTAAGGTCCCTTCCAACCCAAACCATTCAATGATACTATGGCTCACAACCCCGGCAGCCACATCAGCACAGCTGAGTTGCATGTGAGGTTTGCTTGTGCCACTGGGAATGGGGAATCAGTTAATTTTACAATTCTTACTGGAACCAAAAGTGAAAACTGAAGGAAACGTCTCTTCAGAGACCGGCAATTATCCCTTATTCTAATTAATGCTAACCCTGTTTCATAAAGCAGGCAAAAGAGAGCCACATATTCAGAATGACACTGCACGTCTCTATTGAGGTGGAACAGACACGATGGCGAGATTTTCCAAATATCAAAAATGTAATTGAAAAATCATCAGTAATTATAAAATCAGGCTGCCCAGGGAGGTGGTGGAGCCCCCATCCCTGGAGGAGTTTAAATGCCGGGTAGATGAGGCGCTCAGGGACCTGGTTTAGTAGTGGACAGGTACAGTAGGACTTGATGATCCCAAAGGTCTTTTCCAACTAAATGATTCTACAATTCAAATCCCAACGACCTCTATCTCCCAGTGTCCAAACCAGACTGATGTAAGATCAGAAATACAAGTTTGGAGAAAACAAATAAGCAGCAACCTTCCCCTTTTTCCAGGCACACAAGAAGCCAAAAGCCCAGACCGGGCAAACAGGGATTAGTAAGGAAGGACTCCAGAGTGCAGGAATTCATCCAGCTCAGAGCACACCCCAACCATCACATGTAAGAAAAGGCTCAGGACACAGACTAGGGTTACCAACATCTCAACAGCAAAACCACCTTTTTGAGCCAGGATATGCTACAGAGATGTTCGGCTCTTGGAGTACGTGAACGGTCACGGGATGGAATCACAGAATCACAAAACGGGTTGGGTTGGAAGGGACATCACAGCCCACGCAGTGCCACCCCCTGCGATGGGCAGGGACCCCTCCCACTGGGTCAGGGGGCTCCAAGCCCCATCCAGCCTGGCCTGGAATGTTTCCAGGGATGGGGCATCTCCCACATCTCCAGGCAACCTGGACCAAGATCTCACCACCCTCGGCATGAACAATTCCTTCCTTCTGTCCAGACTGAATCTCCTCTCTTTTAGTTTAAAACCGTTCCCCCTTATTCTGTCACTCCAGACCCTGCTCAAAAGTCTGTCCCCACTTTATCAACCCCCTTTCCCTGCTGGAAGCTGCTCTAAGGTCTCCCCAGAGCCTTCTCCTCTCCAGGCTGGACAATCCCAACTCTCATAGCCTTTCTTCATGAGAGCTGTTCCAGCTCTTGGACCATGTCCTTGGCCTCTCCTGGACCAGCCTGAACTGGTCCAGGTCCTTCCTGTGCTCAGGACTCCAGACCCGGACGCAGGGCTCCAGGTGGAGTCTCCCCAGAGCGGAGCAGAGGGGCAGAACCTCCTCCCTCCCCCTGCTCTGGGTGCAGCCCAGGACACCCTTGGTTGCTGGGCTGGGAGCGCTCGTTGTGGCTCTCCTTGAGCTTCTCTTCCTCCAGCACCCCAAGTCCTTCTCCTCAGGGCTGCTCCAAATGCATTCTCACCCAGCCTGGATCTGTGCTGGGATTGCCCCAAAGCCAGTGTAGGGTGGGATGGACAGAAGTGAGAAAGGATGGGACCCCAGCGTGATCACTAATGAACCCCTGGAGTCCCAGCGCTGCCCTTGGAGTGATTTTATGGAAGAGCAGTGTCAGGCCAAGAGATCGGAGCCACTGTGGCGACAGCCAGAGCCACTGGCACAGCACCAAGGAAATGTTGCAGCCAGGCAAGCAGGGAGCTGCTGCCACACCATGCAGCACCTAGGCCAGCTCTGCCCCCACCAACCCCCGGTAGATTTATCAAGGAGATCCAGAGAAAGAACAACAGGCTCGGCCGGTTTGGGAAAACAAGAAACTCAGGTGGCAGCAATCGTGGCTCCAGTTGGCAGGTTCACCTCTGGCTTCTGCTGCGGCTCCAAAACACCCCTGACCCAGGACGCGTTCCATACGGATAACACAAGGATGCCCCACACTTAGTGCTGCAGGGCTTCTCGCCCAGCAAGACCCAAAGGCACAGACGTCCCTGATCCCATGGATCCCAATGCATGACAGGTTTTGCCTGCACTGGATTTACAAGCCAGGTCACCCCATAGCTCCAACTTCGCTGGCAACGGGTTCCAGTCTGGGAAAGCAAGGAAACACCCACCTGACTTTGAAATGAGCTCCTGGTCTCATATCCTCCACACAACAGGACTGCTCCCAGTGACACAGAGAAGGTGGCAGCACCGGAGGTGGTGCTGCCCAAAACCAAGGGGAAGACACCCAACCCCCGGGCAGGGACAGAAGCCCAACAGCCTCCTGTATCCCTTTTCCATTGCCCCACGAGGAGATGGGATGGTCCAACTCCAAACCAGGCTGCTCCAGCCACCTCCTACTCTGCAAGAGAGAGATCAGAGCCACCGCTGCCTTCACACCCAGCCTTGATCAGCATGGAACAGACACCTCGCTGTCCCTGGACAACAGCACAGAGCTGCCAGCTGCATTATCCCAGAATCACGGAATGGTTTGGGTTGGATGGGACCCCAAAGCCCATCCAGTCCATCCCCTGCCGTGGGAAGGGACACCTCCCACTGGGTCAGAGGGCTCCAAGCCCCATCCAACCTGGCTTTGAACACCTCCAGAGATGGGGCAGCCACCACTGCTCTGGGCACCCTGGGCCAGGGCCTCCCCACCCTCACAGCAAAACATTTCTCCCCCAAGATCTCATCTCAATCTCCTCTCTTTCAGCTCAAAACCGTTCCCCTCGTCCCATCCCTGCACTCCCTGATCCAGAGCCCCTCCCCAGCTTTCCTAGAGCCTCCTTCCGTACTGGGAGGCTGCTGTAAAGATGGAGCATTTCTCAAGGCAAGACTGAAGGGGAGCAGGATGGGAGCCAGAGAAAGAGGGGGCTCAGACACTCACCCTCTGCTGCCACAGAGCCACAGGGATCTTACTCACGGGCCAGAACCTCTGGAATAGGGCAGTGACGGTTGATGCATCTGGAGCTGGGTCTGTGCTGTGCACACAGGCTCCACACTGGAATTCACAAAACCTTCCTGCTTCTGCAGCCCACCCTTTCCAGGGTGTTCCCAGACTCTGGTCACTGAAGAGGTCACCTCAGACATCTGTTCCTCAAAAAATCCCGTGATAAAACAGGTCATCTCCAAGAAAAAAGCCCAGAGCCGGAGGGGCTTGGACTACCTGAAAGGAGGTTGTGGTGAGGTGGGCACTGGTCTCTGCTCCCAAGGAACAGGAGACGGGATGAGAGGAAACAGACTCAAGTTGTGCCAGGGACGTTGGGAACAATTCCTTGACTGGAAGAGTGGTGAAGCCCTGGTAGGAGTTGGGCTGATGGTTGGACTGGATGAGCTGAGAGGGCTTTTCCAACCTCAATGATTCCATGATTTTATGTCCAAGCTGTTTTCCTGCAGGGACTGAGTCCCCCCACCAGTGCCCACTGCGTTCCTTCTCCTCTGACACAGCCCAGGGGGATCTAACGCAGAGGTTTCCCAACCTTTCCAACCCTGGAAGTGCCAGTGACAAGGACAGGACCTCCTCACATCTCACTACTCCTAAGAGAGCCTCAAGACCAGCTGCCAAACGTGGCTGGTGCAGTCCCACGCCCGCAGCCACACGGCACACATGTAATTATGTCGGGTGAGACAGTGCAGCAGGGAGACAATTCCAGTTCTCCCACTGATTCACCAGCAAGAGCAGGGCCAGGCTTCCCATGCCGCTGGAGCCTGGGCTGCAGCAGCAACGCTCAATGTTTGTCCCCAGCCACAGGGAACGCATGGGATGGCCACCGTGGGGGTGGCACCACGGAATGCCACTGCTCAGTAGCTCCTCCAAATGCTGGCAGCAAAACCAGATCCTGCATTTGAACCTCATGTTTGCTTTACATCATCCTGGTGAAACTGGGGGTTGAACAACAGCTGAACATGAGCCAGTGCTGTGGCCGGGCGGCCAAGGCAGCCAGCAGCGTCCTGGCTCGCATCAGCTCCAGGGTGGCCACCAGGAACAGCGCAGGGATCATCCCCTTGAAATCTGCACCTCGAATCCTGGGCTCAGTTTTGGGTCCTGCATTCCAAGAAAGACCTGGATGGGCTGGAGCGTGTCTGGAGAAGGGAATGGAGCTGGGAAGGGGCTGGAAAACCTGGGGGGGTTGGTATGGAGAAGAGGAAGCTGAGGGGAGCCCTCATTGCTCTCTGCAGCTCCTGGGGAGGAGGCTGGAGCCAGGTGGTGCTGGGCTCTGCTCCCAAGGAACAAGGAACAATGGATGGGATGAGAGGAAACGGCCTCCAGTTGCACTGCAGGGGGTTTAGATTGGACACTGGGAAAAAATTGTTTACTAGAAGAGTGGTGAAGCCCTGGCAGAGGCAGAGAACCCCCATCCCTGGGGGGTTCAGAAACTGTGTGGCCGCGGCACTTGGGGACAGGGTTCAGTGGGCATGAAGGGGTTGGGCTGAGGGTTGGATAGATGAGCTGGGAGGGCTTTTCCAACCTCAGTGATGCCACGGTTCCATGATTCTATGACATTCTAGGCGCTGCCCATAGAGGTAGCAGAGACTCAGCTGGGTGCTCCTCCTGTCTGTCTGTCTGTCCAGCCTTGGAGATCTGCAGGGACGCGCAGGGTGAGCAGAGTTGGGTCCCTCCCATTATGCCACCAGGATCGCCTTTGGGAAAGCCATTGTGTGACAGGGACAGAGTGGGGCTGGAAGCACAAATTGCACCACATTGGGGTAGCTGATCAGCTCTGAGGTTACACTCGGTTCTCGAATGTCACTGTGCTCCAAGCCAGCCCCTGGGAGGTGATGCCAACAAACTAGAACGACGCCTGTCCCAGCTCTGGGCAGGACATGAGCCCTGAGGCTGCACAGGTCAGGTGGCATCGTGGGAACAAGTCCACTCCCAGTGGAACCAAGTGTTCCAGTCAGCACTGGGCTGCATCTCCAGGGCCACCAACTCAAGACACCGTTTCCTCTATCAGGAGACACAACCCAAGCCGTATGTACCCCCAGAACAATCAGATTCAAGGAGAATCACTCCACTGGACTTTTAGTGAGGATAACGGAGTTACAGGTGGCAGAGGTCACAAAAGCAACCACTGCTGGGAGATGAAGCCAGCAGGCTGGTGCTCCAGCAGAGCAGCCACAGCTCAGCCCCACAGGGTGACAGGGTGCCATGTTAGGGCCCCACGGCCACCACCCCGCAGCCCTCACAGCCGGGCATTCCATGAGACCCACCTGCTGCCACCCCGAGACTCTGGCTGAGCCATCAGTGAGCGTGGGACAGGGACACAGCTGGTGGGCACAGAGCTACAGACCCTCTGCCAGCACCAACACAGAATGGATCTTCCCAAACAACTGACTCCGACTGGAGCGCTTTCACTCCCCTCTCCATGCAGGACTTCCTGCTGATCCCAAACCCTTCAGTTCTCCTGGCCACCAGCACCAAGGAGAAGCAGCACAGGGACACAAGCAGCTCCACGTGTCCCCACAGCCCAAAGTCGGGAGCAGAGCCCCACACAGGGACATGAGAGGTTCCACATGTCCCCAGAGCCAGGCAGCAGAGTGGTTCCATAGAGACACGAGTAGCTCCATGTCCCCACAGCCCAGAGCCAGGGAGCAGAACCCTGCACAGGAACACAAGCAGCTCCATGGGGACATGAGCAGCTCCACGTCCCCACAGCCCAGAGCCAGGGAGCAGAACCCTGCACAGGGACACTAGCAGCTCCACGTCCCCACAGCCCAGAGCCAGGGAGCAGAACCCTGCGCAGGGACACGAGCGGCTCCATGGGGACACGAGCAGCTCCATGTCCCTGCAGCCCAGAGCCAGGGAGCAGAGCCCTGCACAGGGACATGAGCAGCTCCACAGGGACACAAGCGGCTCCATGTCCCCACAGCCCGGAGTCGCAGACCAGACACATTTTCGACTATTTGCCCCCAGCATCAACCTCTCGGGAATGCCGCTCCAATATCTGAAGTTCTCCAGCGCTGGGAGCGCATTCCAGCTCCAACAATGCTTGTCTCCCTGCCAAAGCCCCCCAGCTGCTCGGTCCCAGGCCATGGAGCAGGGACCGAGGAACGTGGCCCCTCAGCTGGACACAGCAGCTGCTCCTGGCACAGCCCCTGCTCCCATGGAAGGACAGAGGGGTTCAGGGCTGCAGAAGGGAATCCCCAAGACAGAATTAGATCCTGATGCCACCGTAATGCCTTCCCCTTGCTGGGATGTTACTGATGGCAGCAGGTCACCCTCTCGGCCGCATTGTAATTTCAAACGCGTCACCGGGACAGCCGGGTGACAAGGGGCCCCTCCACTGAGGGCAGAGCATGAGCAACCTCGCCCCTGGTCCCATATAGCGATGATCCCACCAACACCTCAAATCTCACTGCGGCAGACATCGAGCATCCAACGGGATCTCCCATTGGAATGTGTGAGCGCCTCCTCCCTGGAGGTGTCCAAGGCCAGGTTGGAAGGGGCTTGGATCCCCCTGATCCAGTGGGGTGTCCCTGCCCATGGCAGGGGGTGGCACTGGGTGGGCTTTGAGGTCCCTTCCAACCCAAACTATTCCATGATTCTATGATCCATCTGGAGAGACCTATTCGGATCGCTCCATGGGGCAACCTTCTGGTTACAGGGAACTCAATCTCAGAGGTCTTTTCCAACCAGATGATTCTGTGACATCACAGCCTGTCCTGGTATGGGAGGTTCTCCAGCCCTCAGATCATCTCCATGGCCTCCACCAGACGTGGCACTTTGGGATGTGGTTTAGAGGACATGTTGGAGCTGTGCTGGTGGTTGCATTTGATGATCTCAGAGGTTTTTTCCAACCTTAATGAATCTATGATTCTACAACTCACTCCAACAGCTCCATGTCCCTCCAGGATTCCAGAACTGGACCCAGGGCTCCAGGTCGGGCCTCATCAGAGCAGAGGGGCAGAACCCCCTCCCTCCCCTCTGCTCCCGCTGCTTTGGATGCAGCCCAGGACACTGTTGGCTTTCCTGACAAAGAGCCCCTCCCGATGTGGCGAGAGGCAGCACCGTTCAGGCCATGGTCACCTAAATCCTCACTCACTCCTTGCTCCACTGAACCCTGCGCCGCCCAGCGTGCCTCCGTCTCCCTGTCTTGCTCACCGGGCCGGTCTCCTGAATTCCTCCTGAGATCCATGTAGGGCAGCATGCCCATCCCAAGCCAAGCTGACCGTGCACCACAGAGCTCCCAGAGATGGGAACGTTAACAGTCAGCTCTCATTTGTAGCCCTTAGAGCACGAGGTCTGGAGCCCAGGGGTTCTGAAGGACCTGGGTGGGTTTGGTCTGGAGAACAGGAAGCTGAGGGGAGCCCTCATCACTGTCTGCAGCTCCTGGAGAGGAGGTTGTGGTGAGGTGGGTACTGGACTCTGCCCCCAAGAAACAGGCAATGGGATGAGAGGAAACAGCCTCAAGTTGTGCCAGGGAGGTTTAGACTGGATATGGGAACATGTCCTTCAGTGACACCCTCGCAGAGGCTGCCCAGGGCAGCGGAGGGGAGTCCCCATCCCTGGAGGGATTCAGAAACCGTGTGGCCATTGCACCTGGGGACAGGGTTCAGTGGGCACGGAGGAGTTGGGCTGAGAGTGGGACTGGATAAGCTGGGAGGGCTTTGCCAACCTCAACGATTTCATGACTCTACAACATCACTTCTGTGCTCCTCCACCCTGTTCACGTGCCCAGAACTCTACATCCAAGGGTTTATCAGCCATTTCCCCATGGCTGAGCCAACTCTGAGCACTTGCTGAAGCCTCCAGTTCACCCATCGGGATTTACAGGATAAAGTGACTGCATGGAGAGAACGGGATGAGGGTGCAACACCTTGCATTTATTGCAGCTCCTGGGCTGCAGCACAGCCAGAATACCCGGCTTTTGGAGGAACAAAACCACATCCACTTGTACATATTGATTCCCTCAGTTCCTGAACTAGAAGGAACGGAGAGGCGGGGAGCTCTAGGTGCCAGCTCCGGATGCCAGCTCCACAGGTAGGTCTCCAGCGATCCAGTGAAACCAGTTTCCCAGCCGGTTTTGTTAACCAAATGCAGCTCTGACAAAGCCCAAGGAAGGTGCCCACCACACGCCCCAGACTCCACATCACCAGAGCCGGCTCTGGCTCATTCCAGCATGGAAAACATCCGAGAAGCCCAAGCGCTGATGACTCTGCTGCCCTGACTTTCCCAGGGAAGGGCTGTTAATTAGCATGGAGAGATTAAAGGAGCGGCTTTACTGCTCCATGGAAGTAAACAAGACCCAAGATCCTCCTTGCAGGCCCCAGATGCCAGGAAATTAAAAGCTGCTCTTAATTAGCTTTGTGTGGCCCCACCTCGCCTTGGGAAAGTGACACACAGGGCTCTCAGGCTTCCCACTGTTCCAGGTGGTGAATCCCAGCTCCAGCCAAAGGACAGCAGTGCTCCTGCCCTGGGCCAGCAGCAGCCAAACAGGAGGAGCTGCTGAGCTTGGGTGGTTCCCACCGGCCTCAGAACGGCTGGAATGCACCAAGCAACCACCCAGAGCAGGGAGGGATCTGCCTGGAACCAGGGGCTCTCCCTGGAGCTCCGGCCAGACGTCCCTCTCATCATTTTCCCGGTAACAGCTTGCTGGGCAGTAGGAAAAACAGTTTCCTGCACTGGGTTCAGTTTATCATGGGAGCTTTGGGAAGCAAAGAGCGGCATGAAGATACTGCATTCCCTCTGTCAGACATACCCAGGGCTCATCCCTTCAGCACCACCATGATCCGAATGCCTGGTACCAAAGTTGGCTCTTGAATTCCCTCTTTCCTCCCCTCTCTGGTGATCCCCCTCCTCGACTTCTTCCAGCGGGTCACTCCACACGCTCCTGCTGACACCAGTGAGGCCTTATCCTGTCTCCGCAGCCCTTGTTCCCAGCTTCCAGCCCTCCTACACCAGATCTAACAGCTCCGCTCCTCCCAGGTCTCTCCCAACCTCTCCCTTCAGCTTTCTCACACTCCCAACCTCTGAAAACCCAGAGCCTCAGGATCCCTGCTGATCGCGCAGTGTTCCTGGCTGTGACAGCTCATCCACCACCCCCAAATTCCTCCTCCGAATTCCAGACCGCGTCCATTCCTCTCCGGCGCAACAGCATCTCTGAAGAGCCCGTGGAGAGCAGGCTGAATGCATCAGATGGATTCTCTGCCTGTAACGTAAGGATTTTCAGGCTGTATCCCAAAACTGGCATCCTGAGGTTGGCTGCTCACCCTGCTGCCGCAGCGCCATGCACTCCCAGGCCTGCAGAACCCACAGTGTGCAAGCCAGGCAGAGCAGGAGTCGGCACTGAGCAAGGGAATTCCTCCTCTGGAATTCGGACTCCACTCATGGAGAGCACAAGGATCGTATGGAAGGGAATTCACCATTTCCCACTAACTCCCACTGCATCGTCCTGGCAGCAACTCCCAATTTTGTGATTCTATGATTCAAATCCCTGCAACAAGGCAGCGGTTGCTCCCAACGCAAGTTTAACCTAACGCTCTGAACACTTGGAGCGCAGCCACCACAGTGAAAACCTGGGATCAAACAGGCACAATTCCAAATGGGACAAGTGAAGGAGCAGACAGAGGAGTACTGGGCACTGTAGGACAGAGGGACACGGGCAACCCCCGAGAGGGACACAGGCACCCCCTTCCACAGCCTGGAAGGGAGTACCCAGGGAAGCATAGCGGAGTTATTCCCAAATGCCAGGAGGCAGGCAGATCGTCCTTTCGGAGCAAGAGCAGAGTGGAAGCAGGAAAGGGCAGCCACCACTGCTCTGGGCACCCTGGGCCAGGGCCTCCCCACCCTCACAGCAAAACATTTCTCCTCAAGATCTCATCTCAGTCTCCTCTCTTTCAGCTCAAAATCGTTCCCCTCGTCCCGTGCCTGCGCTCCCCAATCAAAAGCCCCTCCCCAGCTCTCCTGCAGACCCCTCAACTACATCTCCTCTGAGACCACAAAACCCAAACCCAATCCATCTGCTCTCTACTGTTTTCCAATCATTCCTTGCAGGAGACATCAGAAAATACGGGAGAATTTGAACACCAGAGGGGGAAATCAGGACAGGTCAGGGAAAGAGGTGCGATACTCCCACCCAGACAGACAAACACCTCAAGCTACACAACACGTTCCCAAAGGCAGGTTCTCGGGGTGACAACAGGAAGGAGATGCAGTGCTCCGAACAGACGTGGATCACCTGCGCTCATGGGCAGGATTGTCCTGCTCTGATCACAAACCCAATGAAACATCGGGACAGAATTTGCATTCCTAATCCTGCAGGTGCTCTTCCAAAGCCAACCAAACCCAAAACCACCTCAGTCCACAGGGCTTGACAGAAACACAGAGCAGTGCTGTGACTCTTCAGCAGGATTCGAAGGAGCTGAGCAGCACAGGTTCCCTGCTGGAATGTCGCAATTCACCTCCTTGGCAGGAGATTTGTGTTCATCTGTAAGCCCGAGTCCACCTAGAACACCCGTTTCCCGGTAGTTTGAGGAACATCCCCACCTAAAGCATCCACAGATCCCCAGCTACATGATGGAAGTGCTGACAGATGTCATACTGGCGTCTCCATCCCTGAGCAAGGCACTCGCACAGCCTAGTCCCGCGAGTAGCCCGGCTCATGGTGACTCAGGGGCAGACGAGCAGGAAAGACGGAGAGAACGCAAAAACACCGGAGACATTGGGAGATCCAGGATCTGCCACTTCCACCCAAGAGAACTCGTTTAGGTGGGAATGTGCAAATTGTACAGCTGAACAGAACTCAACTCAATTACTGTGGCCTGAATTAACCCCAGGGTTTTGGGTTGCATTGAGTTTTGCCAAGATTTCACAGCAAGCTTCCCACCGTGTTCACAACGCCAATAAAAAGCAATTTTAATTAAAAGGTTGGTCTGGATTTACTGACTCTCCTGTTCTCTCCGGCCAACGTAACACTTAAGTAACTCTAAAACCAGTCCAACTTCCACAGGGAACATGTAGTAAAGCTTCTTTCGGAATAACCAACCCCTCAGGAAGCTCAAAGTCTTCTCCTTCCTAAAATATGGGTTCAAATTCCATCCCTGTTTGCAGTGCCTGGTGCTCCGATCACCTGGCAGGTCAGGAATGTCTCTACTCCAGGACTTCGGGACCCAAACACCAGAGCTCAGCCTCATCCCAGCCTCCTGCCTCGCAGACACAAACCCTTCAAGAGTCAGAGGTGCCGGGGCCAAGTGGATCCAGCCCCTTCTACAGAGAACCCTGTCGGCACAGCGTGCAGCAGCAGGCAGGGAATTCATCGCCAGAGTTACCTGTGCAGAGTGGCCACACAGAACCGTGGGAGTGGCTCCGAGCGCCAGTTGAAACCCCAGGCCACAACCACAAATCATCCCCATTACTGCGAATAAACTTATCAGCATCTTGCGTGGTTACAGATCAAACCAGAGCTTCCCCGTTCCTCGTGCCTCGTTTAGCAGGGAGCATGGCTGGCAGGACCGTGGGTACGGGCGCAGGGATTCTCCCTCGTGGGCAGCCTGGACCCCTCACCTTTACACCGGGCAGCTTGAACCCAGCTACCTCCTCCCTGGGCAGCAGAACCAGGCAACCCAAACCCTGTTACCCCCCTCACTGGGCAGCCTGGACCCTTTTACCAGGCAACCTGGATCCCATTATCCCATCACTGGGCAACTTAGACCCCCTGGCTGGGCAACCCACACCCCATTACCTCCCCACTGGGCAGCCTGGACCTTGCTACCCCCTCACACGGCAGCAGAATCAGGCAACCCAAACTGTCACCCCCTCACCAGGCACCCCAGACTCTTTTACCGGTCAGTTGGACCCCCATTACCCCATGACTGGGCAGCCTGGGCCTCCTTGCTGGGCAACCCACACACCCTCACCAGGTGCCCCAACCCTTTTATTGGGCAGTTGGACCCCCTCACTGGGCACCCCTGAACCCCATTACCTCCTCACTGAGCAGCAGAACCAGGCAACCCAAACCCCATTACCCCCTCACCAGGCACCCCGGACTCTTTCACCGGGCAGTTGGACCCCCGTTATCCCCCTGCTGGGCAACCCACAACCCTCACCCAGGTGCCCCAAACTCTTTTACTGGGCAGTTTGACACCTGTTACCTCCTCACTGGGCAGCCTGGACCCTGTTACCCCCTCACCAAAGAGAGGAACACTTGTACCAAGCAGCCCCTCACCAGGCATCCCAAACCCTTTTACTGGGCAGCCTGTACCCCCTCGCTGTGCGACTCTGAACCCCATTACCCCTTCACCAGGCAGTCCAGACCCCTGTTATCCCCTCACTGGGCAACACAACCTTTTCATCAGGCAGCCTGGAACCCCCTCTCCCCATTACTGGGCAGCTCAGACCCCCCCCATCACCAGACACCCCTAACCCCGTTACTGGGTAGCCGAGCTCTCCCTGGTGTCCCCTGCCTTGGCTGCCCCCTCCCCTCCCTCCTGGAACCTCCATCACCCCAGGGGCACCGGGTGTTGGGAGTGGTAGTACCAGTACCAGTGCTCTCCCCGCAGTCCCAGTAACCAGGGCTGGTAACTGGTAGCCGTGCCCTCCCCATTGAGGCACAGGTCACTGGTGTCAGTTTCACCACATGCCGGGGTACCAATGCCAGTACCGGGGCTGGTACCCTCCTAGTGGAGGTACTGGTCCTGGTGTCCCCTAGCACGCCTGGATACTGCTACTGGTGCCTCCCTGTGGGGCCAGGTTACTGGTGCTGGTGCTATCCTTGTGCTTTGGGGTACTGGTAACAGTGCCTTCCAGCATGCCCAGGTACTGCTACTAGTGCCTCCCTGTGGGGCCCCGTTACTGGTATTGGTGCCTCCTGGTGTGCCAGGGTACTGGTACTGGTGCCAGTACCGATGCCTCCAGGTGGTCCCAGTTACCAGTACTGGTGCCTCCCAGTGTGCTGGGTCACCGGTGCAAGTACTGGTCCCAATACCTCCCAATGGTCCCAGTAACTGGTGCTGGTACCAATGTCTCCCAGTTGTCCCAGTTGCCAGTGTGAGTCCTAGTTACTGGCAGGTCCCAGTTACCAATGCAGATCCCAGTTACCACTGGGATCTGGCTATCGGCTCGGGTCCCAGTTACCAGTACCAGTGCCCTCCCAGAAATCTTAGTTACCAATGATGGTAACGGTACAGTCCCCTCCCAGCAAGCCCAGTTACCAATGGTGGCATCAATGCTGGTGCTCTCCCGGCAGTCCCAGTTGCCGGAGCCAGTTACTGGTGTTGGTCCCAGTCCTGATGCCTCCCATTGGTCCCAGTTACCGGCATGAGTCCCAGTTACTGGCGTACTGGTGCTAGTCCTGGGTAGCAATACAGATCCCAGTGACCAGTGCTGGTCCCGGTACCAATGCCTCCCGGCAGTCCCAGCTACCGGCACGGGTCACGGTTACCGGCACAGGCCCCAATGTGCTCGGGTACCAGCGCTAGCCCCAGCTGCCGGTCCCAGTTACTGCTTCGGGTCCCAGTTACCAGTGCCGGTCCCAATGCTTCCCGGCAGTCCCGGTTACCGGTGCCGGTCCCACTTACCGGTGCCGGCCCCAATGCCTCCCGGCAGTCCCAGTTACCGATACTGGTACCAATGCCTCCCGGCAGTCCCGGTTACCGGTGCCGGTCCCAGTTACCGGTGCCGGTCCCAATGCCTCCTGGCAGTCCCGGTTACCGGCGCGGGTCCCGGGTCCCGATGCCGGTCCCAATGCCCTCCCAGCGGCCCCGGTTCCCGACCCCGGCCCCTCTCTCACCTTGGGCAGCTCCCGGAGCTGGTTGGCGTCCAGCAGGAGCTCCTCGAGAGAGCGGCTGTACCGGTAGATCTCCTCGGGCACGGCCTGCAGCGAGCAGTGCCGCCGGTCCAGCGCCTCCACGTGCCGGTTGCAGCGCCAGAGCGGCGGCATGCAGCGCAGCATCGCTCCGGGCACCGGCACCGGGCACCGGCACCGCCCCGCGCCCCGCGGCACCGACAACGCGACCCGCCCGGGGCCGCCCCGCAGCGCGGCCGGAACGGGGCTGCCCGGGGCCGCCGGGAAAACGGGGCAGTCTGGGAGAGCGAGGCCGGGCCGGGACCGCCCTGCGCCGGGGGAGCTGGGAAACCGGGACCGCCCCTACCGGGGTCCCTGGGAAATCGAGTCCCAGAGCAGGGACGGCCCCACCGGGACCGCCCTGAACCGAGGGTGCCTGGGAAATCGAGTCCAAGACTGGGCCTGCCCCACGAGGTCCTGGAAAACCGGGACCGGGGCCGCCTCAACAGAGGGGGCCTGGGAAACCGGGACCGCCCTGAACCAGGACCGCTGGGAGACGGCGCCGGGGTCCGCCCCGAACCCGGGGGAGCCTGGGAAACCGGGACCGGGAGATGCTGGGAAACGGAATCTGGGACCGCCCTGAACCAGGACTGATTCGAAACGGAATCCAGGATCGGGATCGGGGCCGGAGCCCTGGGAAACCGGGACCGCCCTGAACTGGGGGTGCCTGGGAAACCGGGACTGGGACCGCACCCACCGGGACCGCCCTGAACCGGGGGTATCTGAGAAACCCAGTCTGGGGCGGGGACAGCCCCACCGGGAGTTACTGGGAAACAGGGGCCGGGACCACCCTGCACCGGGGGTCTCTGGGAAACCGAGACAGAGACCGCCCCAACAGGGACCGCCCTGAACCGGGAACGATGGGAAACGGAGTCCGGGACCGCCGGGAAACCGCGTCTGGGACCGCCGGGAAACCGAGTCTGGGACCGCTCTGAACCGGACAATGCTGGGAAACCGAGACCGCCCCAATCGGGACTGCCGAGCACCGATGGGAAACAGAATCCAGGACTGCCCGGCCGGGACCACCCTGAACTGGGCACCCCTGGAAAACCGGGACCAGGACTGGGACCGCGGAGAAAACGAGTCCAGGACTGGGACTACCCCACACTGAGCACCGACGGGACACCGGGTCCAGGACCACCCTGCTGTGAGGTCTCCCCGGAGCCTTCTCCGAGCTTTGGAGTCTATGCCCCTGTGTGAAGCTCCGAGAGGCACCGACATTTCTGCTTTAAAGCTTGTTTGGACCCAAGAGAGAAGACGATGAAGCAGGATCTCTGTGAAGAGAGCTGGAAGAGCGCCTGTGCCATCCCCAGCGCCATCCCCACTGCCAACAGCATCCCCAGCTCCAACGCCATCCATAGCGCCATCCCCACTGCCAACAGCATCCCCAGCTCCAACGCTATCTCCATCTCCCAAACTGTTCCCAGCTCCAAAACCATCCACAGCTCCAATGCCCCATTTCCAACACATCTCTGTCTGCAGTGCCATCCCCAGCTCCAACACTATCCCCATTTCCCACACCATCCCCACTCCCACCCCATTCCCAATGACCTCCCCACCTCCCCGCACAGCCAAGTGTGAGCAGGACAGGACAGGTTTAACCTGCAGGCACACTGAGAGCAGGGGATGTGGCTTTGGGACGAGAGTGTGAGGTCCACAGTGAAGATAAATTAAAGGGACCTACAGGAAAGCCGGGGAAAGGCTCTTGATGAGGGAGTGCAGGGACAGGGGGAGGGGGAACAGTTTTGAGCTGAAAGAGAGGAGATTGAGATGAGATCGTAGGGAAACATGTTTTGCTGTGAGGGTGGGGAGGCCCTGGCCCAGGGTGCCCAGAGCAGTGGTGGCTGCCCCGTCCCTGGAGGTGTCCAAAGCCAGGCTGGATGGGGCTTGGAGCACCCTGACTCAGTGGGAGGTGTCCCTGCCCATGGCAGGGGGTGGCACTGAATGGGCTTTGAATCATAAAGTTGGAAGAGACCTCTGAGATCACCGAGTCCAACCGTGCCTGTCTACTTACTAAACCCTGTCCCTAAGAAACTCATCTACCCGGTTTTTAATCACCTCCAGGGATGGTGACTCCACCACCTCCCTGGGCAGCCATGCCAATGCCTGACCACTCTTTCAGTAAAGAAATTCTTTCTAATGTCCAGTCTAAACTTCCCCTGGCACTTCCCCTGGCTTGCAGCCATTTCCTCTTGTCCCATCGCTGTCACTTGTGAGAAGGGACCAGCACCCACTCCATCACAACCTCCTTTCAGGCAGTTGGAGACAGTGATGAGGTCTCCCCTCAGCCTCCTCTTCTCTAAGCTAAGTAACCCTAATTCCCTCAGTCTCTCCTCATAGGGCTTGTTCTCCAGCCCCTTCACCATCCTCGTTGCCCTTCTCTGGACGCGCTCCAGCCCCTCAGTGTCCTTCTTGGAGTGAGGGGCCCAAAACTGATCCCAGCACTCGAGGTGCTGCCTCACCAGCGCTGAGCACAGGGGCACAATCACCTCCCTGCTCCTGCTGGCCACGATGGGTCTGACACAGGCCAAGATGCCATTGGCCCTCTTGGCCACCTGGGCCACTGTTGGCTTGTGTTCAGCCGGCTGTCAACCAATGCCCCCAGGTCCTTCTCAGGCAGCTCTCTTTGAGTTCCCCTTCAACCATGATTTTGTGATTCTAAGATAAAATGAAAAAAAAAATTCTAAAAAATGAGAAGCAGGCAGCTCTCTCAGCTTTTCCTCCTATTTGAGGTGCTCCAAACAATCCATCATCCTCGCAGTCCTTCACTGAATGCTTTCCAGTGTGTCCATGCCTTTTTTGTACTGGAGTCCAGCACTCTCAGTGTGGCCTCACCGGTGCTGGGCAGAGGGAAAGGACCCACTCCCTGCCAGCAGCACCCTCAGAATGCAGCCCAGGACAGCATTCACTGCTGTTGCAGCAGCAGAATGTTTCTGCCTTGTGTTCCCCGTGGTGTCCACCAGCACCAGGTCCTTTCCTGCACAGCCCCTTTCCAGCTGGATGCTTTCCAGCACTTGTGGGCGCGCGAGGTTATCCCCTCCCAGGAATAACGAACTGGAAGAGGTTCCTGTTGGCCCATTCCTCCAGCCTGCCAAGGTCCCTCTGGAGGGCAGCACAACCCTCTGGATGGCAGCGGGATCCGCTGCTGTACCAGCCCCTCCTCTCTCTTGGGATTCACAGGCTTGCAGATCATTAATGATTGCATTAATGCGAGCCCAAGCACAAATCCAGGCTCCGGGAGAATGGTTTGGGATCATCCCCGAGGAGAAGGACTTGGGGTGCTGGGGGAGGAGAAGCTCAAGGAGAGCCACAACGAGTGCTCCCAGCCCAGAAACCAAGGATGCCCTGGGTTGCACCCCGAGCAGGGGGAGCAGAGGGGAGGGAGGGGGTTCTGCCCCTCTGCTCCGCTCTGGGGAGATCCCACCTGGAGCCCTGGGTCCAGCTCTGGAGTCCTGAGGTCAGGAAGGACCTGGAGCTGTTGGAGCCGGGTCCAGAGGAGGCCATGGAGATGCTGCGATGGCTGGAGCACCTCCAGTACCAGGACAGGCTGTGAGAGTTGGGTTTGTCGAGCCTAGAGAAGAGAAGGCTCTGGGGACACCTTAGGGCAGCTTCCAGTCTGGAAAGGGGCTCCAGGGAAGCTTGGGGAGGGGCTCTGGATCAGGAAGTGCAGGGATGGGACAAGGGGAACAGTTTTGAGCTGAAAGAGGAGAGATTGAGACGAGATCTTGGGGAGAAATGTTTTGCTGTGAGGGTGGGGAGGCCCTGGCCCAGGGTGCCCAGAGCAGTGGTGGCTGCCCCATCCCTGGAGGTGCCCAAGGCCAGTCTGGATGGGGCTTGGAGCCCCCTGACCCAGTGGGAGGTGTTCCTTCCCGTGGCAGGGGGTGGCACTGGGTGGGTTTTGAGGTTCCTTCCATCTCAAACAATTCCATGATTCCATGATGTGACGTGTTTTCTCTGAATCAGATCACACTGGACGTTCTGCCACACCGAACCTGAAAGCCTGGGCTTTCTGCACTGGGGAGTTACCGTCCAGTTGCACGTTAAGGCCAAGTTATCCAATCATGGGAGACTTCATTGTATCATTCCCTTTTTCCCAGAAGGAACATATGGCAGCAGTAGCTGAACATTCTGGTAAGAAAAGCCCCACACAATAATACACCGTGCTGGGGCTCAAAAAGCACTGCTATACAGAAATACTGACAATAGCGATTCTTCATCTGTTATTCTCCATCTGACCCATTAATTTAGAATCATAAAGGTTGGAAGAGACCTCTGAGTCCAACTGTGCCTGTCTCCTTACTAAACTATGTCCCTAAGAATCTCATCTACCCGTTTTTTAAACACCTCCAGGGATGGTGACTCCACCATCCTCCCTGGGCAGCTGTGCCAATCCCTGACTACTCTTTCAGTAAAGAAATTCTTCCTAAATTTAAGGCAGTTTTCACTATAAAAACCAAAACAACTTATAATAGTGAAGCTTTGCAAGACTGCACTCATGTCCCCACCGCATAATTCCATTTACATGTCAGTCCTGCTCATTATAGCATTGGATGCTTCTTCCATGGTCACACTTAGGGGGAAATAAAAGTTATTTTCAATAAGAAATTGCTATGAAGAACTGGGAAGGGAATGAAGCCAGCACACTCCTGAAGAGACTTCTTCAACATCTGTCAGCACAGCAAGGCTGAGCAGTCAAAGCCTGGAGCCCTGGGTATTGCTCAGGGATCCACAGAGCATGCGCACACCGCACAGAAGATAACTCCAACACCAAGAGCCAGTCAGTACCTGTGACTTCTTGATACTGAGCTGGAATGAAAACAGGAAGATCTGGTTAAACAACTCCGGAGCAGATGGACAGAAGGCAGAGAGCGCAGCTGTGCTTAACCCATATCATCGAGTACCCACGAATAAAGTGTCTGGAAGAGATCAAACCCTACAGTGGCAGAAATCAAGAGAGACTGCATTCAAAGCAGTGGGAGCAGAGGGCGAGGGAGGGGGTTCTGCCCCTCTGCTCTGCTCTGCGGAGACCCCACCTGAAGCCCTGGGTCGAGCCCTTCCTCAGCACAGGAAGGACCTGGAGCTGTTGGAGCGGGTCCAGAGGCAGCCATGGAGATGATCCAGGAGCTGGAGCACCTCTGCTATGGAGACAGGTTGGAAGAGGTGGGGTTGTCCAGCCTAGAGAAGAGAAGGCTCTGGGGAGACCTTAAAACAGCTTCCAGTAGGGAAAGGGGCTCCAGGAAACCTGGGGAGGGGCTTTTTACAAAGACATAGAGTGACAGGACGAGGGGGAATGGCTTTAAATAGGAAGGGGGAAGATTTAGATAGGACATCAGGAAGAAATTCTTCACAATGAGGGTGGAGAGGCCCTGGCCCAGGGTGCCCAGAGCAGTGGTGGCTGCCCCATCACTGGAGGTGTCCAAGGCCAGGTTGGATGGGGCTTGGAGCCCCTTGACCCAGTTGGAGGGGTCCCTGCCCATGGTAGGGGGTGGCACTGGATGGGCTTTGAGGTCCCTTCCATCTCAAGCCATTCCATGAATCTATGATGCTATGAACTCCCAACAGCTCCAGCAACCACGAGGATCTGGAACCAGGCTCACTCGTCTCTGATCACCTCTGATCACCCCCACCCCAGAGATGCATCATGTAATTAACCCAGATTACAACCAATCTGGGGCGGCAAGTGTCTCTTCACTGCTGGCTCTTTGTTTGAAGGCAGTTGGTATAAAAGAGCCCTAGTGAAGACATTAGTTACAAACAGTAATTAGCAAGATGCATTACTAAACTAATCCAGTACAACAATGCATGTTATAATTAGTAAAAAAAGCAAACAAAACTTATAAATGAATGCAGTGGCTGAGAATTCTTTAAAAATAACCATTATTATCTTGGAAATAGTAGAGAAAAAGAAACACAACCAACCTGCAGAATAAAAAAGCAGAAAAACTTTATTGCTAATTAATGGCTGGAAAGATGCAGGGAACACCATCACATTATAGTGTGGTCATGAAGGCCTTTGTAGACCATCAGGAAAACCCTTCTTAAAATAATCATTCTGGGTATTTTTCCCTCAAGTCTAATGGAAACTGGCTTGGGAGATGTCAAACTTGCTCAAATAAAGTTTATAGACCTTGGAACAGCACCATAATTTTGGTGATGGATTTGAGCCACAGCACTTGTGAACCTGAAAGTGAGACTCCAATTCGATAATCAGATTTAAGTTAATTTTGAGAAGCTGGAACCAAAAATGTCCACAAATGCTTTTTTAAAGGACCTGGCACTTGGCCTTGTTAAACCCATCCCGTCAGCCTCTGCCCATGGATCCAGCCTGGTCAGATCCCTCTGCAGAGCCTTCCTGCCCTCCAGCCCATGGATCCAGCCTGGCCAGATCCCTCTGCAGACCCTCCCTGCCCTCAAGCAGATCAAAACTCCCATCCAACTTGGTATCATCTCCAAACTGACTGAGGGAGCATTTGATCCCCTCATCCAAATGATTCATAAAGAGAGTAAACAGAACCAGCCCCAGCCTGGAACCCTGGGAACACCAGCTGAGATCGGCTGCCAACAGGATTTAACTCTATCCACCACAACATTTTGGGCCGGGCCATCCAGCCAGTTCTTTACCCAGTGAAGCCCGTCCAAGCCATGAGTGGCCGGTTTCTCCAGGATGATGCTGTGGGAAATGGTGCCAGAGGCTTTACTAAATTCACGTAGACAACATCCACAGGCTTTCCTTCATCCACTGAGCGGGTCACCCTGCCATAGAAGGAGATCGGGTCAGGCAGGACCTGCCCTTCCTAAAGCCATGCTGACTGGGCCTGGTCGCCGGGTTGTCCTGTACATGTCGCTTGATGGCACTCAAGGTGATCTGCTCTGTAACATTCCCCAGCACCAAGGTCACGCTGACAGGTCTGGAGTTCCCTGCATCCACTTTCTGGCTCTTCTTGTAGATGGGCATCACATTTGCTGACCTCCATTCAACTGGGACCTCCCCAATCAGCCAGGACTGCTGGTAAATGATGGAAAGTGGCTCGGTGAACATCCCCACCAGTTCCCTCTGTACGGGGGTGGATCCCATCTGGCCTCATAGACTCATGTGTGTCCAGGCAGGGTAGCAAGTTGCTCACAATTCCCTCTTGGATTATGAGGGCTCCGTTCTGCTCCACACCCCTGTCTTCCAGCTCAGGGGGCTGAGTACCCAGAGAAGAACTGCTCTGACTGTTAAAGACTGAGGTGAAGAAGCATTCAGTTCCTCAGCCTTTTCCTCATCCTTTGTCACTGTTGCCCGCGCATCCAATAAAGGATGGAGATTTCCTTCAGCCTCCTTGTGCTGCTGATCTATCTTTTACGTCAGCAGCCAGATTAATTCCTAGCTGGGCTTTGGTTCATCTGGTTTTCTGCCTGCACAACCTCATGACATCCTCGTTGTCCTCCTGAGTTGTTGCCCCTTCTTCCAAAGGCCATAAACTCTCCCTTTTCCCCTGAATTCCAGCCAGAGTTTCCTGTTCAGCCAGGCCAGTCTCTTCCATGATGTCTCATCTTCTGGCACATGGGGGTGTCCTGCCCACCCATAAATGTTCTGGCCTTCAGGTTGTTTTATGATTCTATGAAAATTATTCTGGCTTTATCCTATTATTTAATTCTGAAGGTGTGCTCTCAGGTAACAGCAACAACGAATAACACTTTCTCCTAGAGGACTGAATCCTGCCCCAGTGGATGATGACTTGGATTAACCAAGCATGCCTTAGCTTCAAGAACACTGCCTGGGCTGCATTGAAAGAAACGTGGCCAGGAGGGCGAGGGAGAGGATTCTGCCCCTCTGCTCTGCTCTGCTCTGGGGAGACCCCACCTGGAGCCCTGGGTCCAGGTCTGGAATTCCCAACAGAAGAAGGGGATGGAACTGTTGGAGCGGAACCAGGGGAGGCCATGGAGATGATCCAAGGGTTGAAGCACCTCCCATATGATGACAGGCTGGGAGAGTTGGGTGGGGTTGTCCAGCCTGGAGAAGAGAAGGCTGTGGGGAGACCTTAGAGCAGCTTCCAGTACGGAAAGGGGCTCCAGGAAAGCTGGGGAGGGGCTTTTTACATGGGCCTGGAGACATGGGACGGGGGGTGAGGGGGGTGTCTTTAAACTGGAAGGGGGATATTTAGATTGTACATTAAGAAGAAATTCTTCATGATGAGGGTGGGGAGGCCCTGGCCCAGGTTGCCCAGAGCAGTGGTGCTGCCCCATCACTGGAAGTGTCCAAGGCCAGGCTGGATGGGGCTTGGAGCCCCCTAACCCAGTGGGAAGGGTCCCTGCCCATGTCAGGGGTGGAACTGGGTGGGCTTTGAGGTCCTTTCAGCCCAAACCATTCCATGATTCTATCAATACTGCATAACATTTCCTCAGCAGCACGTCAACCACATGAACATCAAACGCACCGTGTACTCTTTGCACTGGCTTCTCTTGGGTAAACACCCAGATTCCGAGTTTGTGGGCACACAGGACACACAAAGATCACCTCATGTTCTAAATTGAGATGGAGGCCGTGGTTACCATCCCAGTGGCACAACAAAACCTTCTATCAGGGTGCAAATTTGCTTATGCTCACTTGTGTTTCAAAACACACTTCTTTGATCTTCTCTTTTCTAACACAGATAGCAACCTGCATGTCAAAACCAAGAACAGAACATAAAAGCCCTATCAAAGAAAAACACTCCAGGACATACACAATGGGGAGAGGAAAAGAACAAGGCAGAGGAGAGACATTAGTCACACAGTAACGCACTACTGGAAAGTAGGTTCTTGATGTTGAAATCACTGAAAAATTAAGAGACTACATAATTGAGATTGTCTTGCATGGAGAGATTGCCACCCAGACCACACTCCGTGTATCCCTGACTCCTGCAGACCATAGAAGTTGGAATTCCTGACACCTTGAACTAATTACTCACAGTGCGTGGAGGATTTTAAATGGAATAGTCCTGCTCCAGTTCTTTTCCTCCATAACACTGGAGGTGTTCAAGGCCAGGTTGGATGTGGCCTTGAGAAGCCTGGTCTAGTGGGAGGTTTAAGGCCAGGTTGGACGGGGCTTTGAGCCCCCTGACCCACTAGGAGGTGTCCCTGCCCATTGCAGGGGGTGGGACTGGATGGGCTTAAGAGGTTCCTTCCAACTCAAACCACTCTGTGGTTCCATGATTCTTTGAAAACAGGGATAATCACACCATCACAGGCCAACTGAGAGCCAAGAAGTTAACTGATTTTTATGGAGCAGGCTAGTAGGACAGAGATGAACAGCATGGGGCACCTACGTGGAAGTTCACAGCTCCATCCCATGGGGAGTTTCAGCGGCATGAGGTGGATAACGCCCAGGGCAGTGCAGTGAAGCACCATCACCAGCAACACTGACCGGTTACCTTGCCGCTGGTGCTCTCCACCATCCACACCAAGTGAAAGAACTGTAGAACCATGGAACGGCTTGTGTGGGAAGGGACCTCAAAGCCCACCCAGTGCCACCCCCTGCCAGGGGCAGGGACACCTCCGACTGGGCCAGGGGGCTCCGATTCAATGGGAGGATCTCATCCAATCTGGCCTTCAGCACCTTCAGGGATGGGGCAGCCACCACTCCTCTGGGCAACCTGGGCCAGAAGAAGGAAAGAAGGTCCTACAGGAGAAACATCTCTCATTTTCAGTCCTTCAGCATTACACTGCCTTTTACACTGCATACACTGAATTATCACACGAGCACAGTGCGTGGGAGCACCTCCAGGACCAGGACAGCCTGGGAAGGTTGGGGGTCTCCAGTCTGGGGAAGAGAAGGCTGCAGCAAGAACTTAGAGCAGCTTCCTCTCGTCCCCTGCCCCCCCCCCCCCCCCCCCTCCCCTCAGCCCTGGCCCCTTGCCCTCCATCGCTCTCCTCTTGACCCTCACCTCTCACCCCTCTCCTGCTCCTCATCCCTCACCCCTTTTCCCCTTCTCTCACTCCCAACCCCTCTTCCCTGGCCCCCCAATCCCTCGCCCCCATCCCCTCTCCTCCCTCAGCTCCTGTTCCTCAGCCCCCACACCTCACCTCCCACCCCTTGCCCCCACTCCTCTGCCCTCTCCCCTTGTTTCTCAGCCCCACCCCTCACCTCTCACCCTTTCTCCTCCTCCCTTTGCCCTCAGCCCCTACCCCTCACCCTCCTCTACTCTCCTCTCCTCTCACCCCCATCCCCTTCCCCCCCTTCTCTCTCCCCTTGCCCCTCTCCCTTCAACCTCAACCCCTCGCCCTTCTCCCCTCCCCTCAGTCCCTCACCCCTCAGTTCCCTCCCCTCTCCCCTTGTCCCTTGCCCTCTACCCTCTCCCCCATCCCTTGCTTCTGTCCCCTCCTGCCGCTCTCCCCCCTCCCTTCTCCTGCCCCTCTCCCCTGGCCCCCCACCCCTCTCCTGCCCCCCACTTTTTGCCCCTCTCCCCATAACCATCTCCTGCCCCTCGCCACCCCTGCCCCATCCCCTCCCACACCTCCCCTGGCCCCTCAGCCCTCTCCCCTCACCCCCTCCTCTCTGCTGTCTCTCCTCGTCCCTCATCCTTCTTCCTTCGCCCCCACCCCCCGACTCCGGTGCTGAGTCCTGGATCCCCCCGGTGCCGCACTCCACCCCTCCCCCCCCAGGGCGGAGTCACTCCCCAGCCAGTGCCCCCTCCCCGACCCCCCCACCCCATGCCCCTTCCTCAGTGTCCGGCGCCCCCTCCATGCCCGGGGCTGAGTCCCCGGCCTCCCCCTCCCCGGTGCCCCCAACTCTCCCCGGGGCTGAGTCCCCGGCCCCCGGTGCCCCCCCCGGGGCTGAGTCCCCGCCCCGCCGTGTCCCCTCGGTCTGACTCACTCCCGCCCGGCCCCGCCCGGTCCTCGCGGTTGCCGGGGTTGAGCGCGACACAACGAGAGCGGCGAAAGAACTGGAGCGGCCACGCCCGGGGCGGCGGGGAATTTCGATTAACCCTTGCCCGCCCGCAGCCTCACCCTCCTTGGGGGCGGGCACCGGTACAGCCTGAGCCCCTCTGCCCAAGGAGATGAGGGCAGGGGTACATTCTGATCCCCTTTGCATGGGACCCCCAGGAAATGGGGGACAGGGGTACAGCCTGATGCCCTCTGGAATGGGAGCCCCATGGGTACAGCCTGATCGATCCTCTCTGGATGGGACCCCCAGGAGGTGGAGCGTAGGGATACAGCCTGAGCCCTCGTGCACCCAACACCAGGGGTACAGGGGGCAAGAGTATGGTCCTATCCGCTTTGCATGGGACCACATGAGGGTGGCCTGAGCCCCTCTGGATGGGACCCCCAGGAGATTGTCCTCTTTGTGTGGGATCCCAGAGAGATGGTGGAGATCAGGGATATGGTCTAATCCCTTCTGCACTGGACCCCAGGGAGCTGGGGGCTGGGAGTACAGTCTCAGATCCCATTTGTTCGACTCCCGAGGGAGACGGGGAGACCAGGGGTACAGCCCGATCCACTGTGCACGGGACCCCTGGGGGAGTGGAGGGTAGGGGTACAGCCTGATCTCCTTTGTTTGACACCCCCAGGAGATATGACCCCAGGGTTACAGCCTGAGCCCCTCTGCAGAGAACCCAAGGGGCGTGGGGGGCAGGTCCTGCTGCAGGCCACTGTCTCCCAGAAGGAACTCTGGAGCACCAGCATTCCCAGTGCACCCAGCCCTGCTGCCCAGGGAGCTGCTGTGCTAGGCTGAGCCCATAGGCAACATCCCTGCTGTGCCAGGCTGAGCCCATGGGGAGCATCCCTACTGTCCTGGGAGCTGCTGTGCCAGGCTGAGCCCATGGGCAACATCCCTGCCTGCATGGCGTGCGCTCCCAGGCTGCTCTGCTGCCAGGCCTGAGCTGGTCTGACAGGCTCCGGGCAGACGGGAAGGGAGAGGCTGCCTGCGGCTCAGGAATGTGCAAGCCCTTATCTCTGGCTCCCCTGCAATCCTGGGCAGGGAATAACTCTCCAGAGTTTGCCTTTCTCTCGCTCTTACTCACTCTCTGCCCTGGGTGGAGCTTGGCTCTCCCTGGCTTGGAGGTACCTGTGGATCAGGGTGCTGGCACTTCCAGGGGAGCGGAGAGCTGAGACCACGACCCACCACCTGTGCGGGGTCAGAGGCGCCTCTGGATAAGGGTGCGGGCACATCCAGGGGAGCAGAGAGCCTGAGTACCGTGACCCACCACCTGCCCTGGCTCAAAGGTGCCCACGGATCAGGGGGCAGGCACGTCCAGGGGAGCAGAGAGCCATAGCGTGCGACCCACCACTTGCCCTGGCTCACCTGGGAAGGTAGGAGGCACGCAGGCAGCTCCCGGGTTACCGGAATGGTGGGCGAGGGCTGGGGAGGTCCAGTCCTGCTCCTTGGCGCAGCGCTGGGTGCTCGGGATCTGGGGCAGGGACATCGGCAGGAAGGTGATGGCTGCTTCGAGGCGGAAGCTCCATTGGCAGGAGCTTACATCCACACCATGGCTTCCCTCTTGGCAGAAAGGAACAGTCCCAGATGGAGATGTGACAAGCAAGGTGGGAGGGAGAATATCCAGTGAGGGAAGAGACCTGCTGGACATTGGGCAGACTGATCAAAACTGCTTCACCAAGCTTGTGCCCCATCTCCCTTGAGAAAGCCCCAGGGAGTGGGTGTTTCCAAACTCAACCCTGTCTTTGGGAAGATATCGCACCGCCTGACTCAGCTTCCCATGGCAGAGCCTGAGATGGCCTTCCTGGGCCAGCAGCGTTGTAGGGATGTGTGGTCAAGAGATTGGGACAAAGAGGACTTCCCTGGTGGTCATGCTGGGAAGGCCAGGGTCCGCAGTGGGCAAAGAGCCAGGGTGAGGCCCACCGCGCCTGGACTTGCCTTGACCTTGCTCTGTACGTATGGGTGTGTGTCTTGTCTGCCTGCATGACCTGCAAGCAGCGACACAGGCGTTCGTGCGCGTACATGCGAAAGCACGGAGAGATGCGTGTGGACACATGCGTGCCTTGGCACACGTGTGTATCCACTCATCTTTTCCAGGGTTGTGAGCCTGTCTGACAGACCTCGGGTTCTCTGTGTGAGCAGGGCGGAAGGGGAAGGTCTTGCATTCCCGTCGCTCCAAGTTGAGTAAGGTCAATAGAGGACAATTATGGCTTTTCTCTGGCCTGAGGACCAAGGTTCCCTAACTTCCAAAACAGAGGGGAGGAGGTGCTTGTAAAGGGACAGAAGTGCCTATAGTGTCTTCCTTCTGCTTAAAACATCTAATTCATGGAAGCTGCAATGTGATAGAGGCCAAAGATGCAGGAGTAATGACTCTGGACAGCAAACTGGCCCCAAAACCGAGTGGTGACAAATGCAGAACACTGGCGGCCCGGGATCCCTTGGCACGACCTACAGTGTTTTTGCTGGATGAAGAGGTAGACGGACAGAGAACGCAGGGCGTGCCTTCACCCTGTGCTGAGGCCACAGAAGGGCTGCAGTTTGGGGAGAGAAAGCTTTTTCCATTTTGGCCTCACTCCCACTTATCTGGGGGGATTTAGAGTTGTATTGGAGGAACTATAGGAGAATTATATTTGTTGTCACCTGCCGGTGGAAATACCAGTGTTCTGGGGGAAAAAGTTATGGGGTTTGTGGAGTTGTAGGGAAATTTCATGTCAAAGGAAGAACTGAAAATGTTGCACACCTCGGTCGGGTATGATTGCTCCAGAGCAGCATTGTAGCTGAGGACAGACACCCCTGTCTGTATGTAATTTTTGAGGCCATCACAGCTTTCCAAACAACTGAAATTCACCTCCAGACCTTGCAGGGTGAGACTTCCCCGTATTCTATGGTTAAACAGAACACTTCTGGACTGCTAATCAGGCCCTATTTGTCTGGACTTTTGTAGCCCTAATGAGGAAGGGTCATTTCATGAGTGTGTTTGTAAAACCTGGATGTGGAGAAAAGTAGAAGTCAAGGGCAGCACATCGTTCTCCAAATTAAACCTTACACTGTTGGACCTTTTCTTAACGTTCTCTGTTTTAGACTTCTGGATACCTGCGACCTTGTGAATAAAAAGCCAAGGCAAAGACTGATTGAAAGACAGTGAGCTTGGCATGAGCCTTGCTGTCGTAGCTGTGGTGCTTAGGGACGTGGTTTAGTGGTGAACTTAGCAGTGTCAGGTTAGTGGTTGGGCTTGGGGATCTTTATGGCCTTTTCCAACCTGAAGGATTCTGTGGATGAGAAGAAACAACCTCAAGTTGTACCAGGGGAGGTTTAGATTGGATATTAGGAAAAATTCCTTCACTGAAAGATTGATGAAGCGTTGGAAGAGGATCACCAGTGGAGTGGTGGAGTCCCCATCCCTGGAGGGGTGCGGAAAACATGTGGATGTGGCTCTTTGAGACATGATTTAGTGGACATGTTGGTATTGTGTTGATGGTTGGACTTGATGATCTCAGAGGTCTTTTCCAACCGTAACGATTCTATGATTCCATCTTTCCAAGGAACCCACTCTCCGTAAGAGTCCCCATTTGCACAGGGTTGCATTTCGTGTTTCAGTAGCCATCAACACCAGGCTTTGCCCTAGTGACTCTCTCCAGGTTGAATCCACACATTCCACTCCACACCCTTTATTGCAGAGGACAGTTACGACTGACACACCGTCTCAATAACCGCTTCACAAGGGAAATTACAACGTGTAATTTTTCTGCTACTTTTCCCTTCCTGTGGCCAGTAGGAAGATCCCCTGGACATTTCAAATGTCCGGCTGATTTCCTGATTCTCCAGCAAAGAATATTTTGTGGGATCTCTGACACTGACTAATGAGCAGAGGTGAACAGGAGTGGGGGTCGATGTTCTGAGCAGCTGCCCAGGCTCCAGTTCTGCTCTGCATTCAGTGCATTTGCTGCTCACTGTAGACCCACAGAGTTTGCTAGGGGACAGCTGACAAACATGTGTAACAGAAGATAAAGGTGTAATCTCTGGAAGCTCAATGAATGAGCTGATTAAATTAATCAAAGCAATTTCTCATCTGATGACTAAGACTTCAGATGAATTGGAACCCCTGGACAACAGCAGGCAGACACAACGTTGTGTTTTATGACTGGGTGACCGAGATCTGTGTAAGAGGAAAGAATGGGATCACATTCACTCAGATTCTTTAGCACAGGTTGATCCATAGAGGCTGGTCAGATGACCAAAGGAAAAGGCCTGGGGGCTGCATAGCTGACAGTGTAACGCTACCTCCAAATTCCATATTTTCATCTCCCAGACAGAAATTCCGACAGTAGGCTTTGAGCCTAAAAGTGAGAGAACAAAGAGAGTGAGCACACACAGAGGCTTCAGCAGCAAATATGGAAAGGAAAAACAAAGGTGGAAAAACAGTTGCTTTGAGGATTCTGCAGACCCAGTTGTGGCTGAGAAAGAGTCTGGTTCAGACCATTGCCCACATCTCACTGTGCTGATCTGCAGAATGTACCTGAGCCTCTCTTGGTGAGCAGATGTTAAAGTCTCCAGCATCGTTAGCGCTTCTAAAACTTCTATGGCAATGTGCTATGGCTAAACCAGGAATTCTGGGGTACAGCTGAAAACTGAAAGTTCTACAGGAAAATCACTGTGAGACTGGGAAGCGAGAGGGCTTAAACTGAGAGATCCTTTCTCAGTAGAAGTCCAGTCCTTAGTACAGAGCGTTGGCACATGCAGGAGCAGCTTCTGGACAGGATGAGCGTATCTGTCACTGTTAATATGAGTTATTCATAGAATCATGGAATCATGGAATGGTTTGGTTAGGAAGGGACTTCAAAGCCCATCCAGTTCCAACCCAGGGACCCCTCCCAAAGCCCCATCTAACCTGGCCTTGAACACCTCCAGGGATGGGGCAGCCACCACTGCTCTGGGCACCCTCTGCCAGGGCCTCCCCACCCTCACAGCAAAACATTTCTTCTTAAGATCTCATCTCAGTCTCCCCTCTTCCAGCTCAAACCGTTCCCCTCGTCCTGTCATTGCACTCCTTGATAAAGAGCTGCTGCAGCAGGGTTAGAAGACACAAGCTGTTCCTCCACCACCCAATGCAGAATTAAAACACACCTTAAGCCATGTTCCAGGAGACAGATCCCTCCCTGAATCATTTACCTCGTATAGCATTTTCTTGAGAGCAAACAAACGTTTCCCACGTTGTTTTGTCACAATGTCTGCTCAAGAAATTTCACCTTAGGCATCACTGTCCTCTCAGAAAAGCGACCCTTCTACAATATCAGCAACCTGTGTTCATAGCATCAGCTTTATTTTATCAAGCCAAATAGATTTATTTAAATAATTAATTTCTAAACTTTGGGGGTTGTAGATTTTTTAGACCTTAGAGCAGCCTTCCAGTATGGAAAGGGGCTCCTGGAAAACTGGGGAGGGGCTCTGGATCAGGGAGTGTTGGGATAGGACGAGGGGAACGGTTTTGAGCTGAAAGAGGGGAGATTGAGAGGAGATCTTAGGGAGAAATGGTTTCCTGTGAGGGTGGGGAGGCCTCCGAGAAATAGTGGCTGCCCCATCCCTGGTGGTGGTCAACGCCAGGTTGGATGGGGCTCTAAGCCCCCTGATCCAGTGGGAGGTGTCCCTGCCCATGGCAGGGGGTAGGACTGGATGGGCTTTGGAGTCCCTTCCAACTGTTCCATGATTCTATGATTTTTGGAAGTCTGAACATTTTTCACAGCTCCTCCTAAGTGATGTTGCTGAGCATGGTGCAGGGGTAGCTGTGGCCTGTGCTCTCCAGCCTGCTGGACCACTGTTTGGAAACTCTTGGATGCACCACTTGCTGCTTCTCTGATGCTCAGGGTTGCTTTAGTCCATTCCTTGACCAAGGTTTGGAAGTCCTTCAGACATTTATAGCACCAAGGGGTCTGTGGTTGGCTGTGGAGTCCAGCAGGCTAAAGGAAGCTCTTCTGCCGGTGTTGACTTAATGTTCTTGCTGGCACCCAATGAAAAGATCACAGAATCACAGAATCCTGGAATGGTTTGGGTTGGGAGGGACCTCAAAGCCCACCCAGTTCCAACCCGCCTGCCATGGGCAGGGACACCTCCCACTAGACCAGGCTGCTCAAGACTCCATCCAACCTGGCCTTAAGCACTTCCAGGGAGGGAGCATCCACAGCCTTTCTGGGCAACCTGTGCCAGGGCCTCCCCACCCTCATGGTGAAAAATTTCTTCCCAATGTCCAATCTAAGTGGTGAGGTGTTCAAGCTCAGCAAACAGTGCTTATGCTTGTCCATAAGCAGGGGGTCTTGGGCAGAGATCGTATCTCCCAAGGCCTTTCTGGTGGCGTGATGCAGCCGTGTTTCCTCTGCGGCAATTCTCACTGCTGGTGCATGCAGACGGGCGAAGGCCTCGGCTTTTGGGAGTGTCCTAAAGCAGAGGAGCAGGTCCAGCCAGGGAAGTGATCATCTGAGAGAGGCAGCCTGGGAACTTGCTGTGCAGGCAGAACACGTCACAACAAGCACTGGAGTCAGCACTGGGAAGAAAGATAGAGCCGGCCTGAGGTGCTGAGACATCATCAAGCAGCAGCAGATGAGAGGGAAGGGATCCACGGAGCCAGTTGCTTTTTGCTTAGACTGGGTAAATACCAGAGTCCATCACTCTTGATTCACGTCTGGCAAGAAGAAGCAGGAAAAAGGCAGGTCCTTTTAATTTTTTGTTGTAACCTGTAGGGCTTGTGGTGATCGTCCACTCAGCACAGCTAGAACCAGAATTCCATGCTGCTCTTATAGAAAAAAAATGGTCAAATCCATTGAAATGTAACATAGTCTGGACAGGCAGCAAATGACGTACAAACCAACAGGTCTAGGATTGTTCCGACTTACGCACTTGGTGTTAATCTAGAGGTAAAGGGAGGATTTCATAGGCTTATAGAATCATGGAATCATAGAATCATGGAATGGGTTGGGTTGGGCATGACCTCAAAGCCCATCCAGTTTTACCCCTTGCCACAGGCAGGGACACCTCCCACTGGGTCAG
Source organism: Neomorphus geoffroyi (assembly GCA_033558235.1). NCBI lineage: Eukaryota > Metazoa > Chordata > Aves > Cuculiformes > Neomorphidae > Neomorphus > Neomorphus geoffroyi. The sequence continues at coordinate 79,057 of JAUMJM010000134.1, read as the reverse complement.
GGGGCTCCAACCCCCAGCCAACCTGGCCTTGACTACCTCCAGGGATGGGGCAGCCACCACTGCTCTGGGCACCCTGGGCCAGGGCCTCCTGGCCCTCACAGGGAATAATTTCTTCCTAATGTCTGATCTAAATCTTCTCCCTTCCAATTTAAAGCCGTTCTCCCTTGTCCTATCACACCAGGCCCCTATAAAAGGTCCCTACCCAGCTTTCCTGGAGCTCCTTTCCGTACTGGAAGGCCACTATGAGCTATCCCCAGAACCCTCTCTTCTCCAGGCTGGACAACCCCAACTCTCCCAGCCTGTCCTTGCACGGGAGGTGCTCCAGCCCTCGGATCATCTCCATGGCCTCCTCTGGCCTTGCTCCAACAGCTCCATCTTCTATCTTGGGGACTCCAGAATTGGACCCAGGGCTCCAGGTGGGGGTCTCATGAGAGCAGAGTAGAGGGGCAGAAGGGGAGGAGAATGGTTTGGGTTGGAAAGAATCTCAAATCCCTTCTGTTCCACCTCCTGCAAAGGGCAGGGACACCTCCCACTGGATCCAGTTGCTAGATTTTTACGTTTAGCTTCTTCATCTGTCGGCTACTTTCCCCTGCTCTGCCCATATTAAATATTTCCTTATGCTTGAACACTTCTCCTTGCAGAGGGAGTTCAGGCCAAGCTCAAGGAAAATTTCTGTTGGAGAATCCCTCCTTAAAAAAAGTGTGGATAATTGCACTCAGATAGCTGCGCACTCCTTTTGCGCCTCCCGTTCCTCCCCTGCTAATGTTTTTTTGGCTGAGGAGGGGAGCGATTGCGTCAGTTCTCCATGCGCTGAGATGCACTGGCACAGCAGTAGCCAACCCAAAGTCTTTGGGAAAACCCAGGCAGACGGGTGGAGGAGACCTTTGCTGCTGAGATGTTGAATCCTGCCTCTCATCAGCCCATTATATCAGTCTTCATCTCCCATTTGTTAAGTTCTCAACAAGCTCCTTCGTGCTCTCCTTTATCCGCTGCCCCTGAGCATGGGAGGAGTCACTCACTCATAAACACCTACAGAGCCAGCCTTCCTTCTCTCCTTCAGCTTCCTCCTGGAAAAAACCCAACTCTCCTGCATTAGCATGCTCAAAAGCAAGTTCTATAGAGTGAGTGTGCTGCATGCTTGTTTCTTTCTGTATTTGTGTTCACCATTGTCCCCTCTGTGCTTAGAGGAAGGATTTCTTGGGAAGGAACTGAATTTTGCAGTTTTGGTTCACTCATTCGGCACAGTTCTGATCCTGACTAGTGTTCTTGATATTGTTAAATTTATGAATGCGATTTTATGAAATGGTTGCTTGGGGTAGCAGAGAACTGGAAGAAATGGCAAATAGCAATAATGACCTTCTAGGATGCCAGGAGAGAAGACACTGTGGGTCAGTGGGTTTTTTTGTGATTTCATGAAATAGCAGTTCTGAGTGACTGCAAAATCGGAGGAACAGTTATTGCAAAGTACATCAGGGCTTGTATGGAGAAGAGACCCAGAGTGGTGACTTGTCAAATGATAGAACCATGGAATGGTTTGGGTTGGAAGGGACCTTTCAAGCCCATGCAGTCTAACCTTCCTGCCATGGGCAGGGACACCTCCCACTGGGTCAGGGGGCTCCAAGCCCCATCCAGCCTGGCTTTGAACACCTCCAGAGATGGGGCAGCCACCACTGCTCTGGGCACCCTGGGCCAGGGCCTCCCCACCCTCACAGCAAAACATTTCTCCCCCAAGATCTCATCTCAATCTCCCTCTTTCAGCTCAAACCCGTTCCCCTTGTCCCATCCCTGCACTCCCTGATCCAGAGCCCCTACCCAGCTTTCCGGGAGCCCCTTTCCCTACTGGAAGCTGCTCTAAGGTCTCCCTGGAGCCTTCTCCTCTCCAGACTGGACAACCCCAACCCTCTCAGCCTGTCACCACCAACCTTTTGGTTAACAGCTGAATGAAAATAAATGAAAGATGAATGAAAATGATAAATCAAAGCTACTTTGTAATTCCTGTAAACATAAATGCACAAATATTTCCTGTTGGTCCATGTGCTCTTCGTGGTGGAGCACATGGTTCCTTAACAGACTTTATCCATCTGATGCCAATCAATGACTTTACCTGTCCTTTAGGCATTGTGATGCTTCTCTCATACTTCTCCTTAAGAAACTCCATCAAACATTTGTTTTTCAAATGTCCCTGTAGGAGCTGTCTGTAATGCAAAGCCCACAGACCAGTTAATGACACAACTGATTATGTGCTGAACTTGCACATCCCCCAGTCGGTCCTTTCTACCTCTTGGCTCAGTTTTCTCTTTCATCTGTTTATCATGACGAATCGAGCCTAGATTACGAGACCTGCTTAAGCAAGAACCGATTTAATAACTGCTGATGCTTCATATAGCAATGGGATTGTGACTCTTCATCAGAGTCGTTTATTGTAGCTGTGTATTCAGTCAAACCAGCAAAGCTGTTTGCCTGTAGCCTCTTGGGAGTCAGGAAAATGAGCTGGTTGTCACTCGGCCAGTTCAGCAACAGCAGGACAAAAGGAAAACAACACAAAGCAAAGTAATCCTACCCGATAAATCAGGCAGATGCTCATTTCTCTTTAGTGGTCAAAAAGCAAATGACACATTAGGGAAGGAACGGAATGTAAACACTGTATGTAAAGCTGTATTTAATTTCCAGCTTGCAACTCCAATCCCATTCTAGAATCATGAGTGGAAAGGGACCTCAAAGCCCACCCACTGCCCCCCCCTTGCCATGGGCAGGGACTTCTCCAACTGGGTCAGGGGGCTCCAAACCCCATCCAACCTGGCCTTGAGCACCTCCAGGGATGGGACAGCCTCCCCACCCTCACAGCAAAACATTTCTCCCCAAGAGCTCATCTCAATCTCCCCTCTTTCAGCTCACAACCGTTCCCCTCGGTGCATCCGTGCACTCCCTATTCAAGAGCCCCTCCCCAGCTTTCCTGGAGCCCCTTTCTGTAATGGGAGGCTGCTCTAAGGTGTCCCTGGACCATTCTCCATCACTGAGCTGTAGAACTCCTTGCCTCTGGCTGTTGCAGATGTTGAGATTTTACACAGGTTTAGTGAAACTGTGATTTATGATAGCAAAAAACCTTTGAAGCTGTCTACTATCATTAAAACATATCTCGATCAGGAGGTTTGTGAGCCTCAAGTAGCTGAAATTGGCTTAGAGAATCTGTGAAACATAAATGCTTGGCTTGTCCCTGTGTTTTCCACATTATCCATTTTTAGTCCTCACTGGAGATGGGTTTCTAGTTTTGGTGGACCGTTTGATCTGATCCTGTACAGGTGATTTTTCTGTTCTTTTCTGCCAGAAATATGTGGTAAAGAGAAGATTCAAACATAGTGAGAATGAAGTCTGGAGAGACAGAGAATGTGGAAACTCATTATTTAGAGAAAGCAGAAATAAAATACGGATATTAATGTGAGTAAACGGCAGGAGAAATGCAAAGATGTTCAGAGGGGCTTTTACATTGCAAATGTGATTGAGAGCAGCCTTGCGGAGAAGGGCTCAGGTGTGCGGATTGATGGGAGGCTTGAGACAAGCCACCAAAGTGCGCTCCCAGCCCAGAAACCAAGGGTATCCTGGGCTGTATGCAGAGCAGTGGGAGCAGAGTGGGAGGGAGGGGGTTCTGCCCCTCTGCTCTGCTCTGGGGAGACCTGAGTCCAGTTCTGGAATCCCCAACAGAAGAAGGGGATGGAACTGTTGGAGCGAGGCCAGGGAGATGATCCGAGGGCTGGAGCACATCCTGTATGAGGACAGGCTGGGAGGGATGGGGTTGTCCAGCCTGGATAAGAGAAGGCTGCGGGGAGACCTTAGAGCAGCTTCCAGCATGGAAAGGGGCTCCAGGAAAGCTGGGGAGGGGCTTTTTACAAGAGTATGAAATGATAGGATGAGGGGGAACGGCTTTAAACTGGAAGGGGGGTTGATTTAGATTAGACATTAGGAAGATTTTTTTTTTTTTTTCCTGTGAGGGTGCCCAGAGCAGCGGTGGCTGCCCCATTCCTGGAGGTGTTCAAGGCTAGGTTGTACGGGGCTTGTAGCCCCCTGACCCAGTGGGAGGTGCCCCTTCCCATGGTAGGGTATGGCACTGGGTGAGCTTTGAAGTCCCTTCCCACCCAAACCATTCTGTGGTTCTATGATTCAATGACAAAGGTAATATTTGAGGTTTAAAAAAGCACTGACTGAGCACTGATGCTCTGGAAGACTGATTTGTCAGTGTCTCTGGGAGAAAGATTAGGAGAAGACTTGTTCAAATATTAGAAGATTAATTTCATCCCATACTCATTTTACTTATTCTCCATCAACCATAAATGGGAACACAATTAGCTTGTATTTAAGCATGTTGTACACTTGGACCTAGTTAATGAATCTGACCCTTGAGGAGCAATCCTGCTTCCTAAACTGAGGTGTTTTGTGTCATTTTAGATGTCTTAGGGTATCTAAAATGCAGCAGATGTGGCACAAGCCCTTTGAGAGACTCACACCCTTCTCAGCCATCAGCTGGAGGTCAGGCAAGAAACCTTAGGGCATCCCAAGTGACATTAAACGCCTGCATGTGGGCACCTGAATTGCTCCCCTGGTTATAGTTTGTTTTCACTTTATTTATATTTAATTTACCCAGGGCTAAAGTGGTGGGTGCTGCCGAGAAGTTAGGATTTTTTTCCCTTGCTGCCTAGTTTGGCTTCTGGGATTTTTTTGTAGAATCGTAGAATCATGCAGTGAATCATAGAATCATAGAATGCCAGGCTGGAAGGAGCCTCAGGGATCATCTGGTCCAGCCTTTCTAGGTGATCTATGGCTTAAATGAGATGGCCCAGCACCCTTTGAAGCTGTGCCTTAAAAGTGTCCAGTGTAGAGGAATCCACTTTCCCGGGGAGATTATTCCAATATTCTAGGAATGGTTTGGGCTGGAAGGTCCATGTAGGGAACTGCTCATGGCAAGGGGGTTGGACTGAATGACCTGTATGGTCCCTTCCAATCCAAACCATTTTATGATTCTCTGATTTTTCAGCTAAACTGTAGGGGAATTCCTTCTCAAATAGTACAGGATCTGACCTAGAACTGGAGAGAGAACCTTGCAGTTGGCAGGTTCACAACACCAGACTGGAACCAGCAGAGTCCTGCCAGTTGCAGGCAGCTATTCCCAGGAGCTGCAATTTAGCAAAAAATAATTAAAATACATTAATTACATACAAAATCCAGAAGAATTCTGACAGATGGACAGTAGCAGGAGTAGAACTGCAGAGAGTGCAAGTGCATGGAATCCAAAAGCTCTGGTGGCTCTGGTTCCTCGTAGTGAATTAGCATTCGTAGAGGAGCTTCTGCCCAGGAGCTGCCTAGATTGAATCTGCGAAGTCTTATTTACTCATTGACCTGAGGTCAGCTCACGCTTACCATAGTGACACGTGATAAAACATCTTAGGTGCCAGTTAACTTCTCCCCTTCTGCTGAAATGGACAGGGAAGTAGTTGGAAAGACCCCTGGAAGAACATCAATCATTCTGTGCATCTCTTGTCGCACAAAGCATGGAATGTACTCATTGTCAATGGCAGCACACGAGAAGCAAGAGGGAAATTATTGTGATGATAGACTTCAGAGCAGCTGTCCAGTACCTGAAGGGGGTCTGCAAGAAAGCTGGGGAGGGGCTTTTTACAAGGGCTTGTAGAGATAGGACAAGGGGCGTTGGCTTTAAATGGGAAGGGGGAAGATTTACATAAGACATGAGGAGGAAATTCTTCATGATGAGGGTGGGGAGGCACTCGCGCAGGTTGCCCAGGGAAGTCATGCACTCACCATAGAATCATACATGGAGGAGGAAGCTGGAGTGAGGTGGGCACTGGTCTGTTCTCCCAAGTAACAAGTGATGGGACGAGAGGAAATGGCCTCAATTTGTGCCACGGGAAGGTTTAGATTGAATATTGGGAAAAACTCCTTCACTGGCAGAGTGGTGAAGCCCTGGCAGAGGCTGCCCAGGGCAGTGGTGGAGTCCCCATCCCTGGAGGGGTTCAGAAAACGTGTAGATATGGTGCTTCAGGGGTTTATTTCACAGTTCTTACATTTGCGCTCTCAACCCTGAAAGCCCAACCATGTCCTGGGCTGCACTCAGAGCAGGGGGAGCAGAGAGGGAGGGAGGGGGTTCTGCCCCTCTGCTCCGCTCTGGGGAGACCCCCACCTAGAGTCCTGAGTCCAGTTCTGGAGTCCTGAGCACAGGAAGGATCTAGAGCTGTTGGAGCAAGTCCAGAGGAGGCCACGGAGATGATGCAAGAGCTGGAGCACCTCCAGTACGAGGACAGGCTGGGAGAGTTGGGGTTGTCCAGCCTAGAGATAAGGCTGCGGGGAGACCTTAGAGCAGCTTCCAGTATGGAAAGGGGCTCTGGGAAAGCTGGGGAGGGGCTCTGGATCAGGGAGCACAGGGATGGGATGAGGGGAATGGTTTTGAGCTGAAAGAGAGGAGACTGAGATGAGATTTTGGGGAGAAATGTTTTGCTGTGAGGGTGGGGAGGCCCTGGCCCAGGGTGCCCGGAGCAGTGGTGGCTGCCCCATCCCTGGAGGTGTCCAAGGCCAGTCTGGATGGGGCTTGGAGCCCCCTGACCCAGTGGGAGGTGTCCCTGCCCATGTCAGGGGGTGGCACTGGGTGGACTGTGAGATCCCTTCCAGCCCAGTCCATCCTATAATGCCATAACCAGCAGCACTGAGGGTTTTCGGGGGGGTCTGTGTGTGTGTATGTAGCTTTAAAACAAAAGACAAATTTAAGCTGAGCCATCATCTGGCTTAAAAAGAAAGCTGGGCATTTGATTTATCATCCTCATTCATCACGGCGCTGTCCAGTTTCAATTGCTCCTTACTTTGCCCCAAAACATTTGTGTTAAAGCGATGCTTTAAGTGATTGGTGCCTTTGCCTGAACTCACTTTGTGACATTGTTTGGTCAGCACGGTGGTGTTGGACTGGATGAGCTGAGAGGTCTTTCCCAAACTCAATGATTCTATGGTACCAATGCAAAGCTCTCCATCCATTCAGAATGAGCTTGGACTGGGTGATCTTGGAGGTCTTTTCCAGCCTTGGTGATTCTATGATTCTAGTTTAAATCTCCACATCCATTCGAAACACCAATCTGCATACTTCGAACCTCTTCCCTATTGGTTTTGCTACGTGAACCCCCAGCTCTCACCATTTAGGAGGACAGACGTGAACCTGCTCTCACTGCTGTTTTTTCTTTTTTTGCAGCTCTCCCTCCCCTAATGGCTCGTCGATCCCAAAGCTCCTCACAGGGGGACAATCCCCTTGACCCCAACTATCTCCCCCCCCATTACAAGGAGTATTACCGCTTGGCTCTGGATGTGCTCACCGAAGAGGGCAAGGAAAGCTACCAACGCTTCCTGGCCGAGGAAGCAGCACCAGATTTTCTTTGCGACTCAGAGGTGGATCACATCATACAGAACCTTCAGAAGCCCCAGTACACTCATCAGGAAGGCAGCGCGGACACCGCAGGTGACAATGACATGGATGGATCCTCTGGGACTTACTGGCCCATGAATTCGGACCTCGCCGTTCCTGAGCTTGATCTGGGCTGGCCAATGGTCTTTGGGTTCAGGGGAACAGAGGTGACAACCCTCGTGCAGCCACCACCCCCAGACAATCCCAGCATCAAGGAGGAGGCTCGCAGGATGATTAGAGCAGCTCAACAGGTGAGAGAGTAAAGAACCCACCTACAGCAGAGGTAAAATTGTATCTGTGGCAGATGAGTCAGGTCCTCCAATTCCCTTTAGTTTGCTCACAGGACCTGGCAGAAGGGAAGGATGATTCTAAAATAACTGTTTTCTGCATCAAAAGTAGCTTCTGCTCACTGGTCTCATGGGACAGTAAGGCCAAGCTAAAATAAACCAAGAGCTCACAGAACCATGGAACAGTTGAGACTGAAAGTGACCTCTGGAGATGTTCTGGTCCAGCCCCCTACTCAAAGCAGTGTCTATTAGAGAAGGTTACTTATGAGATGTGGAAGGAGATGGATCTGTTGGAGCAAGTCCAGAGGAGACCATGGAGATGATCCGAGGGCTGGAGCACCTCCTGTACAAGGACAGGCTGGGAGAGTAGGGGTACTTCAGCCTGGAGAAGAGAAGGCTGTGTGGAGACCTTAGAGCAGCCTCCAGTGCTGAAAGGGGCTCCAGGAAAGCTGGGGAGGGGCTCTGGATGAGGGAGCGCAGAGACAGGATGAAGGGGAATGGTTTTCAGTTGAAAGAGGGGAGATTTAGACTGTATAGGAGGAAGAAATGTTTTGCTGTGAGGGTGGGGAGGCCCTGTCCGAGGTTGCCCAGAGAAGTGGTGGCTGCCCCATCCCTGGAGGTGTTCAAGGTCGGGTTAGATGGGGCCTTCCAACCCAAGGTCCCTTCCAACCCAAACCATTCCATGATTCTACGATTCTAAATACCAACTATCGTTGGATTAATGAGTAAGGGATGGCTCAGTGGCGGGGCAGGGGACTATGTGTCTTACCTCACATATAGAACCTGCATCTCAGGTAGCAATTGTATTCCCAGTGCTGGGCCCACAACATTTAAAGGAACCTTTAAATGGGAAGGTTCCTGGTGAAATGTGGCTGGAAAGATGCCTGGTGGAAAAGGACCTAGGACTGCTGGTCAACAGCGGCTGAACACAAGCCAGCAGTGGTCCAGGTGGCCAAGAAGACCACCAGCATTCTGGCTTTGATCAGCCATGGGATGGCAGCAGGAGCAGGGATAGGATCGTCCCCATGGACTCAGCACCTCAAATCCTGGGTTGAGTTTTTGGCTCCTCACTACAAGAAAGACCTGCAGGGGCTGGAGCGTGTCTGGAAAAGGGAATGGAGCTGGAGAAGGGTCTGGAGAACAAGGGTTATGGGAGCAGCAGAGGGAGCTGGGGGGGTTAAGTCTGGAGGAGGCTGAGGGGAGCCCTCATCACTCTCCGCAGCTCACAGAAAGGAGGTTGTGGTGAGGTGGGTGCTGGTTTCTTCTCCCAAGTAATAAGTTATAGGATGAGAGGAAATGGCCTCAAGTTGCACCAGGAGAGGTTTAGATTGGATATTGGGAAACATTTCTTCACTGAAAGACTGGTGAAGCCCAGGCAGAGGCTTCCCAGGACAGTGGGGAGTCCCCGTTGCTTGAAGGGTTCAAAAAGCTGTGTGGATGTGGTACTTCAGGACATGGTTTAGTAGGGGTGTTGGTGTAGTGTCGATGGTTGGGCTTGATCTTAGAAGTCTTTTCCAACCTTAATAATTCCATGATTCCGTGATTCTTTGGAACGTGAGGTACTGGGAAAGGTGATCAGTCAGGGTGCTGACGTGTTCATTCTTTTTCCAGGTGGTGGCCATAGTGATGGACATTTTCACTGATGTGGATCTGCTCTTTGAGGTGTTGGATGCTGCTGCTCGTAGAGTGCCTGTCTACATCCTGTTGGATGAAATGAACTCCCAACTTTTCCTCGATACAGCTGCTAAATGCAAAGTCAATCTTAACTATGTGGAGGTGAGCAAACCACAGACCTGCCCTGCTCGAGTTGCGGCCCGAGCTGGGTACATCCCAGGACACAGAGGGCTGGTACAGCAGTGAAAACCTGGGGAAATGGGCCAGAACCTGGAGAAGGATGTGTACGGAGAAAGCCAGGAGAGCTACCAAATCAATACAGGGCTGAAGGGTGGGGACATAGTAATTCCAGGGCTTATTCGTCCATCACGTATGGAGATGGAACCACTAGAGCTGAAATCAGAAGTGAAACCAGCAGGGCAAGGGAGGGGGTTCTGCCCCTCTGCTCCGCTCTGCAGAGACCCCACCTGGAGTAAAGTTCTGGAGTCCTCAACACAAGGAAGGACCTGGAGCTGCTGGAGTAAGTCCAGATGAGGCCACGGAGATGATCCGAGAGCTGCAGCACATCCTGTACGAGGACAGGCTGGGAGAGGTGGGGGGGTGGGGTTGTCCAGCCTGGAGGAGAGAAGGTTCTGGGGAGACCTTAGAGCAACTTCCAGTAGGGAAGGGGCTCCAGAAAAGCCAGGGAGGGGCTCTGAATCAGGGAGTGCAGGGATGGGATAAGGGGAACGGTTTTGAGCTGAAAGAGATTGAGATGAGATCTTGGGGAGAAATGTTTTGCTGTGAGGGTGGGGAGCCCCCGGCCCAGGGTGCCCAGAGCAGTGGTGGCTGCCCCATCCCTGGAGGTGTTCAAGGCCAGGTTGGATGGGGCTTGGAGCCCACTCACCCTTGTGGGAGGTGTCCCTGCCCATGGCAGGGGGTGGTACTGGATGGACTTTGGGGTCTCTTCCCACCCAAACCATTCCATGATTCCATGTTTCTATGAAATATGAAAATGCTGCCAGGATGGAACTTAAAATAGGAAGAAGGCAGAGGGGGAGGGAAGTAATGGCTCCCAGCTGAGTCAGTGTCTTCTCTGGTTTGCAGTTCCTGAGGGTGAGAACAGTTTCTGGCCCAACCTACTACTGCCGCACAGGGATGTCCTTCAAAGGCCACGTGAAAGAGAAATTCCTCTTGGTGGACTGCATGGTGGTGCTGAGTGGCAACTACAGGTGAGGAGCCCGCACATCGAAAGGCACATTGGTGACCAGAGTTTTTCTCACTCAAAGATACGGAGCATCAATTTTCAGGGAAAACACATGTTCTGTAGGGAGGTAGATACAGCAATTAAAGAAGCCCTCAAGCCCAGACTCCAAGCCAAGCTTTCTTCACATCCAGAGCGTAAACAATCTGTAAAACAGACACAGTAATTATGTGGTGGTGTGGATTATGCGGTTGTGTGGAAGCTCCACACCAATGGTCACTCACTGCTCCCAGCAGGAGATGGAAGAGAATCAGAACAGCAAGTGTGAGAAAACTCGTGGGTTGAGATAAAGACAGATTAGTAGTTAAAGGAAACCTACACACGCAAGCAACGCTAAATAAGGAATCCATTCACTACTTCCCATTGGTGGGCAGCAATATCACCACTTCCTGGAAAGCACAGCTTGACTTGGAAGACAAACCCCACAATGCTGAACCTCTTCCTCTTTCCTGCACAGAGTCACAGAAGGCTGAGGCTGGGAGGGAACCCTGGAGGTCTGGTCCAATCCTCTGCTCAAACAGGGCCACCCATTGCCCAGGACCTGTCCAAATGGTTTTGGAATATCTTAAAGGGGAGGCCTGTAGGAAACATGGGGGACAGTAATTTTAGCAAAGCCTGCTGTGACAGGACAAGGAGTAATGGTTTTAAACTAAGGGAGGGTAGATTTAGAGTGACTATAAGGAAGAAATAGTTTACAGTAAGGGTGGTGAAACCCTGGAATAGGTTGTCCAGGGAGGCAGTGGAGGCCCCATCCCTGGAAACATTCAAAGTCAGGTTGGACGGGGTTCTGGGCAACCTGATCCCGTGGAAGGTGTCCCTGCTTCTGCAGGGGCGTTGGGCTGGATGGGTTTTGAGGTCACTTCCAACCCAAACCATTCCATGATTCCGTGATTCTAAATGGCTGGATGTCAGTTGGTACGATCGAGTTGATGCTAACACCTACCGTTACTTCTGTTTCTCTTTGTAGCTTTATGTGGTCTTTTGAGAAGATCCACAGAAGCATCGCACACATCTTCCAAGGAGAGCTGGTGGCCAACTTTGACGAAGAATTCCGAATCCTGTTTGCACAGTCAGAGCCACTTGTTCCTCCTGCCAACGTCCTGGCAAAGGCAGAGAACGCGTTTGCCATGACTCCCTTCGGCAACAACATGCCTTTCTTTCCCAAAAAAGCACCCCTGATGTTCCAGAGGGATGATAATCTCTTCCCCTCCTTTATGGACAGAGTCGATCCTGACAGGTACTTCCTGTCAAACTTCAGGCGGGACGACATGCTGCGCCACACGGTGGAGGGATCGGCCATGCGGATGTATAAAAAGGTAGAAATGGAGAATTCTCAGCTGGATCCCGTCAGGGGTTTCCTCCGTTCCAAGCAGCTGGAGTTGGATGCTTTTAAGAGACACAGTTTTGCAGAAGGAACATTTGAAAACTTTGCTTCTTCCAAACAGTACGCCAGGCAGATGTTCATGAACAATATGGATGAATTCAAAATCCAGTCCAGTCATTTTCAGAAGGATCAGTTCTACCAGTACCAGTTTGAGCATCCCCATCTTGCTGGCAGACCTCAGGGACTCTTTGAGAGGATCCGAGGTGGAAGGCCAGGATTCAACGAGCTGGAAGACTATGGAGAGGGTCCCAGATACCCTGAACTCGAATCCAACTTTCCACAGGAGGGTTTCCCCCTACGGCTGGATTACGTACCTTCAAATTCCTCCAGGGAAGTGAGACATGGCTCTGATCAGCTGAACCCTGCAGGCAATGGCCCAATGGGAATGATGTTAAGAAGGCAGAATATAGGACAGAAATTTATTTGCCAGACTTCTCCTACACAGAAACAAAGCCTGGAGCAACGCCTGTTCTTACAAGACAAAGAGGAGGACCAAGATGAGGACAAGAGCACCCAGGAAAACAGAACAGGTTTACGCAACTGGAGGATTTCTTCCTACCTTAGTGCATACCAGTCCGAACCAGAAGAAGGTCTTCCAATGCCTATGGAATCAGAGGCATATAATGATGTTTCTGGGGACACCTTCACCAAGCAACCCACCGACCTCGTCCCAGCATTCAAATCCCCAATGTCTTTCAATAGCAAGTCATTGGGACTTGAAAGTGCCAAAGAATTTGCAGACCCTGATAGAGCAGGTGAAGAAACACCCATGATGAAACACGATGCCTTTAGGTCCAGAATAAATCCTTTGATCCAGAGGAGCTCAAGACTCAGGTCCTCTCTGATTTTCAGTGCTGCCAAGTTAGACCAACCTAACACCACGATAGAAAAGGTTCAGATGATCCAGAAAGAGCAAATGTCCAGTGAGTTGACAAAAGACAATGAAACTGTAAAGACAGCCACCTCCTCTAAAGTGGCAGAACTTCTGGAGAAGTACAAAGCTGTGGGCAAAGACACGGAGCGCGCCACGGTCACTCACACCAAGGCTGTTTCCAGTTTTCTACAGGAAGAATCACAGAACACGGAGAAGAAATGTACCAAATCCGTGCAATATAAGATTTTGGAGAGCAGGGTGCTAGACACCAAAGACTCCTGCAGTATGTACAGAATGCACGGAGAGGCTGATAGAACGTTTGGAATGGCCTTGTCAACCCCCCAGCTTGTTGACGCATTAAACAAAGATCCCCTCGCACATATTGGCACTAAGGTGGACAAACTATCGTCTCGGTTTTACCCCATAGAGAATAAACCTGCTCTTCCAGAGAAGGAGAGTCTTATATTTATAGGAGACACTCAGAAACTGAATCTTCCAGACAAGAAGGAAAGAGTGACATTCAAAGAAGACACTCAAAAATTAGTCAGTACAGAAGTGAAGAAACAACCGATCAGGACAAGCACCACACCACTCCTTGAAACCTTACCTAGAAGCCAAGGATCTGACAGCTCTCTCAATAAATCCGAGGAAGACTGTTCCAAACAAGAACAAAATCCAATGGAGTTTTTAAGAAAAGGGTCACTACGGCTGAAGCAGCTTCTGAACCCAAAAGGTGAAAAGAAATTGGAGGAGGAACCCAATCCTGAGAGCGGGAAAACAGACAAGCAGTGTGTGGTCTTCAAACGATCTTCCATAGGGGACTGTCAGGAGACAATGGAGGAAGAAAAAACCCACAAATTCACAACACCAACTCCTCCCAAAAGCAGCCAGGCAACCCAGGGAAGATTCCCTTCATCCACAGCCAACATCCTGTACAGCAGCAACCTCCGTGATGACACCAAGGTGATCTTGGAACAGATCTCTGCCAATAGCCAGAAGAACAGAGCTGAACTGGCCAAACAGCTACCATCCACAAGCAATCCTGACCTTTCCAAGTCAACTGCCAGCTTGGAGAGGAAAAGCGAGAAGGAGAAAAGCTGCAACATACACAGGTCAGAGAGTTTTGGGAGCCAGAAGAGAAACTTTCAGCGGCAGCCATCAGAGGACAGAGATACCCTGCTGAAAAAGATGGAGAACATGCGGAAGGAGAAGCGAGTCTACAGCAGATTTGAAGTCTTCTGCAAAAAGGATGAGCACACAAGTCAAAGCGAAGAGGAATACGACACCGACGCCAAGGACAAGAAGATGGGAAAATTCATGCCCAAAATCCTGGGGACCTTCAAGACAAAAAAATGATCATAGAAATCCTATTTAATTCCATACAATCACTGACTGTCAAAGGGGAATGAGGAAGCATCTTGTTTATGATGGCTGGAAGCACCACAGGCAACACTCTTTGTGGTGAGGGTCGAAATGTGTTCAGCATTAGCCTCCCATGGCATGATTTGCCTATAAATAATGTAGATGTGGTACCAGGCAACCTTATCACGGTATTTTCCAAATAAAATGATTAAATTGCCAAGATACTTAAAACAAAGAAATAAAATGACAGTCTCTGTGTTACGCTCAGGGCATGTTTTCAGCAGGAAAAAAAATCCACTTTCAAAAGAATAAAAAATAGAAAATTTGATACTTAGTTTCAGTCCAGGAAGGAAACATACACACAGGCACGTACACTTGCGTATTAAAGAGAAAAGGTGTTTTAAACCCAATTGTTTCTCAGGTATGGACATCTTTTCTTTGTATTTAATGATCAATCAAATATGGGAGGCACCTTTTTGAAGGGTTTGCAGGAGAAAAAAAGTACTGTAAACAACTTCTTGTTCATTCCTATGGTTATGGTCTGCTCTAGGAGTTCATGCTCAGCTTTTGTATTTACCATTTCTTGCCCTCTTGGTTCAGGTTGCTCTTGGTTTTGTTTCTGATGCGCAATGAAGTCTTGCTTGGAGTGAGCTGGAAGGAGCTGGAAGGCCATAGAAAAGGAAACGGATCTGCTGTTAATGGAGAAAGACCTGGGACTTTAGGACTCTTTTTCAACCAGGTCAGGAGGTTAATTAAGCATCTAAAATACTGTCCTGGCCTAGTAGCAACTTCCCTGACAACGTAATCCCAATTCTTTAAGTGGCCATGGGGAGGAGGGGGCATTAATTCACAGAAGCATGGAACCACAGAATCACTCAGGTTGCAAAAGTTGTCTGAGCTCATCCAGTGCAGCCATCAACACATCACTGTGCCTACTAAACACTGTTCCAGAGCGCCTCATCTACATGTTTTCTGAATTCCCCAGTGACAGGGACTACCCTCCTGACCTGGGCAACCTCTGCTAGGGCTTCACCACTCTACCAGTGAAGGAGTTTTTCCCAATGTTCAATCTAAACATTCCCTGAAGCCACTTGAGGCCATTTCCTCTGTCCCATCACCTGTTCCTTGGGACACCTCACTACAACCTCCTTTCAGGCAGTTGTAGACAGTGATGAGATCTCTTCTGCAGGCTGAACAGCCCCATGTCCCTCAGCTGCCCCTCGTAAGACTTGTTCTCCAGTCCCTTCTCCAGCTTTGCTGCCCTTCTCGGTTTGCTCCAAGCCCCACCCAGCCTGGCCTTGGACACCTCCAGCGATGAGGCAGCCACCACTTCTCTAGGCAACCTGGGCCTCCCCACTCTCACAGCAAAACATTTCTCCCTAAAACCCCATCTCAATCTCTCCTCTTTCAGCTCAAAACCGTTCCCCCCGTCCCATCCCTGCATTCCCTGATCCAGAGCCCCTCTCCAGCTTTCCTGGAGCCCCTTTCCCTACTGGAAGTTGCTCTAAGGTCTCACCACAGCCTTCTTCTCTCCAGGCTGGACAACCCCAACTGTCCCAGCTTGTCCTCGTACTGGAGGTGCTCCAGCCCAAGGATCATATCCGTGGCCTCCTTTGGACCCCCACTCCATCCGCTCCAGGTCCTTCCCATGCTCAGGACTCCAGAACTGGACTCAGGGTTCCAGGTGTGGTCTCCCCAGAGGGGAGCAGAGGGGCAGAATCCCCCTCCCTCCCCTCTGCTCCCACTGCTCTGGGTACAGTCCAGGACACCCTTGGTTTCTGGGCTGCGAGTGCACTTTGCCAGCTTGTGTTGAGCTCCTCCTCCCCCAGCACCCCAAGTCCTTCTCCTTGTGGCTGTTCTCCATCCCCTCACCTGTAGCCTGTATGGATACCAAGGGCTGCCCCAGCCCAGGCTCAAGACCTTGCACTTAGCCTTGTTGAACCTCATGAGGTTCCAACGGGCCCTGAATGGTCTTGAATGTAGCTAAAGGCCCTGAAGAGTCTGAAAAATGTCTGGTATTCAAATCTCAGAATATTGGAGTTTTCTGTAGTTTTTGGCAATAACACCAGCGAGAACAGGAAGGGACAGCATTTGCTGCTCTCATGGTACAGGAACAAACAATGCTGTGCCCTTGTCTGGCAGGACTGGAAGGCAAAGGGATTGGATTCTCTTTGCTGTTGGTTTGCCCAGAGGAAAACAGTGCGTTGTTCCACGGAACAAACAGAGCACTTCCCTTTGGCTGGGGGAACTCAAATGCCCACTGTGTTTTGCTCTCACTTGCTGCTACAGGCACAGTTTGGGGACCGATGAGCAGAGCTGCACTTCACCTGCTCAGAACACTTCCACATTCACTGCTCACGTTATTGGGAGGACTTGGATATCGGAAGACTCTGCAGTGCAGATTTACATATGGTTCCATAGGCCTGGGAGTAGCTGCCCATGGTTGCTCTTGGGTCACCAGCAGCTCCCACATTTGCAGTAACCTGGAACATCTTTTTACTGGGCTTCGGAAGAGGACGAGCGTCTTTGTTGTGAAACTGAGCGTTCTTTGGATTCTGTGTGAGAAAGAAAAGTCAAGATAGTTACAACCTGTAACCAGTTTTCTGGTTAAGGAACGCAGATTTCGCTTCAGCTGTGAAGCAGAGTAGATCATGAACGTCGCATGAATAATAGATAAACCAGATGAACCAGGTAAGATCAAGAATAGGAAGGTGAAGATGACGTGAAGGAGAAGAGCTTAAGAATTATAGAATCATGGAACGGTTTGGGTTGGAAGGGACCTTAAAGATCATCCAGTTCCAAATCCCTCCCATGGGCAGGGACACTTTCCAATATGAATGAGTGCGTCAAGAATGAGCTGGTGCCACTGGAGCAAGACAGGACAAACTAATCCTGATTAGCTGATCCAGTGGGAGGTGTTCCTGCCCATGGCAGAGGAGTTGGAACTGGATGGACTTTGAGGGCCTTTCCAATCCAAACAATTCCATGATCCTGTGATTCTATGAAATTAAGATATTTTGTGTCTGTATCATTTTGGTCCGTGAAAAGCTAAGGGGTCTTTTTTTTTTTGGTAGGACCACTACTCACATTATGAAGGTTCTGTACACCTGTAGGAGGTGACTGAGCATTTGCATTTGCCCATGTGATTCGTCTACAGAGTTTCCTGTTGTTGGAGGTTACAGCCAGTTGGGAAGGCGGTGTGGAACAGTTCCTGATCCCAGAACCAGGATTTGTGTTACCTGTGAGGAAAAGACATGGAAGAAAGCAGGAAAACAGTAAGGACAGAGGACACGTTGAATGAAGCAGGGGCAGAACCTGAGAACAGAGTCAGGCCCTGCCACCTCACCCATAAAAACATCCAGAATAAAAATAGCATGAAATAGCAAACAAACGCAGTTCCAAAGGGCACAGGAAAAGATAACAGCAGAGAAGCAGAGAGAACAGAAAGGAACACAGAGCCAGGACTGAGGCAGGAAAGGGCCAAGGAGAACGTCATACTCTTGACACTGATTCTTTTGTTCTAAGCTCATTTTCCTCCCATATTTTTACCCTCTCATTCTGCCACGTAAATTCCCCTTATTTCTTTATCCCCACCTGGTCTCTTCTCTCGTGCCTCCCCACAGCCATGGCCCATGGTGGGTTTCATCCCGCTGGAGGAGGCAGCACCTACTCTGAACAGCAGCGTGCGTTATGGGATTGAACATCACAGTGGTCTCTGGTCTCTGGCACACAGCTCTGGCCAAGGCCTCACTCGGGCTCGATGCTTCTGGCTGGACACTCATAGCTCCAGCAGGCACAGGAGAGGTTTTTGGAAGAGGCGGTGTTGTTTCTCTCTGGTCTTTCCTGGTAGGTAAATGCACAGAGCTGGAATTTGGAAGAAGTGGCCTGGATGCAGGTTGACCTGGGTGAATGTTCTCTCTCCACGCGTGCTCCTTGGGGTGGTCATTTGACTTCTTCTCAAGGATCACCTGCGGAAAGGAGAAGTTGGTTAATTTTAACACAGCAGAGCAGAGATTCAAATCATCAAAACAAAGAGAAAGACTTAAAAATAAGTGTGATTTATTTCATGGGATAGGTTCAAAGTATCATTTTAAAACTAATTTAGGGTTGGAAAGATGATAGAAATAATGTTCTCAGTGGAAATAAAGAATAGGCTGAAGAAGTAAGAAAAACAACTGGGCGAGCAGGGAATTTCAATATATTCAGAGGGCTTTAAACTGAAGTTGCCAGGTAGGGGAAACTCCATCCATCCCACTCCTACCAGTTTGCTGCCTGTGCCAGCATGAGATACCCAGAGGTTGGAGAAGGGCAGCAGGAGAGAGCCCCTGAAGAGCAGCACAAAGGAATTCCAGCCAGTCCAGGCAGTAAATAGTCTCCATCGGGGCCCAGCTTACACCAAAAGGAAGAGTGGGGAATAAACAAGAGGAACTGGAGACTGGCGCATGCCTGCAGGGCTGTGATCTTATCAGCATCACCCAGCGACACTGGGATGGATACTGGGTGTTGGGATGGAGGGATACAGGAAGGACAGGCAGGAGAGTTGAGGAGGAGGCATCAGCCTCTGTGTCAAAGCCCTGCTGGAGTACATGGAACTCCACCTCGCGATGGATGAGGAGCCGACCGAGAGCTTACATATCAGGATTAAAGGAAAGGCAGGGACAGGAGACATCACAGTGGGGGTCTGGCACAGGACACCGGACCAGGTGTAGCAGATGAAGCCCCTCTATAGACAAGGCATGCGTAAGCCCTGGTCCTCCTGGGGCACACCATCACTCTTTCCAACGTCAGTTTTGCTGCATTTACATTCCACCCCCTGCTCCTCTCATCACCTTAACCATCATAACATGGCATTTACATATTTCATTCACTGTAGAAAGGGGAGAATATCCCCCCAAACTAAGCCAAAACTGATTTATCTTCCTGAATGCTTGACCTACTTCCACTTTTGCTGCTCCTCCTATTTCTATTGGAGAATTCACCCTGGCAGTTCTCCCCCTACTGCCTCAACACCACCCAAATAGTTCAGTCTCTCTTGGTTCTTCTTTCATTGCTTTAGACATAACTTAAATCGTCATAGAATCACAAAATAGGTTGGGTGGGAAAGGACCTCAAAACCCATCCAGTGCCACCCCCTGCCATGGGTAGGGACCCCCCCCACTGGGTCAGGGGGCTCCAAGTCCCATCCAACCTGGCCTTCAACACCTCTACCGATGGGGCAGCCACCACTGCTCTGGGCACCCTGGGCCAGGGCCTCCTCGCTCTCACAGCCAAACATTTCTCCCTAAAATCTCATCTCAATCTCCTCTTTTTCAGGTTAAAACCGTTCCCCCTCATCCTGTCCCTGCACTCCCTGATCAAGAGCTCCTCCCCAGCTTTCCTGGAGCCCCCTTCCCTATTGGAAGGTGCTCTAAGGTCTCACCACAGTCTTCTCTTATCCAGGCTGAACAACCCCAACTCTCCCAGCCTGTCCTCATACAGGAGGTGCTCCAGCCCTTGGATCATCTCCGTGGTCTCCTCTGTACCCACTCCAACAGCTCCATCTCCTTCTTATGTTGGGGATTCCAGAACTGGACCCGTGGCTACAAGTGGGGTCACCCCAGAGCGGAGCAGAGAGGCAGAACCCCCACCTTCCCACTGCTCTGGGTGCAGCCCAGGACACCCTTGGTTTCTGGGCAGTGAGCACATGTTGCTGGCTCATGTGGAGCTTCTCCTCTCCCAGCACCCCAAGTCCTTCTCTTTGGGGCTGCTCCCAATGCATATATTTCCCTCTAACATAGTCTTTCTCAGCCATCATGCTTTACAGTTGGTTTTTTTTTCCCCAGTGGGAATCTAGGTATAAAAACCTCTTAATGTAGATACAAAGACCTCTTAAAAATCATGACTGATAAGAAATACCAAGATGTAACCGTGACCTCACATGGAAAGCCTCAGGGAATGCAAACAGAAGAGAATCACAGAGTTCAATAAGTGTGGGCAGGAATGGCAGGTGACCTGGAGGATTGAGATTTTGGAAAATAGGATAAAAAGAAAGTACCTCATATAATTTGTTTCGATATTCTGCCACAGACAGCTGGACATCACCACCCAAAGGAAGAACCACATCATGATCAAGAGAGGGCTCCCTGGCAGGACAGTGAAACCTAATTGGATGATAACACATAATGTAACTCATTAAGAACAAAACCATGATTAATGCAATTGCTAAATCATCTTGTGTGACCTCCAGTGTAACTATGGCTACAGAAAATTAAGAATTATCTTTGTCTTGTTTTTCTTATCAGGCAAATGAAGAAAACTCGTGCCAGGAGTGAGTCTGTAATATCTCAGAAGACACCATGCTCACCTCCTCACGTAAGGATGCTGCAGAGCCTGCTCTGCCGTGATCCGTTTCTCAGGGTTGAACACTAAAAGCTTCTTCAGGAGATCCAGGGCAGGCAACGGAGTCGAGGATGGCAAAATATCCTCAAGTGTCACTCGCTGCCTAGGAGTCAGAAGACAACAAGTGTCTCATTCACAGCGGATTACAGTTCTGGGAATCACAGAATTGCTTGGTTGGAAAAGACCTTTGAGATTATCGAGTACAACCATCCCTGTCCACTACCAAACCATCCCTGAGCACCTCATTTACCCACCTTTTAAACACCTCTAGGGATGGCGACTCGACCACCTCCCTCGGCAGGCTCTGTCAGTGCCTGTGAAGCCTTTGTGTGAAGAAATTTTTCCTGATGTCTATTCTGAACCTCCCTTGGAGCAACTTCAGGCCGTTTCCTCTCATTCTATCACTTGTTACTTGGGAGCAGAGACCAGCACCCACCTCGCCACAACCTCCTTTCAGGCAGTTGCAGAGAGCGATGAGGTGTCCCCACAGGGACCTTTTCTCCAGGCTGAACAAACCCAGCGACTCCCTGGGGAATCACATCAAGGCTACAGCTGTGTCCGAATCATCTCTGTGGCCTCCTCTGGCCCCGCTCCAACAGCTCCATCTCCTTCTTACGCTGGGGATTCCAGAACTGGACCCAGGGCTCCAGGTGGGGTCTCCCCAGAGCAGAGTAGAGGGGCAGAACCCCCTCCCTCCCCCTCTGCTCCCCCTGCTCCGGGTGCAGCCCAGGACACTGTTGGTTTCTGGGCTGGGAGCGCATGGTGGTGGCTCATGTGGAGCTTCTCCTCCCCCAGCACCCCAAGTCCTCCTCCTCGGGGCTGCTAAATATGAGGGGAGAATCCTTAGATACTGAGAGTCATTAGCTATGGCCATGAGACAGTGTAAAGGTTTTAAGTTTACTAATGTTTGCTGGTTAGGAGTGTAATAAATGCAGAATTATGTGGCAGTCTGACAGAACTAGAAGATTCAAGAGAACCACAACAGATAAAAGGGATGGGGAGGAACCACAGAAAGAGTAGTTAAGGAGCTGCAATGAGGTACGGTTGGACTCAGTTATTCCAAAGGTCTTTTCCAACCCAACAATTCCATCATCCTGAACAGATTCAGGCTTTCCTCATGTGACCCATGACATCAGACACCAAAATGGCTCAGGATAAGAAAATACTCCAGTTTTCAGAAAGCACTCATGACAACAGCTTGGAATGTAGGCCCAGCCTTGTTTTGTTTTGTTATTCCCAGATAATGTCATTGGTTTTCTCATTTTCTTTTAACTTTACGTCCCTTCCCCAGAGGCAGGTGACTCTGCAGAGAGCAGAAATCATTCCCACTCGTGAACACTGGAAGGGGAATGTCAGGGGAACATCATACACTGGATTATTGATTTCTGAGACACACTGAATATGCAAAGCTTACCGGGAACAAAAGTGGTTAATAACCGAAGCCCTGTAATCCAACTGCATAGCCAAAATATCTGCAACAACAGGAAGAGATCGCTAAGGACAAGATTAGGATTATGAGAGCTGCACAGTTAATGAAGGAAAGCAAATACCTGATATAAACATAGAAAACAGATGAGATCTTAGGAAGAAATGTTTTACTGTGAGGCTGGGGAGGCCCTGGCTCAGGTTGCCCAGAGCAGCGGTGGCTGCCCCATCGATGGAGGTGTTGAAGGCCAGGTTGGATGGGGCTTGGAGCCCCCTGACCCAGTGGGAGGTGTCCCTACCCATGGCAGGGGGTGGCACTGGGTGGGCTTTGAGGTCTCTTCCAAAATGTTTTGAGCCTGGTTCTTGTTTCTCATCAAGAACAGGCTGATTTCCCTCTAACGCTATTTGACAATTAAGCCTTTCATCTCCTTCAAAAGCTGTCAGAACGACTCACAAGAGGTGCCTTCTCCCCTGATCTAGCTGGCCCACTTGCTTTTACTCTCTTAATTCCTTCTCTAAATACTTTCCTACCTTCTTGAGATGGGGTGGGAATCACCCTCAAAATCTGTTCCATTTGATTCACTGCCGATGTTCCAGGAAAAAGGGGTTTCCCAAGAAGCATCTCTCCCAGGATACAGCCGATGCTCCACATGTCCACACCTTTAGTGTAACTGCAAGTAAGAAGAGAACAGTCAGGGATATATCAAGCAAATATTTTCCTGTACCTGGTATTCACATCATCTACATGAGCTCATCTTGCTAGAAAATCAAGCTTGATGGCTCCTCGAATAAGAACGATCACAGGTTTTAAGGATAAAGTGAATGAGTTTTGGCAAATCATGAAACCGGCAGGAATAAAGAAAGGAGATTTACCCCACTAAAAGTCTGCTCTAGGAAACCAGGGAAGGAAATCTATTACAGGTAAATGCTAGGACAAGGTCACACACCCACTTTTCTATGACCAACAGTGAAAATATACAAGTTGCTGTTTGGAAACAACTGACTTTTCAGGGCATAGTGTATTTGGAAAGTAATTATAATTACTTAAGTAAAGGGTAAATGTCAGTTTGCAAAATATCCACGTTTTAAATGTGGGATACCAACCAAACCTAGACTTATTTTCTTCTCTGGTCAATAAGATTTTGTATATTTAAGTCAAAATAAAGGACTAAGGCTGACTAGCAGGCAGCTGATTTAACACTTGATTCTATAATTTTGATTATAGAATATTTTCTGATTATATGGGATTATAGAATATTTTCTGAAGCTCACCAAAAAGCTCTCCTCAAATTTGGAAAAGAGAACTAAGGCACTCAACCGGATTTTGTAAAGATGCAGATTTAAGGGGAAAAAGAATAAGTCTGGTGGGAGAAAGGATGACAAACAGATGAGCTGATAATATCTGTGACTGGACAATCTAAGACGTCAGGAAGGAATGTTCATGTAATAAAAGATTTCTGCGTCGCAGAACTGAAGTTTAAATGCCTACAGAGAGAACAGACTGCTGACATCACATTGCACCTGGTGACATCTGAAATGGAAAGATTTAAACCTTTTAGGGAATAGATTTTTTCCCAGCAGTGAAGACGTTATAGAATCCCATCCCTTTGCTCGTATGAAGCAGTTACCTGCGAGACGAAAGCAAGATCTCGGGGGCTCGGTACCAGCGTGTTGCCACGTATTCCGTGAGAGCAGGGTTACCTTGGTCCTCGTTCATCTGAGATAAAGAACGGGCCAGCCCAAAATCGCAGAGCTTAACGAAGCAATCTGCATCCAGCAAGATATTGGAAGGCTGAATTAAACAGAGGAAAATCAATCACGGTTTTACTCTCTGAATGACAGAAGATTGGTAAAAGAAACTCGATAACAATCTTATTTATTTCATAATTCACCATTTAACAGAAAACTTGTGTGAGGGATAAGGACTATAACTGAACAATACCTTCTGATCTCTGTGGATAACATTTCCTGAGTGGATGAATTTCGTTGCCTTCAGGAGCTGGTAGAGAATGTAACACTTGTGGATATCTTTCAGCAAATTCCCTTTCTTAATCACAGCATGCAAATCTGTCTCTGCAATAAATTACATCAGTAATGCATTTGCATCAGCGAAGGGTTACCAAGTCATGAATGCAGTTCCCTCAAAGCAAGGCCAGAACAGACCAGTGTCCAAACCGTAATCTTGCAAGCGCATCGCCAGCAGAAATTCATCACTAACAGTGCTGCAACCTCCCTGTGTTATTGATTTGCAGCTCGTGCTACAGTAATTGTCCTATTATTGCTTATAATTTTAAAATTGCAGTCTCTTCCCTACATGGCTTTCCTGACTCCACAAGCCTTCTGATTTGTTGCCCACTGCTGTTTTTCCTTCCTCTCAACCAGCTGGTTCTCATAAATTTTCACAGCCTTATAAAGTTTCACTGCTGTTCCCAACTGACTTATAAAAAACCCCCATACCACTCCTATTTATGTGTCTACTTACATGACCATCCATGTGAATCACCAACACACCGCTATCAGAGTAGGCAAACAGACAACTCGAAAGAGAGGCTGTACTTAGGAGGTTGACGCAACCCCAAGTCTCACCCATGGACTCAAAGATGAGGTAGATGTCCCTGTCGTTCTGAGCTCGGATGACATCAAGCAGCTTGATAATATTCGGATGTTCTCCAAACTCCTGCAGAGGGAAGAGACGTGACTGTCAAACTTTTTAGCAGGGCCTGCAGCAACAACACAAGGGGTAATGGTTTTAAACTAAAAGAGAAGAAGTTTAGACTAGATATGAGGAAGACTGATCTTTTGTGAGGGTGGGGAGGCCCTGGCCCAGGGTGCCCAGAGAAGCAGTGGCTGCCTCATCCCTGGAGGTGTCCAAGGCCAGGTTGGATGGAGCTTGGAGCCCCCTGATCCAGTGGGAGGTGTCCCTGCCCATGGCAGGGGGTGGAAATGGATGGGCTTTGAGGTCCCTTCCCAGCCAAACCATTCCACAATTTGATGATTCTATGAAAATAGGACCCACTCTCCATTTCACTCCTGTGTTTTGGCCCAGGCAAGGAAAGACTGTTTGCCAAGATTGTCCAAAACAGAAATGAACAGAGGTGTCAACACTCTGCATTTTGAAAACAAAATAGGAAGAAAAGATGTGAACGACATCAAAGAGAATTAAAAACCGGTGAAGAAAGGGAAATGGACATTACCTGCAGGAACATGATCTCTCGAAATGTTCTCTATAAATTAACACAGAAAAGATTATTACCACCTCAACAGAACAGTATGGACTCCTTGGCAGTTAAATCCATTCTGACCTCTAATGCATAAGAACATAAGGGACAGTTAAACTGTCCGGCCTATGAAGACACTTTTTCCTCAGGGACACCAAAGAGCATCTTGTAGATGCCACAAAACTCACATTTATTAAAACCTTCTTACCCTAATGCAGGTGCAGACTGTATTATTACATGCATCATTGTTAAACAACTAACACCTTTTAAAGACAAATCCTGAAGGTATCCATGAACATGCACCACATCATCCAGGAGGCGTTAGAAAATGAGTTCTCACCTGAGCATCTGTTCTGTTCCTGAAAGCATCAAAGATCTTTTTAACAGCAACTATTTCTCCTGTCCTGCGATCGACTGCTTTCCACACGATGCCGTAAGCCTGACGAGAAAAAAGGAGACATGAACAGTGCAGCAGGACATCTTAAGCAAGGTTCAGATGCCACCACCCGCTCCTCGTGACTCCCAGCCACCACTCCTCCCCTCTCCATGCCCCCGACACCCCAAGACTCTGCTGTCCCTTCCCCGTGATCCCTGAGACCTCTGTCCCTCTGGGACCTCAAGACCCCATCGCCCACTCCCCAGGACCCCCGGGACCTTCAAGACTCTGCCACCTCCTCCCCATGTCCCCTGTGCCCCTGTGACCCCAAAACCCCGCTGTCCACAGCTTGCAGGACCCTGAGACCCTGTTGCACGCTCCCCACTCCCCACATCCCCTGAGACGTCATCACCCACTCCCCATGGCCCCTGGGACCCTGAGACCACCAGCCCCCCCCCCACCTCCTCCCCAAGACCCCTGGGACCCTGCAACACTCAGGACCTCGCTGCATGCTCCCCACTCCTCAAAATCCCCGAGACCCCGTCATCCGCTTCCCATGACCCCTAGGATGCCACCCCCTCCACACGTACCCTGGGCCCCTCAGGACCACAAGATTCTGCTGCCCCCTCCTCATGACCTCTGGGACCTCTGGTACCCAGACACTACTCCCTCCCTGTGACCCCTGGGTCTGTGCCACCCACCTCCTGAGACCCCCAGAACCCCTGAGACCCCCAAGCCCTCACGACTCCCTCCCTGTGACTCCCAGGACTTTGAGACCCATGCACCCCTGAGTCCCCCGCCACCCCCTCCCTGAGAACCCCAGGACCTCAAGACCCCTGGAACTCCGTCATCCTCTCCCCACTCCCTGCGACTCCAAGACTCTGCTGCCCCCTCCCCAAGACCCCCAGGACCCCGCAAAACCTGGAACCCTGAGAATCCCAGCCCTGCTGCCCTCTCCCTGAGCCCCCCAGGATCCCACACCCGTAGTCCCCTGCCACCCCCTCCCAGGACCCTGAAACCCCTGGGACCCCGCCATCCTCTCTCCGTGACCCCCAGGACCCTGAGATCACCAGGACCCCACTCCCTGCGACTCCAAGACTCTGCTGCCCCCTCCCCGAGGCCCCCAACCCACTGAAACCCTGTGACCCCCGGCCCCCACTGCCCCCTCCCTGTGCACTCTGGAACTCTGAGATCCCCAAGACCCCACCATCCTCTCCTCGCTCCTCATACTCCCCAAGACCCCTGGGATCCCAAGACCTCCAGGACCCCACCGCTCACTCTCCATGCCCCCTGGGACCCCAAGACTCTGCTGCTCTCTCCTTGAGACCCCGGGGACCTCGAGACCCCCAGTCTCCTGGCACCCCAACACACCCGCTCCCCCTCCCCCTCCTCATGACCCCCAGTACTCTTGAGACCTCCAGCCTCCCGAAACCCCGCAACCCCCAGAATCCCATCGCCCACTCCTCGCTACCCCCCTCTGTGATCCCCGAGACCCCTCAGGACCCCAAGACACCCAGGACCCCATCGTCCCCTCCCCACAAGCACCGGGACCCCAATACTCTGCTGTCCCTTCCCACGACCCCCGAGATCCCTCTGGGACCTCAAGACCCTCGAGACTCCACCGCCCACTCCCCGTGACCCCTGGGACCCCGAGCCCCCCTGGAAGCCCGAGACCCCCTGGAAGCCCGAGACCCCAAGGTTCTGCTGCCTCCTCCCCGAGAACCTCGGGACCTCGAGACTCCCTGGAACCCTGCAACCCCAAGACTGTGCTGGCCTCTCCCCGAGACCTCGTCGCCCGCTCCCCCCTTCCCGAGGCTCCCAGGACCTCGAGACCCCAAGCCCCCTCTCCGTGCTCCCCCGACTCCCGCCACCTCCCCTTCCCCGCGATCCCCGGGCCCTCCCCGGCTCTCACCCCCTTTCCCAAGCGCCTCTTGATCTCGTACTTCTGGGACACGACCGCATCCACCTCCGGCGCGATCATCGCGAGGGGGCCGAGCACGGACCCCCGGCACCTGGCGAGGGGGGCAGGAACCCCCCGGCACTGCTCAGACACACCCCCCCCCGGCACCGCTCGGACCCCTCCGGCACCGCACGGACCCCCCCCCCCGGCACCGCTCGCCGCCGCCGTTCGCTGCTGCCGTGGAAACCGCCGCGCAGCACGGCGGGTGCGCCAAGAGCACCTCCTTCCTGCCCACCCTCCTGCCCACCTTCCTGCCTCCTGTCTCCCCTCTCTCCTTCCGTCTCCTTCCTTCCTTTTCCTCCTTCTTTCCTTCCCTCTCCTCCTCCTATGCGTCCCCTTCTTCCCCCTTCCCTTTTCTCTTTTTCTTCTCTCCTTCCTACTTGTTTTAATCTCCCGACTGTTCTCTAAAGGCCTGCAGTGCCCCTCTCTCCTCGCTCACCGCATGCTTTGCCACGCACCGATGCCCATCGCATCTTTGCTGGCAAACGGGTGAGTACAGACTGGGCGAGCGCGTGGTCGGACTGGTGGCCAGTCCACCACCGGTGGAGTACGTGGTCAGCAGCCCGGAACGCAGCTGCACCGCCAGCGCCAGCAGTAGCCGCCGGTGGCACGGAGCTGCGGATCTGGTGCTGGTGGGTACCCAGAGCTCCGTGCCAGTGCTGTTCCTTCATCAGCCGGATCACGGCGAGTCTACAGGTGATCCAGGGCGAGGAGGGGTCGGTAGAGCAGGAGGTTCTGCTGTTCCAAGGAACCCTGTCAGGCTGGAGAAGTGGGCTAACAGGAATTATAGAATCATGGATTCATGGAATTTTTGTATATGAAGGGACTTCCAAGCCCACCCCCTGCCACCCCCTGCCATGGGCAGGGACACCTCCCACTGGGTCAGGGGACTCCAAGCCCCATCCTGCCATTTCTTCCCTGGGCCAGGGCCTTCCCACCCTCTCAGCAAAATGTTTCTCCCCAGGATCTCATCTCAATCTCCCCTCTTTCAGCTGAAAACCGTTCCCCATTGTCCTATTCCTGCACTCCCTAACCAAGAGCCCCTCCTCAGCATTCCTGGAGCCCCTTTCCCTACTGGAAGGCCGCTATGAGGTCTTCTCAGAGCCTTCTCTTCCCCAGGCTGAACATTGTGAACTTCACCATTGGAAAATGCCAAGTCCTGCACTGGGGGGGAACAATCCTGTGCAAGCTGGCAGCTGTCAGGGTACTCTGTCAGGAAAGGACTCGGAGGTCCTAGTGGACACCAGGTGGACCCTGAGGGGAGACCTTGTCGCTCTCCATGGCTCCTGGAAAGGAGGTTTTTCAGAGGTGGGTGTTGGTCTCTTCTCCCAAGGAACAGGTGATGGGATGAGAGGAAACTGCTACAAGTTGCACCAGGGGTGGTTTAGATTGGATATTGGGAACAATTCCTCCAGGGAAAGAGTGGTGAAGCTCTGGCAGAGGCTGCCCAGGGCAGTGGGGGAGTCCCCATCCCCGGAAGGGTTTGGAAAACCTGTAGACGAGGCACCTGGGGACAGGGTTCAGTGGGCATGGGGAGGTTGGGCTGGTGGTGGGACTGGATGAGCTGGGAGGGTTTTGCCAACCTGAATGATTCCATGGTTCTGTGAAACAGTAAATGTGCTCTTGCAGGAAAGGCAATTACAAAGGTTATGGTTGTCATCCTGGGCTACACTCAGAAGAACCTTGCTGGCTGTTTGAGGGAAGTGAGCCTTCCCTTTTACTCAGCACTGAGGGACCACACCTGGTATACCTTGTTCTGGGCTCCTCAGTATAAGGCAGACATGGACACGCCAG
The DNA here is from genome assembly GCA_033558235.1 of Neomorphus geoffroyi. Taxonomy (NCBI): domain Eukaryota; kingdom Metazoa; phylum Chordata; class Aves; order Cuculiformes; family Neomorphidae; genus Neomorphus; species Neomorphus geoffroyi. The sequence continues at coordinate 49,692 of JAUMJM010000134.1, read as the reverse complement.
GTGATGTCCAATAAGGGCCGCAGAGATAATGAAAGGCTTGGAGCATCTGTGATACATGGGGAGTCTGTTGAGCCTGGTGAAGCCTGAGGGGATCTTATGAATGCGTTTAAATATCTGGTGGAGAAGAAACCAAACTCTCCTGAAACTGAAATTCTATTTAAATGTAAGGAAGCACTTTTCTTACTGTGACCCTGCTCGTGGCAGGGGGTGAAACTGGATGGGCTTTGAGGTCCCTTACAACCCAAACCATTCCACAATTCCATCAAACAGTGGAACAGGCTGCACGGGGAGGCTGTGGAGCCTTCATCTTTGGAGATACTCACAAGCCACCAAACCAACCGTACACTGATCAATCCTTCGAGTTCTCCCAGTCACAACTAAGGTCTTCTTTTCTGTAGAAAGTATCCCTCTGTGAAAGGTAAAACTAGTATAAGGATGACTTCTGGTGTTATTGTTGATGAGGTAATGGAAATCCAGAAGTGGTGGAAGGTAAATAGGGCTGCAGTCTGTTAGAAAAAACACCTCTTGCTTCTCAAGTGAGACAATAAAGCAAGAGAAGAACGAGATGAAAGTGAATATTAATATATTGGGTGATTATGTTTTATTGATAATTATGACCAAATACCTGAACTGCTTATGTTGTTTAAAGGCTGCTACATCTTTATTCTCTCTCTTTTGGAGACCAGCAGAAGGTAAAATAAAATCCTGGCTGGATTTGGGCTGGATAGATGGGCTGTGACCAGTGGGATGAAGTTCAACAAGGTCAAATGCCAGGTCCTACACTTGGGACACAACAACCCCATGCAGCACTCCAAGCTTCAGGAAGAGGGGCTGGAAAGCTGCCTGGAAGAGAGGGACCTAGGGTGGTGGTTGACAGCAGCTGAACGTAAGCCAGCAGTGGCCCAGATGGCCAAGAAAGCCACCAGCATCCTGGCTTGGATCAGCCATAGTGTGGCCAGCAGAAGCAGCAAAGGGATCGTCCCCTTACAGTCGGCATTGGTGAGGCTGCATCTTGAATCCCAGGTTCAGTTTTGGGCCCTTGGCTACAAGGAGGACATTTAGGGGCTGGAGCGCATCCAGAGAAGGGAATGGAGCTGGGGAAGGATCTGGAGCCCAGGGGTTCTGGGAGCAGCTGAGAGAACTGGGGTTGTTCAGCCTGAAGAAAAGAAGGCTGAGGGGAGACCTATTTGCTCTCTACAACTGCCTGAAAGGAGGTTGTGATGGGGTGGGTGCTAATCTCTGCTCCCAAGCAACAAGCGATAGGATGAGGGGAAGTGGTCTGAAGTTGCACCAAGGGAGGTCCAGATTAGACATCAGGAAATATTTCTTCACCAAAAAGGTTCTCAGGCACTGGAAACAGCTGCCCAGGGCAGCGGTGAAGTTACCATCATTCCTGGAGATGTTTGAAAGATGGGTAGATGAGGTGGTGTTCAGGGATCTGGTTTAGTAGTGAACAGGGATGGTTGGACTTGATCTCAAAAGTCTTTTCCAACCAAGTGATTCTATGAAAATGAACATTGGTGAAGATAAGAGCTGGCCTGCACTGGTTCATGATATGGTATCAGTGATAAGCAGCATAGAAGTGGCCTCACTATGCCTGAGACTATAGTTTTTCTGTGGAAAATTACCAATTAATGAACCATCATAGTCTGATCTCAGAGAGGAAATGTCATTTTTTATTTTGGGACATGAAGGGATTGTAGTTTCACATGTCTTAATACCGATGTCCCGAAAGTTAAACCTGAGGTTAATTTGAAGATCTGCTTTCTGGTTTGCACGCTGAGCGTGAGCTACATAAATCAATCCCTTCACCCAGCCACAGAACGTTTACTCTGTCTGCCCAACAGCAGATGGTCCAGGCGAGAGTAAGGGGTGGAGAAGTGGTTCTTTGGGTCCATGGACACGTCTGGATGGTCCGTGGGGTTTGCCGTTTGTGCTGTGTGCCTTCTGCTGGGGTAACCGGTGGCATGTGTGAGCCACGTCCTGAATGTATTTGTTTTGCTGAAGAAGCTCCTGCTGCTGCTCTCCTAGGTGGACTTTGGTTTCTTTAAGGGTTTTTGAGTGTTGGAGGAGTCTAAGCAGTTCCCAGCGCAGGTGCCAATTCTCTGCCCTTATTTCTCTGATTCGTTCAATCAGACATTTTACTGCTGCTTCTTCTGCTCTCTCGGTGAGCACCTGAATCTTCTGGTGGCAGTCCATCTCGCATTCAGCCTTGTCCTGCAGAAACTGCCTCTTCATTTTGTGTATTTGGTCTGCATGCTCTGTCCTTGTGACCCACAGTTCCCTCTCCAGCTCTTTAATCCTTTGTGTCCGTTCCAGCTCAGCAGAGGGGCCTATGAGATGCTGCAGGTCTTCAACCTCCTTGTTCATAAGAGAGAGTTTTGTTTCCACATTCATCAGTGCACTCCTGACCTCCTCCTCCTTTATTGAATAGTGCAAGATCAGCTTCTCTTTCTCCTTACAGACTTGAGACAGATCAGTGCGATTCTGGTCATTTAACACAATTATGAGATTCTGGCACTTCTGCCTGTGTTTTGTGGTGTAGAACAGGTAAGCGTGGCTCTCTTTCTGAATCTGTTTGGCTTCCTTTTCTAGGAATTTATTTTCCTGCAGCAGGCGCCCCATACTTCCCATGTAGGTGTTCATGAGTTCCATGAGAATCTTGCACTCCTTCTGCAAGTATGATTTCCTCTCCTGTGCAAGCACTTCTGTGTTACTTTCTCTTTTGGATTGATCTTCATTCTCGGTTTTTGCTCCTTGCTTGTTTTTCCCAATGCCCGTGGTGTCTTGTTTCGTCTTGGATGCCATGTTCCACACTGGGGGGATCAAACTCTACTAAACTGTGAGTGAAAAATTAGAAATTCTAAGCATTTATGCCACTTGTATGACTGTTGTTTTTTTCCCCAGCCATGCCCTCTTGTGTTTTCAACTGGCAGCTAAAATGTTTGACGTGATCGAGAGCAGCCCTGCGAAGAAGGACACGGGGTGCTGATTGACGAGAAGCTCAACATGAGCCAACAATATGCACTCACAGCCCAGAAACCAACAGTATCCTGGGCTGTACCCAGAACAGGGGGAGCAGAGGGGAGGGAGGGGGTTCTGCCCCTCTGCTCCAGTCTGGGGAGACCCCACCTGGAGCCATGGGTCCAGGTCTGGAATCCCCAGCATAAGAAGGAGATGGAACTGTTGGAGCGGGTCCAGGGGAGGCCACGGAGATGAACAGAGGGCTGGAGCAGCTCCAGTACGAGGATAGGCTGGGAGAGTTGGGGTTGTCCAGCCTGGAGAAGAGAAGGTTCTGGGCAGACCTCATAGCAGCCTTCCAGTATGAAAAGGGGCTTCAGAGAAGCTGGGGAAGGGGATTTTTACAAGGGTTTGTAGAGACTGGATGAGGGGGAATGGCTTTAAATTGGAAGAGGGAAGATGTAGATTAGACATCAGGAAGAAATTCTTCATGATGAGGGTGGGGAGGTCCTGACCCAGGTTGCCCAGAGAAGTGGTGGCTGTGCCTCATCCCTGGGGGAATTCAAGGCTGGATTGGATGGGTCTTGGAGCCCCCTGATCCAGTGGGAGGTGTCCCTGCCTTTGGCAAGGGTGGAACTGAATGATCTTTAAGGTCCCTTTCAACCCAAACCGCTCGATAATTCTATGAATAATGGTTGATGCCCTACACATCGCTTTTAAAAATCTATTTTCTGTATATACCAGGTTATTAAAAGACAACACCTCACAGGAAAGGGATGTCTAGTAATTAGATGTCATTTTGGTGATCTGAACGAAGCAGGGAATTGTTGAATTAAGAGGGAGTGGTAAATAAATATTTGAATTTCTATTCAGACCGGGTGAGTTCCATCATTTCAGGAAAGTATCCAGGTTTTCCTAACCCGCAGCGTCGCGTTTTAAAACTGCCAAGATGCTTGCAATGTAAGAGGTACAGTGAAGTCCACAACAGATACTAAACGGAGGAAAATCATAGACTCGTGGAATGGTTTGGGTTGGAAGGGGCCCCAAAGCCCATCCAGTCCTACCCCCTGCCATGGGCAGGGACACCTCCCACTGGGTCAGAGGGCTCCAAGCCCCATCCAACCTGGCCTTGGACACCTCCAGGGATGGGGAAGCCACCACTTCTCTGGGCACCCTGGGCCAGGGCCCCCCCCTCCTCACAGCCAACATTTCTCCTCAAGAGCTCATCTCAATCTCCCCGCTTTCAGCTCAAAACTGTTCCACTCGTCCTGTTCCTGCGCTCCCCTATCAAGAGCCTGCATCAGCATTCGTGATTCTTGCACTAGGAGCAAATGGGACTTCTCTCGCTGAATTTCTACACTATTCAAAAGAGGAGCAGCACAATCGAGGGTTTAGAACTGGGGAGAAATCTCATTAAGTTTATTGGTTTTAATGAACATTTGTAACTAAAACTTACTCTTTCCCAATACAATGAGTCACCCTTTTTAAAGAAAATATGCAAAATTCAAGTAGAGAGGTGAAGAAAATAGAAAATCACCTGTTGGAGTAATAGCAGTACAGGTTCCAACCTGGGAATGTGGGAGCTGCATTAGGAGTAGAGGGGGAATGGGGATACGCAGGAAACTGTACAGGAATCAGGGCAGGTGATTTGAGAGACAGACTTGAAGAGCTGGAAGGGTGTCACAACAGACGAACAGCAGAATGAAGAGGAATTGTGCGGTGCTCGGGGAGAGGCAATTGTAGGGACATAACTACATGGGCATGGAAAAAAACATCCTTTCTGCGGTTGGAATTACACAAAATGTGGGGTTTTAAAAGACACTGACCTTTGCTGGCCCTGTGCTCTTCACGGATCTCCCAAACAGCTGCTCCTGCCTTGCTGCTCCTGGTTGCTGGGAAGCATTTGCTGGAAGCTGATCTCTGATCCCGGAGGAGGTGTTGGGTAGCTGCGTGTGTCCCTGGTGACCAAACAGGCAAAGTCACAAGAACAGCTCTGCAGTGAGGTTCTCAGAGCTGTTTCAGCTCCCTGCTGGGCTGTGGGCCCCGAATGGGGCTCTGAGCCCCCCTGATCCAGTGGGAGGTGTCCCATAAGGTTGGAAAAGATCTTTGAGATCATCGAGTCCAACCTATGACCCAACACCTACACCTACTCCTACTTGTCAACTACACCACGGCACTAAGAGCCTCATCCAATCTCTCTTTAAACACCTCCAGGGACGGTGACACCACCACCTCCCCAGGCAGCGCATTCCAATGGCCAATCACCCTCTCAGTAAAGAACTTCTTCCTAATGTCGAGCCTAAACCTCCCCTGGCGAAGCTTGAGACCGTGTCCTCTTGTTCTGTCGCCAGTCGCCTGAGAGAAGAGACCAACCCCTGCCTGACTACAACCTCCTTTTAGGTAGTTGTAGAGAGCAATGAGGTCTCCCCTGAGCCTCCTCTTCTCCAGGCTAAACAACCCCAGCTCCCTCAGTCGCTCCTCACAGGGCTTGTGCTCCAGCCCCTTCACCATCCTCATCGCGCTCCTCTGGACGCACTCCAGCATCTCAACATCTTTCTTAAACTGAGGGCCCAGAACTGGACACAGCACTCAAGGTGCCGCCTGACCAGTGCCGAGTATAAGGGGATGATGACTTCTCTAGTCCTGCTGGCCACACTATTCCCGATGCAGGCCAAGATACCATTGGCCTTCTTGGCCCCTTGGGCACACCGCTGGCTCATGTTGAGTTTCCTGTCCACCAGCACTCCCGAGTCCCTTTCCGCCTGACCGCTCTCCAGCCACTCTGTCCCCAGCCTGTAGCTCCACGTGGGGTTGTTGTGTCCAAAGTGTAGAACCCGGCACTTGGACTTGTTAAACCTCATTCTATTGGAATCAGCCCATATCTCCAGCCTGTCAAGGTCCCTCTGTAAGGCGTTCCTACTCTCCAGCAGGTCGACGCTTCCTCCCAGCTTGGTGTCATCTGCAAACTTGCTGATGAAGCACTCAATCGCCTCATCCAGATCATCAATGAAGGATCAAAGGCCCAACACCGATCCCTGGGGGACACCACTAGTCACCGGCCGCCAACTAGATGAGACACCATTCACTACCACTCTTTGGGCTCGGCCATCCAACCAATTCCTAATCCAGCACAGAACATTCCCGTCCAAGCCGTGGGCTGCCAGCTTCTCCAGGAGTCTGCTGTGGGAGATGGTGTCAAAGGCCTTGCTGAAGTCCAGGAACACCACATCCACAGCCTTCCTCTCATCCACCAGGCGAGTCACACGGTCGTAAAAGGAGATCAGGTTGGTCAGGCAGGACCTGCCCCTCCTAAATCCATGCTGGCTGGGCCTGATCTCTCGCTCATTCTGCAGGTGCCGCATGATTGCACCCAGGATTAAGCGCTCCATAATTTTACCTGGAACCAAGGTCAGGCTGACAGGTCTGTAGTTACCTGGATCATCCCTACGGCCCTTCTTGTGGACGGGCGTCACATTGGCCAACTTCCAGTCATCCAGGACCTCTCCGGTGAGCCACAACTGCTGATAAATGATGGAAAGAGGCTTGGCGAGCTCATCCGCCAGCTCTATCACCCTAGGGTGGATCCCATCTGGCCCCGTAGACTTATGAGGGTCCAAGTGCCTCAGCAGGTGTCTAACTTCTTCCTCCTGGATGACAGGGTGGCTATATTGCACCCCGTCCCCATCCATCACTTCAGAAGACCAGCTGTCCCGTGAACAATCGGTACTATATAGGCTTTACATAGGCTATATAGGTTTTATAGGGGCCTATTAGGCTCTGTAGAGTCTTTAGAGCTGCGTATTAGGCTCTACAGAGGGTTTATACAAGGTATAGAGGCTTTACAGGGGCCTATTAGACTCTATAGTCTTTCCAGGGGCCTATAAAGCTCTATAGGGGTTCTATCCAGGCTGTAGATGCTTTACAGGGGGCTATTAGGCTCTACAGAGTCTCTATAGGGGCCTGTTAGGGTCTGTAGAGGCTCTACAGAGGCTTATTATGCTCTATTGAGACTCTATACAGGGGCTTTTTTATATTCTACAGGCTCATATTAGGCACTACGGAGGCTGTAGAGGGGCTGTGTAGTTTCTATAGGAGCTCTGTAGACATCACGTGCGCCGGGACGCCGGGGGATGGGGGGTGGCAGGTCACGTGGTGGGGTCGGTGGCAAACGTCACGCAGCAGCCCCGTCCCTTACCTCGGTCCCAGTGCTCTCTGCTGCCACCCGGAGGTCGGATCCCGGTACTGCAGCCCGCATCGCTCCTCTGCCGCCGCCCCGTGGTCGCTGACCCGGTACTGCAGCTGCCGTGTGGGACGGTGCGGTGGAACGCGTGGGGCGGGGTGTCACAGCCCCCAGGCTGCCTGGACATTCATTGGAGGAGGATTAAAAAAAAGGAAAAACTAAATAAAGGCGTGAAACAGTGAAAGACAGAAATATCCTTCATTTTATATATACATACACACACATAAAAAAATTAATCTATTTATAGAAAAGGATTTAAAAGTAAAACCCCAATATCTACTATATTAGATAATGTATTTTAGAGCACAAAAAACCTGAAAAAAGATACAGATGGTTTTAAGATACAACAGTAAATCCTGCATATATATATTAAGAAATAAAGGAATTTGAAATGCCAAAAAAAGCAGAGAAGATGATAGGAAGGAATCTAAAATAGAAAAACAAGAGCGTGACACGGTCTGAGCAGAAAAACGTAATCAAAATAGAGATCATAGACCAGGGTGAACAGAGAACTGAATCTCAATAGTTAGAAGTGAAAACAGATCTCTAAGTCTAGAGTGAAGAATGGTTTTGGCTTCAGTTGGCTTGTTTTGGCTCATTCTGGCCACGTTCAGTGCCCTGTGTCCCCACTATAGAGCCACCTATAGAGCCCCTACTGCACCCCTTAATTCCCCCATGGAGCCTGCTATAGAGCCCCTATTGTGCCCTATGTCCCCCTACAGAGCCCCCTATTACTACTCCATCACTTCCTGAGTAGCTCCTTAAAAACCCATCTCTAGATCCAACACCGCTCTTGTTTTCCTTTCCATTTCCCCTGGGCACAGGGAGAAGTGAATTTGGGTCCCATGTGAGCAAATCCAGCCATGTCAGGGCTAAAACTGTGAAAATCAACAGGGCTGCAGCAGAACAGCAGGTACCATCCATAGGGGGGACACATAGCTTTATAGGGACTCTATAGGGGGCTACATTGGGGGGGGGGGGGGCAAAGAGGGCTCCCTAGGGGTGTACACCTCTTCTTTGCTGTGCCTGGGGAGGGGAGGGCAAATCAGTCACCCTCTGAAAAAGCTTTGTACTTTATTTCCCCTAAAAAATTATAGTATTCTAGCATCTACAGGTACAAAGAAAACCTTCCAAATGTCATCTTTTGGCAGTTTTGAGCCTGTAAACATCAACACTGGTAAAACGTCCTTAGCTCTGCCAGTCAGCAGTAGAACAAAAGACAGCCTCACTTGTGAGGTGTTCTGTCCAAAGGCTGGGCTTGACAAGATGGGAAAATGCCCCAAAGGCTGTCCCCGTGTCTGTCTCTAGAAACCGTGCAGAGAAAGAGAGTGGCTAAATGATTTAGCTGGCCCCGGCGCTGGGATTTGGGCTAACGAGCGGCCGACGTTTATTGTCCAAAGGAGCACAGCAGTGCCACTGGAGGACTCTGGGTAAGAGCATGGAGACGTCTCAGTCAGCGTCTCGCTGTTCCTTTGGTGTCCCATGCTCTTACAACCCCTGTGCAGCTTGGGGCGACGACGGTGTACGTGATGCCAGCTCCCGGTTTGGGAAGTTGCTCGGTCTCACGCAGTCCACCACAAGCGTCTCCTGTAACCGATCCTATCTCAGACTGTGTCCAGGTATAGGGTTCACCCATCTGGGCTCGCCCGGTTCTTAACCTGTCTTTAATGGAGGCTACAAATGTCTTAGGCTGTCTCGTAATGCTCAAATCGGTGAGGTGAATCGGTCAAGCTGCGCAGGAACTATCGTGGGAGATTCAGCTACTCTCCCTGCATCTTCTGTGTCCTGCATGCAAGCAGCCTTTATACAGAGGCTGTTACATCCGAAAGCCCGGCAGTTTTAATCGGCAAAGGTTCTCCTCTTCTTTATGGGTTTAATCCTGAAGTCCAACGTGCTACTTGTGCAGTCACAGAGTGATTCCAGCCACCTGGCACTAGGGCTGAAACAGCTCCAGGGACATAGTACCCCTCTGCCTCAGATGAATTTAGCAGAACTCGGTCCCCTCCCATCAAAGATACTCACCCTAAATTTTCTACTTCTGATTCTGAGGGCCACCATGGATATTTCTCTCTGGTTCCACAGCAGAGCAGAACAGGGTGCAGGTGATCACAGAACAGGTATTTTCAGGGCCCTTCTGTCTTTTCCATTTTGATCAGAGATGAGAGATTGAGCTTTTCCCTGATTCACAAGGAGGGGGTGTGGGTCTAAAGGTCCTTCATCCCCACTAGAGTCCCAAACGGTCACCGTCCCATGTCTCGGGATCACAACACGGGCCTAATTTCTGAATCCTCATATCATTCTTTGTGAGAGGGATTTACGTTTACAGCAAATCTAGTTTTTCCTAGCATTGTGCCTCTCAAGCCTCAGTGTGCACTAACCTCAATTTGTGCTCCTCAGTCTCTCGTTTCACCTCCTCCAGTTCTCACAGACCCGTCCCCCTGTGTCTGCTCTACAGCATTTACGGTGACATACAGTCATCGAGGGCAGCAGTGGGAGCATGACCTCAGATATTTGTATGTATTACATTACCATCAACTTATTTCAATGATTAGCACTATTAATACCATAATTTCCTTAATGTTGCAGCTTTAGTTTCCAATTTGCAAGCCTTTTTCTTCTTGTTTTCATTTCCCCTTCACCTGAGGGTGGGGCACAGTGAATTCAGGATCCTGGCTGCGTGGCTTTAGTTGCCAAAATTAACCAGGTCAGAGATAAACTTTGACAACAGAAAAAACCATAATAAAAGAGCACGTACCACTATTTCTGATAAAAGTCCACTTCTCCTCTCGTTGCTGTTCTTGCTGTAAACGCAAGGCAGGTGAGATAACTCACAGCTGCTCCTATTTATCCCTTTGGGGGGGTTCCCCACCCCACTTCCAGGTGGTGGGCGGGGAGGCCCGGGGATTTATAAGCCTCAGGCCTTCCATCAGGAGTTCATTCACCTTCTGGTCTTCCTTGAGATCAGTATTCTGCTCTTCTTTCAGTTCATGGCAGCTTTTTGAGTGGGTTAAGATGTTTTGGTATTTATTTTGTTTTTTAATTTAGGAAAGCAGAGGTGTCCATTAGAGGTAAGAGCTTTGTAGTGAGTCAAGGCTAAGCAGCACACATAGTAGAAAGTGCATTTATGGTATATAGGGCCTGCATGTTTGTTTTCAGGTTAGTAACTTTGTATTGGCTGTCCAGGTGTAGCAAAATGTTTTAATGGTTTACACTGTTTCTTAGTTTTTATGCCAGTTGCTTTTCCTTTGCTTGGTATGTCCAGTTACAGGGCAGCCTGCTGCTATTTTTCAGTACCTGTGGAACAACACATTATTCCTAGAGGCTATGCAGATTCTAACAGGCACCCTGTGGGTTACAGGAATTAAAGTTCAGCCTTCTTTGCCAGCCTGTAGCAGGCTCTGGAGTCCGTGGAATGACAAAAGGTAAGAAGGGCTGTTAAAACATGGGGAAGGGTTCAGGAGTGCAGCTCCTGAGAAGCAGGGTCACGAAAGGATTGGGAAGCACAGGACAGGAGCTGTTAGAAGGGAGTGAAGATCTTTAACTGACAGCTGGTGAGTAGAGAAGGATTTTCTAAAGCTTTAGGACTGGGATGCAGTTGGGGAAAGGGAGGTGGGTTCATCAGTCTATTGAGGATGGCTTTGGCCTCTGAAAGCTGAGTGAAGGGGCAGGGCTGGGGTGGGGCTCGGCAAAGGAGAGAAGACTGGGAATGGCAGAGAGGGGTTTTAAAGGTAGCATAGGGAAAAGGGCGGTGTAGGAAGAGTCCCCTTTGGGCAGATATGGGGAGGGGAGTGATCTTTGGCAGGGTGCAATGGTTTGCTGAGCAGTTCCAGCCCGAGTCTGTTTGGCTGTTTGTCTGCCTGCTGTGTCTTAAGGATTTCTTGTGTCTTTATTGCCTTTGTGGTCAAGGGGTGCTGTGTGTTCCTTAGGTAATGTCCCCAGGGTCTTAAATGCCTGCAGTCATTGGCACAGTGCTACTTGAGTTTCTTCTCTTGCTTTGCATACTTAAAGCACAAATTAGTCTTACGTTGTATAAATTTACAGTTGGTAATCTCTTGCGGCGCTATTGTTGTCTGTGCCAGAATCCCTACTCTCCAGTCATTCATCTTAGTGGACTGGGATTTCTTCCCTGCATTATCTCAGTTTTCAATCTCAAAGATGGGCTTCTTGTGCCTACCTCATCTCAGTTTTGATGATTTCTTGTTTACAAGTCATGACGCTTTTCATGGTCTGGCCTTGCTGCACAGCCAGCTTACCTCACCTGTGTGGCTATGGAGATCCTCTTGCCTGACCGTGTCTGCTGTCTGGGAGTCATTCTTATTACCAAGAGCTTTTCTTGTCATTTGAGTTGCAGTGTTTGTAGCATTTTGTCTAGTGTCGGTCTGTGTGTGTGCACGGCTTGGAACTGTTCTGCCTGACAACGTAGAGTCAGGGCTAGGTGCAAGAGGAGTAAGAGTATATAGTTAGTAAGTTGATAAGCCCAGGCTGTTTAGGTGAAGTTGCTCAGTCTTCTCGGATCCAGTACCATCTGCAGGTTGCGTGGGGAGTCATTTCTACAGTTTTTTATGGGAGTGTCTGGAGCTACATGGGAGGGGCTGCTGAGCAGTAGAAAGCAGATGGAATCTCCAAGATGTGAAGACCCATACATACAAGCCTTAAAGGTTGGGGTTTTTTTTATGGCTGACTGTAGTTGGGATCTAGATGGTGTTCCTAAATGGGAGCAAGATCACAGGAATTGCTCAGTTATTGATCAACATCTGATGGATGTATTTGGTTTTCTTTCCAGATGCAAAGAGATGAGCTGGGCACCGAAGGGTGACAGAGGGGAGCAGAGCAATAAGAAGGTGACTTGGCCCATGGTATCAGAGGGAAGATGTGACCGGTGGCCACGTGGCGAGCTTATGGGTTGAGGGTTTCTATTTTGAAGGAGTGAAGTAATGTGCAAAGAATATCGACACCGGAGTTGACTCAAGCGAGGACAGCGATGGCTAGTGGGCCGAAGTTGCAGTTTGCTTGGGACTTGTATTGCCTGTGAAGCCATAAGCATTTCTTGCTTTTTCTGTATTACAGGTGTTGTGTAAACCTTGCCACGGCAGCACCAGGTGGTGGAGTCCCAGCAGATGAGTGGTCAAAGCTACAGAGCAGGAGCTGGGGAATCACCAGGGGCAGCGGGTGCTTTTGGGTACTGTCTAAACATGTGCCTTTTTCCTTTAATTGCAGTTGCTGCATGCAGTCTCAGAGGGACCAAGTTTTGCGCCTCCAAGCGGTATGAGAAGGTGAGGAGGTTATCAGTGAGACTGATGTCTAAGAGCAAGGTCTTATCTAGCCACTCAGGTGAGAATTTCTTTGGTTTTGCAGGTACTGTTTGGGCTGCCTGTGGAACAGGAAGAGTGTTAGGGGTGAACTGAGTAGTAGTGAGGAGTAGCGTGGTATTGACTTCTCACAAGTGCAAGAGTAATTTAATTCCTCTTGTTATCTTAAAGTGCCCCAGGCAATGACGGCTGCAGCATCGAACATTGGAATGGCTTTGAAGCAGGTGAGCACAATGCCATGGCAGTTTTTCAGAGCAAGGCGTTATGCAAGGCACCGGCATTGGCCAGCACAATGCAAAAGGTTGGTGGTGTTTTATTTCTCTGTCTGGTTTTCTTGCAAATGGTGAAGAGGTCCCTGGTGAGGGCCGGATCCTTCCAGACAGCTGATGGCATTGGGTTTTTTTTTTTATCAAGGATGGCTTCAGACCTTTGGCTCTCTGAAAGCTAAGTTGAGGGAGCAGGGCTGGGATGGGGATGGGAAGAGGGAAGAAGGTTGTGAGTAGAAGGGAGGTGTTTTAAAGGTAGCGTAGGGGAGAGGGCTGTGCAGGAAGGGCCCCCTTTGGGGCATAGAGAGGACTGATTTTCAGCCCAACGATAGCGTGTGCTGGACAGGGCAGTTCCAGTCTGTGTCATTGTGTGGTTTATGTAGTCTGTTTGCTGTGTCTCAGACCTTCCTTGGGTCTCGATCTCTTTTTTGCTTTAAAGGCACGCAGGATGTGCCTCAGGCACCATTGGTAGGGTTTTGAATGCCTGTACTCATCAGTACAGTGCCAATCAGGCACAGCTTTTCTTGTGTGGCAATCTTAAAGTGTGCAGCAGTCTTATCTCTTGGAAGTTTCTAGTCGGTCATCTTTTGTGGTGGCATCGGTGCCTGCGTAGGCATCCCTGCTGATTACTCAGTCATTGTCTTGAATCCTTGTTCTGGGACTCGCTTCCACTCATCCTTGATGCCTTTAGGCCTTTAAGCGAAGTGTCTTGCACGCCTGTCCTCCCAGTTGTGGCTGCATCTGTTCATAATGGGCCATGGTCTTCTGCTTTTCCATGGCTGCTGTAGATCCTTCCTTGAAGCCCCTTAGGTCTTGTTGCCTGATGGCATCTCTGGCGCAGGAGGTTTTTCTTCTTACAGAGTTTTCTTGTCTCTGGTTGTTGTGTCATTGGTCTTGCGTGCAGTGTTAATCTGTGCATGTCTGTGGTTGGAGCTGCTCTGCCCGAGGCATAGAGGGAGTAGCGTTGGCTGGAAGAATAAGAGCAATATTCTATGCCTAATATGTGGATAAGCCCAGGCCTTGTAGGCAAAGGCCGTAGGGTCCATTACAGAACCAGCAGTCGCACAGGCAGCAGGCTGTGGGAGTCACTTCTGTAGGGTTATTTAGACATAGAGAGGATGAGCAAAGGTGTGTGTGATAAAGTGCTAGAGCAAGGGAAGGGAAACAGTTTAAATTCCAGGGCCGTTACAGCTGGTACGCATGGGGCTTAGCGTTTGGGTTTGGTTGGGTCTTATTCTGCCTCGACATAGAGTATAATAGAGATGGTGTTCCTACATGGAAATGAGATGCTCAGAGTTAAGGTATTGCTGAGCACCAGGGAGACTTGTTTGTTGATGTGTTTTTCAGATGCAGAGGAATGAGCTGTGCAGGAAGGGCTAACGATGGAGAGGCGGGTATGGTACCATAGCAAGGTGGGTCGGCTGTGCTGTCAGTGGGAATATGTGACTGGATAATGAAGTTTGGGTTGTTGTGTGGTGTTTTGTTTTGGTTTTGTGGTTTTTGTTTTTGTTTTACTGCTTTGAAGGTGTGGAGCAACGAGTGAAGTGGAATACTGGCACCAGAGCTGACTTGGCCAAGGAGAGCAAGGGTGAGTTACCTGAGTAGTGGTTATTGTTTAGGTGGTGGTATTGGTGAACATAAAAAGCATCCTTGCTGTTTGTATTGCAGATGCTGTGCAAGACTCAACATGGCAGCATGATACCATGGAGGCTAAGTGGGCGAGCAGTCAAGGTAGTGGGGTGTGAAATAGGAATCGCTGTGGGCAGCCTGTGCTTTTGGGTAGAATGTGACTGTGTCATCTTCTTTGATTTTTGCAGGTGTTGCACGGAGCTTGAGAGGGGCGACCCCACATGCCTACAGGTGGTCCAAGAAGGTGAGCAGGCTGTCCTCTGAATCGGTGTCTAGAAGAAAAAAGGATGATATGGCAACTCAGTTGAGCATTTACCTTTTCGTTTTGCAGGTACCATTTGCGCCACCTTTGGAACGGGAATAACACTTGAGGTGAGCCGGGTAGTAGTGAGAACAAGTGTGGGACTGATTTCTCATAAGCCCAATGGTAACTTTGTCTCTTGGTTGCTTTAGGTGCCCCAGGTGACCACGGCTGCAGCATCTGATGTTTGAATTGGCACGGACCAGGTGAGCAGAAGCCCACAGCAGTCTTGTAGTGGGGATGTGCCTCGTACAAGATGTTGGTACAGCATGATGCTGTCTGTAACTGCCACTTTTGTTTTGTATTTGGTCCTCTTGCAGGTGGTGAAGAGGAAGGTGGTGACTGCAGACTGGTCCCAGACAGCTGATGCCATTTGAGCTTTTCCTGCCAGGGATGGTTTCAGGCCCTTGGCCCTCTGAAAGCTAAGTTGAGGGACAGGGATGGGCTGGGGTTGGGAAGAAGGGAGTAGATGGGGAAGGGCAGGGAGGGGTTTTGAAGGTACGGAGGAGAGGGCTGTGCAGGAACTGTTCCCTTTGGGCAGGTTAAGGCAGAGGGCATTACTTCTCAGCCCAACACTACCATGTGCCGGCAGGGCAGTTCTAGCCTGTGTCTGTTTTTGTGTGGTTTACGTAGTCTGTCTGTGTCTTAGATCTTTTGCAGATCTTGATGTACTCTTTGTGCACAAGGCACATCCTGTGTGTTTCATGCACCATCTCTTGGGTCTCGAATGCCCGTTCTTATTGCCATTAGTGCTGTTCTGGCACTGCTGTTCTCGCATGACAGTAATAAAGTGTCTCATCTCTTGGAAGATTCTGATCAGTCTGCCTTTGTACAGGCCTTGTACCCTACGTCAGCATCTCTGATTAGTTGTCCGCTTCCTTGGATCCCCGTTGTGGGACTCACTTCCATTCATCCTCGATATCTTCAGGCCTTTAAGCGAGGCTTTGTGCATGTGCATCCTTCCAGTTGCGGCTGCGTCTCTGTAACGGCCCACAGTCTTCTGCTTTTCCAGGGATGCTGTAGATTCTTCCTTGCAGCCCCCTATCTCTTGTTGCCCGATGGCATCTCTGGCATGGGAGTTGTTCTTACAGAGTTTCCTTTTGTCTCTGGTTGTTGTCACTGGTCTTGTGTGCAGCGTGGGTCTGTGTGGTTGGAGCTGCTCTGCCTGTAGCACAGGAGCGGTAGTCAGCAAAAGAATAACAGTGTTGTCCTATGGTTTACATGTCTTTTAGACTTAGAGTTTGAAGTACGGGTCTGTTTTGGTCCGTTACAGAACATGGAGCCATTTATGCAGGAGACGGAGAGAGTCATTGCCTTGGGGTTATGGATGAGCTCAGCTGCTTGGGAGAAGCCACTTGAGCAATAGTAGATAGTGTAAATTCCTGGGGCATTACATGTGGTGTACGTGGGTGTTAACATTTGATTTCAGTGGGGCTTGTGCTGTCTGGCTGTAGTGTGAAACAGACCATGTTCCTAAATGGAAACAAGGTGTCTGGGATTGTTCAGCCATCACACGGCATTGTGGTGACTTGTGTGATTGTTGTTTCTTCAGATGGAGAGGGAGGAGCTGCATGCCAGAGGCTGACGATGGGCGAGGCAGGAAGAGCTTCCTAGCGAGGTGTGCTGGCTGTAGTGCAGGTGGGAACGTGTGACTGGTGTCTGTATGACCAGCTAACGGGTTCCTTTTTTCTCCATTTTGAAGGCACAGAGCCCTGAGCAAAGCAGACCGTGGACACCGCAGCTGAGTCGGGCAAGAAGAGCGATGGTGAGTTACCTGAAGCAGCAGTTATTGTGTAGGTGTCTCATAGTCCACAAGCTAAAATCATCCCTTGCTGTTTGTGTATTACAGGTGATGCGCAAGCCTCCACCTGGCAGCGTGAGGTGACAGAGGCGGAGAGACTGAGTGGTACAGGTAAGGGAGGAGGAGTTTGGGGATCCCTGTGGGTGGCCTGCACTTTCGGGCGCTACCTGAGTGTGTATCTTTGGCTTTAATTGCAGGTGCTGCATGGCTCAGAAAAGGAGAAGCTTTGTGTCTACGAGCAGTCTGAGAAGGGTGAGGAGGTTGTTGTTGGGTTTGGGGTGTAAGGGCAAAGACTAATCTGGCAACTCGGTCGAGTGTTTGCCTTTGATTTTGCAGGTTCTGTCCAGTCCGCCTTTGGAACGGGAAGGGTGTTTGAGGTGAGCTGGGCAGTAGGGTGAGGGAGCGTGGGGTTCATTTCTCACCTGCACAACATTGAATTTTGTGTCTCCTGTCGCCTCAGGTTCCCTGGGTGATGACAGCTGCAGTATCTGCCGTTGGATTCAGCTTGGAGCAGGTGAGCGGAAGGCCGTGGTGTTTTCACACACAGGTGCGTGTCGTGCAAGGCAGTAGCATCGGCCAGCACCATGCAGACCGTTGGCTGGCAGCGTCTTAGTTTCCCGTTTGGTTTTCTTGCAGATGGCGACGAGGTCCCCGGTGAGGGCAGGATCCTGCCAGACAACCGATGGCGTTGGGCTTTTTCTGTCGGACGGCTTCAGACCTCTGGCTCTCTGAAAGCTAAGTTGAGGGAGCAGGGCTGGGATGGGGAAGGGAAGAAGGTTGGCAATAGAAGGCAGGTGTTTTAAAGGTAGTGTAGGGGAGAGGGCTGTGCAGAAAGGGGCAGATAGAGGATTGATTTTTGTGGTGGTGGTGGTGGTGGTGGGTGGTTGTTGGTGGGTTTTTTTCAGCCCAATGCTAGCGAGTGCCAGGCAGGGCAGTTCCAGCATGTGTCTGTGTCATTGCGTGGTTTATGTAGTCTGTCTGCTGTGTCTCGGACCTTCCTTGGGTCTCGATCTCTTCTTTACTTGAAAGGCACACAGGATGTGCCTCAGGCATCATCTGTGGGGTCTCCAATGCCTGTACTCATCAGTACACCACTAATTGGGCACCGCTTCTCTTGCATGTCGATCTTAAAGCGTGCATCGGTCTCATTTCTTGGAAGTTTCTGATCGGTCATCTTTCGGGGTAGCATTGCAGCCCACATCAGCATCCCTGATGATCAGTATCTCATTGTCTTGGATCCCCGTTCTGGGACTCGCTTCCGCGCATCCTCAATGTCTTTAGGTCTTTAAGTGAGGCTTCTTTCACGTGCATCTTCCCAGTTGTGGCCGCATCTCTTTGTAACGGCCCACGGTCTTGTGCTTTTCCAGGGCTGCCGTAGCTTCTTTGCAGCCCCCTAGGTCTTGTTGCCCGATGGCATCTTTGGTGAGGGAGTCGTTCTTCTTAGAGTTTCATTTTGTCTCTTGTTGTGTTGTCGGTCCGTGTGCTGTGTTGGTCTGTGCATGTCTGTGTGGTTGGAGCTGCTCGGCCTGTAGCACAGGAGCAATAGTCAATGGTATTGTCTTACAGTTTATAAGTCTATAGACTTAGAGTTTGAAGGCCAGGGCTGTTTGGTCCATTACAGAACACGGAGCCGTACATGGAGTAGACGGAGAGGTGTCGCGTCCTTGGGGTCACGCAGCCACAGAGGGGGTGACCGAAGCTGCCTGGGAGAAGCCACTTTGAGGGATAGTAGAGCAGTTGATATTCCTGGGGTGTTCTATCTGGTGTACGTGGGTGTCGGGGGTTTGTTTTCAGGGGGGTTTGCCTCTTGTTCTGTCTGGCTGTAGTGTGAAACAGATGATGTTCCTCAATGGAAACAAGGTGTCTGGAATTGTTCAGCTCTGAGTGTCAGGGTGACTTGTTTGCTGTTGTGTTTTTCAGATGCAGAGGGACCAGCTGCACGCCAGAGGCTGACGATGGGAGGGGCAGGAAGAGCTTCTTAGCAAGGTGTGCTGGCTGCGGTGCAGGTGGGAACGTGTGACTGGTGTCTGTATGACCAGCTAATGGGTTCCTTTTTCTCCATTTTGAAGGCACAGAGCCCTGAGCAAAGCAGACCGTGGACACCGCAGCTGAGTCAGGCAAGAAGAGCGATGGTGAGTTACCTGAAGCAGCAGTTATTGTGTAGGTGTCTCATAGTCCACAAGCTAAAATCATCCCTTGCTGTTTGTGTATTACAGGTGATGCGCAAGCCTCCACCTGGCAGCGTGAGGTGACAGAGGCGGAGAGACTGAGTGGTACAGGTAAGGGAGGAGGAGTTTGGGGATCCCTGTGGGTGGCCTGCACTTTTGGGCGCTACCTGAGCGTGTATCTTTGGCTTTAATTGCAGGTGCTGCATGGCTCAGAAAAGGAGAAGCTTTGTGTCTACGAGCAGTCTGAGAAGGGTGAGGAGGTTGTTGGGTTTGGGGTGTAAGGGCAAAGACTAATCTGGCAACTCGGTCGAGTGTTTGCCTTTGATTTTGCAGGTTCTGTCCAGTCCGCCTTTGGAACGGGAAGGGCGTTTGAGGTGAGCTGGGCAGTAGGGTGAGGGAGCGTGGGGTTCATTTCTCACCTGCACAACATTGAATTTTGTGTCTCCTGTCGCCTCAGGTTCCCTGGGTGATGACAGCTGCAGTATCTGCCGTTGGATTCAGCTTGGAGCAGGTGAGCGGAAGGCCGTGGTGTTTTCACACACAGGTGCGTGTCGTGCAAGGCAGTAGCATCGGCCAGCACCATGCAGACCGTTGGCTGGCAGCGTCTTAGTTTCCCGTTTGGTTTTCTTGCAGATGGCGACGAGGTCCCCGGTGAGGGCAGGATCCTGCCAGACAACCGATGGCGTTGGGCTTTTTCTGTCGGACGGCTTCAGACCTCTGGCTCTCTGAAAGCTAAGTTGAGGGAGCAGGGCTGGGATGGGGAAGGGAAGAAGGTTGGCAATAGAAGGCAGGTGTTTTAAAGGTAGTGTAGGGGAGAGGGCTGTGCAGAAAGGGGCAGATAGAGGATTGATTTTTGTGGTGGTGGTGGGTGGTTGTTGGTGGGTTTTTTTCAGCCCAATGCTAGCGAGTGCCAGGCAGGGCAGTTCCAGCATGTGTCTGTGTCGTTGCGTGGTTTATGTAGTCTGTCTGCTGTGTCTCGGACCTTCCTTGGGTCTCGATCTCTTCTTTACTTGAAAGGCACACAGGATGTGCCTCAGGCATCATCTGTGGGGTCTCCAATGCCTGTACTCATCAGTACACCACTAATTGGGCACCGCTTCTCTTGCATGTCGATCTTAAAGCGTGCATCGGTCTCATTTCTTGGAAGTTTCTGATCGGTCATCTTTCGGGGTAGCATTGCAGCCCACATCAGCATCCCTGATGATCAGTATCTCATTGTCTTGGATCCCCGTTCTGGGACTCGCTTCCGCGCATCCTCAATGTCTTTAGGTCTTTAAGTGAGGCTTCTTTCACGTGCATCTTCCCAGTTGTGGCCGCATCTCTTTGTAACGGCCCACGGTCTTGTGCTTTTCCAGGGCTGCCGTAGCTTCTTTGCAGCCCCCTAGGTCTTGTTGCCCAATGGCATCTTTGGTGAGGGAGTCGTTCTTCTTAGAGTTTCATTTTGTCTCTTGTTGTGTTGTCGGTCCGTGTGCTGTGTTGGTCTGTGCATGTCTGTGTGGTTGGAGCTGCTCAGCCTGTAGCACAGGAGCAATAGTCAATGGTATTGTCTTACAGTTTATAAGTCTATAGACTTAGAGTTTGAAGGCCAGGGCTGTTTGGTCCATTACAGAACACGGAGCCGTACATGGAGTAGACGGAGAGGTGTCGCGTCCTTGGGGTCAC
Source organism: Neomorphus geoffroyi (assembly GCA_033558235.1). Classification (NCBI taxonomy): domain Eukaryota; kingdom Metazoa; phylum Chordata; class Aves; order Cuculiformes; family Neomorphidae; genus Neomorphus; species Neomorphus geoffroyi. The sequence goes on along the minus strand of JAUMJM010000134.1, from coordinate 29,355 downwards.
ACCGCCGCAGAGGGGGTGACCGAAGCTGCCTGGGAGAAGCCACTTTGAGGGATAGTAGAGCAGTTGATATTCCTGGGGTGTTCTATCTGGTGTACGTGGGTGTCGGGGGTTTGTTTTCAGGGGGGTTTGCCTCTTGTTCTGTCTGGCTGTAGTGTGAAACAGATGATGTTCCTCAATGGAAACAAGGTGTCTGGAATTGTTCAGCTCTGAGTGTCAGGGTGACTTGTTTGCTGTTGTGTTTTTCAGATGCAGAGGGACCAGCTGCACGCCAGAGGCTGACGATGGGAGGGGCAGGAAGAGCTTCCTAGCAAGGTGTGCTGGCTGCGGTGCAGGTGGGAACGTGTGACTGGTGTCTGTATGACCAGCTAATGGGTTCCTTTTTCTCCATTTTGAAGGCACAGAGCCCTGAGCAAAGCAGACCGTGGACACCGCAGCTGAGTCAGGCAAGAAGAGCGATGGTGAGTTACCTGAAGCAGCAGTTATTGTGTAGGTGTCTCATAGTCCACAAGCTAAAATCATCCCTTGCTGTTTGTGTATTACAGGTGATGCGCAAGCCTCCACCTGGCAGCGTGAGGTGACAGAGGCGGAGAGACTGAGTGGTACAGGTAAGGGAGGAGGAGTTTGGGGATCCCTGTGGGTGGCCTGCACTTTTGGGCGCTACCTGAGCGTGTATCTTTGGCTTTAATTGCAGGTGCTGCATGGCTCAGAAAAGGAGAAGCTTTGTGTCTACGAGCAGTCTGAGAAGGGTGAGGAGGTTGTTGGGTTTGGGGTGTAAGGGCAAAGACTAATCTGGCAACTCGGTCGAGTGTTTGCCTTTGATTTTGCAGGTTCTGTCCAGTCCGCCTTTGGAACGGGAAGGGCGTTTGAGGTGAGCTGGGCAGTAGGGTGAGGGAGCGTGGGGTTCATTTCTCACCTGCACAACATTGAATTTTGTGTCTCCTGTCGCCTCAGGTTCCCTGGGTGATGACAGCTGCAGTATCTGCCGTTGGATTCAGCTTGGAGCAGGTGAGCGGAAGGCCGTGGTGTTTTCACACACAGGTGCGTGTCGTGCAAGGCAGTAGCATCGGCCAGCACCATGCAGACCGTTGGCTGGCAGCGTCTTAGTTTCCCGTTTGGTTTTCTTGCAGATGGCGACGAGGTCCCCGGTGAGGGCAGGATCCTGCCAGACAACCGATGGCGTTGGGCTTTTTCTGTCGGACGGCTTCAGACCTCTGGCTCTCTGAAAGCTAAGTTGAGGGAGCAGGGCTGGGATGGGGAAGGGAAGAAGGTTGGCAATAGAAGGCAGGTGTTTTAAAGGTAGTGTAGGGGAGAGGGCTGTGCAGAAAGGGGCAGATAGAGGATTGATTTTTGTGGTGGTGGTGGTGGTGGGTGGTTGTTGGTGGGTTTTTTTCAGCCCAATGCTAGCGAGTGCCAGGCAGGGCAGTTCCAGCATGTGTCTGTGTCGTTGCGTGGTTTATGTAGTCTGTCTGCTGTGTCTCGGACCTTCCTTGGGTCTCGATCTCTTCTTTACTTGAAAGGCACACAGGATGTGCCTCAGGCATCATCTGTGGGGTCTCCAATGCCTGTACTCATCAGTACACCACTAATTGGGCACCGCTTCTCTTGCATGTCGATCTTAAAGCGTGCATCGGTCTCATCTCTTGGAAGTTTCTGATCGGTCATCTTTCGGGGTAGCATTGCAGCCCACATCAGCATCCCTGATGATCAGTATCTCATTGTCTTGGATCCCCGTTCTGGGACTCGCTTCCGCGCATCCTCAATGTCTTTAGGTCTTTAAGTGAGGCTTCTTTCACGTGCATCTTCCCAGTTGTGGCCGCATCTCTTTGTAACGGCCCACGGTCTTGTGCTTTTCCAGGGCTGCCGTAGCTTCTTTGCAGCCCCCTAGGTCTTGTTGCCCAATGGCATCTTTGGTGAGGGAGTCGTTCTTCTTAGAGTTTCATTTTGTCTCTTGTTGTGTTGTCGGTCCGTGTGCTGTGTTGGTCTGTGCATGTCTGTGTGGTTGGAGCTGCTCGGCCTGTAGCACAGGAGCAATAGTCAATGGTATTGTCTTACAGTTTATAAGTCTATAGACTTAGAGTTTGAAGGCCAGGGCTGTTTGGTCCATTACAGAACACGGAGCCGTACATGGAGTAGACGGAGAGGTGTCGCGTCCTTGGGGTCACACCGCCGCAGAGGGGGTGACCGAAGCTGCCTGGGAGAAGCCACTTTGAGGGATAGTAGAGCAGTTGATATTCCTGGGGTGTTCTATCTGGTGTACGTGGGTGTCGGGGGTTTGTTTTCAGGGGGGTTTGCCTCTTGTTCTGTCTGGCTGTAGTGTGAAACAGATGATGTTCCTCAATGGAAACAAGGTGTCTGGAATTGTTCAGCTCTGAGTGTCAGGGTGACTTGTTTGCTGTTGTGTTTTTCAGATGCAGAGGGACCAGCTGCACGCCAGAGGCTGACGATGGGAGGGGCAGGAAGAGCTTCCTAGCAAGGTGTGCTGGCTGCGGTGCAGGTGGGAACGTGTGACTGGTGTCTGTATGACCAGCTAATGGGTTCCTTTTTCTCCATTTTGAAGGCACAGAGCCCTGAGCAAAGCAGACCGTGGACACCGCAGCTGAGTCAGGCAAGAAGAGCGATGGTGAGTTACCTGAAGCAGCAGTTATTGTGTAGGTGTCTCATAGTCCACAAGCTAAAATCATCCCTTGCTGTTTGTGTATTACAGGTGATGCGCAAGCCTCCACCTGGCAGCGTGAGGTGACAGAGGCGGAGAGACTGAGTGGTACAGGTAAGGGAGGAGGAGTTTGGGGATCCCTGTGGGTGGCCTGCACTTTTGGGCGCTACCTGAGCGTGTATCTTTGGCTTTAATTGCAGGTGCTGCATGGCTCAGAAAAGGAGAAGCTTTGTGTCTACGAGCAGTCTGAGAAGGGTGAGGAGGTTGTTGGGTTTGGGGTGTAAGGGCAAAGACTAATCTGGCAACTCGGTCGAGTGTTTGCCTTTGATTTTGCAGGTTCTGTCCAGTCCGCCTTTGGAACGGGAAGGGCGTTTGAGGTGAGCTGGGCAGTAGGGTGAGGGAGCGTGGGGTTCATTTCTCACCTGCACAACATTGAATTTTGTGTCTCCTGTCGCCTCAGGTTCCCTGGGTGATGACAGCTGCAGTATCTGCCGTTGGATTCAGCTTGGAGCAGGTGAGCGGAAGGCCGTGGTGTTTTCACACACAGGTGCGTGTCGTGCAAGGCAGTAGCATCGGCCAGCACCATGCAGACCGTTGGCTGGCAGCGTCTTAGTTTCCCGTTTGGTTTTCTTGCAGATGGCGACGAGGTCCCCGGTGAGGGCAGGAGCCTGCCAGACAACCGATGGCGTTGGGCTTTTTCTGTCGGACGGCTTCAGACCTCTGGCTCTCTGAAAGCTAAGTTGAGGGAGCAGGGCTGGGATGGGGAAGGGAAGAAGGTTGGCAATAGAAGGCAGGTGTTTTAAAGGTAGTGTAGGGGAGAGGGCTGTGCAGAAAGGGGCAGATAGAGGATTGATTTTTGTGGTGGTGGTGGTGGTGGGTGGTTGTTGGTGGGTTTTTTTCAGCCCAATGCTAGCGAGTGCCAGGCAGGGCAGTTCCAGCATGTGTCTGTGTCGTTGCGTGGTTTATGTAGTCTGTCTGCTGTGTCTCGGACCTTCCTTGGGTCTCGATCTCTTCTTTACTTGAAAGGCACACAGGATGTGCCTCAGGCATCATCTGTGGGGTCTCCAATGCCTGTACTCATCAGTACACCACTAATTGGGCACCGCTTCTCTTGCATGTCGATCTTAAAGCGTGCATCGGTCTCATCTCTTGGAAGTTTCTGATCGGTCATCTTTCGGGGTAGCATTGCAGCCCACATCAGCATCCCTGATGATCAGTATCTCATTGTCTTGGATCCCCGTTCTGGGACTCGCTTCCGCGCATCCTCAATGTCTTTAGGTCTTTAAGTGAGGCTTCTTTCACGTGCATCTTCCCAGTTGTGGCCGCATCTCTTTGTAACGGCCCACGGTCTTGTGCTTTTCCAGGGCTGCCGTAGCTTCTTTGCAGCCCCCTAGGTCTTGTTGCCCGATGGCATCTTTGGTGAGGGAGTCGTTCTTCTTAGAGTTTCATTTTGTCTCTTGTTGTGTTGTCGGTCCGTGTGCTGTGTTGGTCTGTGCATGTCTGTGTGGTTGGAGCTGCTCGGCCTGTAGCACAGGAGCAATAGTCAATGGTATTGTCTTACAGTTTATAAGTCTATAGACTTAGAGTTTGAAGGCCAGGGCTGTTTGGTCCATTACAGAACACGGAGCCGTACATGGAGTAGACGGAGAGGTGTCGCGTCCTTGGGGTCACACCGCCGCAGAGGGGGTGACCGAAGCTGCCTGGGAGAAGCCACTTTGAGGGATAGTAGAGCAGTTGATATTCCTGGGGTGTTCTATCTGGTGTACGTGGGTGTCGGGGGTTTGTTTTCAGGGGGGTTTGCCTCTTGTTCTGTCTGGCTGTAGTGTGAAACAGATGATGTTCCTCAATGGAAACAAGGTGTCTGGAATTGTTCAGCTCTGAGTGTCAGGGTGACTTGTTTGCTGTTGTGTTTTTCAGATGCAGAGGGACCAGCTGCACGCCAGAGGCTGACGATGGGAGGGGCAGGAAGAGCTTCCTAGCAAGGTGTGCTGGCTGCGGTGCAGGTGGGAACGTGTGACTGGTGTCTGTATGACCAGCTAATGGGTTCCTTTTTCTCCATTTTGAAGGCACAGAGCCCTGAGCAAAGCAGACCGTGGACACCGCAGCTGAGTCAGGCAAGAAGAGCGATGGTGAGTTACCTGAAGCAGCAGTTATTGTGTAGGTGTCTCATAGTCCACAAGCTAAAATCATCCCTTGCTGTTTGTGTATTACAGGTGATGCGCAAGCCTCCACCTGGCAGCGTGAGGTGACAGAGGCGGAGAGACTGAGTGGTACAGGTAAGGGAGGAGGAGTTTGGGGATCCCTGTGGGTGGCCTGCACTTTTGGGCGCTACCTGAGCGTGTATCTTTGGCTTTAATTGCAGGTGCTGCATGGCTCAGAAAAGGAGAAGCTTTGTGTCTACGAGCAGTCTGAGAAGGGTGAGGAGGTTGTTGGGTTTGGGGTGTAAGGGCAAAGACTAATCTGGCAACTCGGTCGAGTGTTTGCCTTTGATTTTGCAGGTTCTGTCCAGTCCGCCTTTGGAACGGGAAGGGCGTTTGAGGTGAGCTGGGCAGTAGGGTGAGGGAGCGTGGGGTTCATTTCTCACCTGCACAACATTGAATTTTGTGTCTCCTGTCGCCTCAGGTTCCCTGGGTGATGACAGCTGCAGTATCTGCCGTTGGATTCAGCTTGGAGCAGGTGAGCGGAAGGCCGTGGTGTTTTCACACACAGGTGCGTGTCGTGCAAGGCAGTAGCATCGGCCAGCACCATGCAGACCGTTGGCTGGCAGCGTCTTAGTTTCCCGTTTGGTTTTCTTGCAGATGGCGACGAGGTCCCCGGTGAGGGCAGGATCCTGCCAGACAACCGATGGCGTTGGGCTTTTTCTGTCGGACGGCTTCAGACCTCTGGCTCTCTGAAAGCTAAGTTGAGGGAGCAGGGCTGGGATGGGGAAGGGAAGAAGGTTGGCAATAGAAGGCAGGTGTTTTAAAGGTAGTGTAGGGGAGAGGGCTGTGCAGAAAGGGGCAGATAGAGGATTGATTTTTGTGGTGGTGGTGGTGGTGGGTGGTTGTTGGTGGGTTTTTTTCAGCCCAATGCTAGCGAGTGCCAGGCAGGGCAGTTCCAGCATGTGTCTGTGTCGTTGCGTGGTTTATGTAGTCTGTCTGCTGTGTCTCGGACCTTCCTTGGGTCTCGATCTCTTCTTTACTTGAAAGGCACACAGGATGTGCCTCAGGCATCATCTGTGGGGTCTCCAATGCCTGTACTCATCAGTACACCACTAATTGGGCACCGCTTCTCTTGCATGTCGATCTTAAAGCGTGCATCGGTCTCATCTCTTGGAAGTTTCTGATCGGTCATCTTTCGGGGTAGCATTGCAGCCCACATCAGCATCCCTGATGATCAGTATCTCATTGTCTTGGATCCCCGTTCTGGGACTCGCTTCCGCGCATCCTCAATGTCTTTAGGTCTTTAAGTGAGGCTTCTTTCACGTGCATCTTCCCAGTTGTGGCCGCATCTCTTTGTAACGGCCCACGGTCTTGTGCTTTTCCAGGGCTGCCGTAGCTTCTTTGCAGCCCCCTAGGTCTTGTTGCCCAATGGCATCTTTGGTGAGGGAGTCGTTCTTCTTAGAGTTTCATTTTGTCTCTTGTTGTGTTGTCGGTCCGTGTGCTGTGTTGGTCTGTGCATGTCTGTGTGGTTGGAGCTGCTCGGCCTGTAGCACAGGAGCAATAGTCAATGGTATTGTCTTACAGTTTATAAGTCTATAGACTTAGAGTTTGAAGGCCAGGGCTGTTTGGTCCATTACAGAACACGGAGCCGTACATGGAGTAGACGGAGAGGTGTCGCGTCCTTGGGGTCACACCGCCGCAGAGGGGGTGACCGAAGCTGCCTGGGAGAAGCCACTTTGAGGGATAGTAGAGCAGTTGATATTCCTGGGGTGTTCTATCTGGTGTACGTGGGTGTCGGGGGTTTGTTTTCAGGGGGGTTTGCCTCTTGTTCTGTCTGGCTGTAGTGTGAAACAGATGATGTTCCTCAATGGAAACAAGGTGTCTGGAATTGTTCAGCTCTGAGTGTCAGGGTGACTTGTTTGCTGTTGTGTTTTTCAGATGCAGAGGGACCAGCTGCATGCAGAAGGGTGATGATGCAGAGCCGGGCAGGTGAGTCCTGCCTGCATGCCAGTGAGCATGTTATGTAGTGCCATCCAACCAGCGAGCGTGTTATGTTGTGTGATCTCATGGCAGTGAGCGTGTTTCCATGCCATGCCAGTGATAATGTTTTATGTTATGGGTCATGTTCTGCTATGTTACGCCATGCCAGTGAGCATGTTATGTTTTGTTATGTTATGGGTCATGTTCTATGTTATGCCATGCCAGTGGGCATGTTATGGGTCATGTACTGCTATGTTATGCCATGCTAGCGACCACATTAAGGGTCATGTTATGGGTTATGTTATGGGTCACATTCATGCTATGTTGTGCCATGCCAGCGGGCATGTTATTGGTTATGTTATGGGTTATGTTCTATGTTACGCCATGCCAGTGGGCATGTTATTGGTTATGTTCTGTTACACCATGCCAGCGAGCATGTTATGGGTTATATTATGGATAATGTTCTATGTTATGCCATGCCAGTGACCATGTTTATGTTATGGGTGACATTGATGCTATGTTATGCCATGCTAGTGATCATGTTATGGGTCTTGGGGGAAGGGGAGGTGTCTTCATTTCCCTTTGTTTCCATTGAGGTTGTAGGTGCAGTGGAGTTGTCTGTTTTTAAAGCATTAAAACAATTTTAGAATAAAAAAAGCAGGTTAGGGGATAAGTGTTTTCCCTGCTGGACTTCCTCCCCTCCACGCCCTGGCTGGTCTGTGAGGTTATGTTCATCACCAAGGGTTGGATGCAGGCTGAGCCAGGCTGGGTGTTTTGCAGGCAGGGTCAATTTTTGTATGCCTTGGGGTCACTGTTAAGGAGGAGCCCTGTGGGCGGGTGTGTGGCAGAATGTGTGGGCTTAGAGTGAGGAGTGTTCTTGAGCAGTGGGGATTTGCTTGGGGGGGGTGAGGTTTGGTGTGTGATTAGCTTTGTTGTATGTAGATTGGCTCAGAGTGAGGGTTGGGTGTGTGGTGGGGTTGAGGTTGGGGGTTTGATGTACTAATGGTTTTGGTTTTCAGGTCATTTTTAAAAAATAAAATAGAAAAAAAAAAACCCCAGTCGGGGGAATTTTTTTTTTCCCCCGACTGGGTTTTTTTTTTTTTCCCCGGTCCCGGCCGGTCTGCGAGGCGATGTTCATCGCCAAGGTTTGGGTGCAGACCGATCCAGGACCGGGGTTTTTGCAGGCAGGGCCAATTTTTGTGGTTCCCGGGAACACCGTTCCTGGTGAGCCCAGTGCGAGGTTTGGACTGTATGGATTGGGCTCAGCGTGAGGGTTGGGTGTGGAGGGGGTGGGGGCTGTGAGTGGGGGGCATTGAGGTTGGGGGGGTTGATGCACTAATGGTTTAGCTTTTCAGTTTTATTTTAATGCTTAAAAATGACAAAAAAAAAAAAAAAAAAAACGAGTAGGGGGATTTTTTTTTTTTTCCCCTTGACTGGGTTGGTTTTTTTGGTTCTGTGTGTGTTGTGGTTGTGGTTTTTTTTTTTCCTGGTCCGGGCTGGTCTGCGAGGCAATGTTCATCACCAAGGTTTGCATGCAGACTGAGCAGGGACTGGTGATTTTGCAGGCAGGGCCAGTTATTGGGGGTCACGGGAATGGTGTTCCTGGGGACTCCTATTGCAGTGTGGAACGGAGATCAGAAAAAGGGTGCTGGAACAATGTGTTAGCTGTTGCATGTCCCCCCTCTCGGTCTGTCCCCCCTCTCGGTCTGTCCCCCCTCTCGGTCTCTTGCCCATTAGGGGAAAATGGGAAGGAAAAAAAATTTTCCTCCCCGTTTCCCCTGAAAACTTATTATTTTTATTCTTTTAATTAAACTGTATAAAAATTACTATTCTCAATAAATATACAAAGCTGTACTACCACCTGAACTCATTAAGTACATAATTACTGTTAATTGGTTAAATAACCAATTAATTATGCAAATTAGGTAAAAATTTTTTTCGCCACCACCTGAACAAAAATAAAATCACAACAAAACTACACACAAATACAACCAAACCAAAATTAAACACAACTCTACACCACAATAAGACCAATAATACAAAATAAAAAAGAAATAAAAAAAATTCTCCAAACAAAACCTAACAAGCAACATAAATACAAACAAACCACATTCCATCACCACAAACAAACCAACAAAAGACATCTGAAATCACACACGGTAAAATAGAACAAACATAAACAACATACAAAAAAGCCAACCACAATAACACAAACACCAAACAAAAAAACCTATCACAAAACAATAACAAAACAAACAACCATCAAAACACTGCAACAGTACAACACAAGCAAATAAATACACATAAACATTGAAAACCACTCACAGTCACAAACACACATTACAGTACATGTACATAACCACACTACATGAATACACAAATGAAACACCACTCCACAATACAACCTATAAAGAAACATATAAAAACAGCAAACCAATACCAAACAATCAAAAAAACCTAAAACACATTAAAAGAAGCAACACTAACACCACAAACAACAACATACTACACCTAACAACACATGAAAACACAACCACACAGTAACAATTTACACAACAAATTTCAATACATGTACCATAAAAAACACCTATGCTAAAAAAGTACAAAAAACTTAAAATGCCATGCAACACAAAGAAACTACACAAACAAACTACATTAACAACTGTAAACCACACAACCACTACAAAACAACAAAAGCAACCACATCACAAAAATAAAAACCCAAATAATTAAACAACACAACCATGACAAAAAAACGCTAAATCAAACAGAGAAAACCACTCTTAAATTAACAAATGTCAAAACACATAAACAATGTCAAAAAAACACCAACTCCTTACATTACTCCACAACTATAAAAAACACAACAAAACTAATATCATGCACAAACACGAAACAGTAACACAGGAAAGGAACAAAACAAAAGTCCAAGTCACAACAACAATAAAATATAAATGTTTTGTATATGTAGTGTGTGTTATCAGGCTCACACACACAAAAACATAACAAAGCAATAACATAGAAACACTATTAAAATGCACTGCAATAACACATACTAGAAAATCACACAACATATTATCAAAAATCAAATCCACAAAAAAAAGCTCACAGGCAAAACAGGAAAACTGGAATAAAACTTATCACACAAAAAACAACACCTAATACAAAAAGCACACACACAACATACTACAACAAAATAATACACTAAAATCAGGGTTTACAGTTAGGGGGTTAGGGTTAGGGCCATTAAGGGTTGGGGTTAGGGTTAGGGTTAGGGGTTAGGGTTAGGGGTTAGGGTTAGGGTTAGGGACCATTAGGGTGAGGGTTAGGGTGAGGATTAGGGTTAGGGGTTAGGGTTAGGGGTTAGGGGTTAGGGTTAGGGGTTAGGGTTAGGGTTAGGGTTAGGGCCGTTAGGGTTAGGGTTAGGGCCGTTAGGGTTAGGGCCGTTAGGGTTAGGGCCATTAGGGTTAGGGCCATTAGGGTTAGGGCCATTAGGGTTAGGGTTAGGGCCAATAGGGTTAGGGTTAGGGGAGCCATTAGGGTTAGGGGAGCCATTAGGGTTAGGGGTTAGGGGTTAGGGGTTAGGGTTAGGGGTTAGGGTTAGGGGTTAGGGGTTAGGGTTAGGGGTTAGGGGTTAGGGGTTGGGGTTAGGGTTAGGGTTAGGGTTAGGGTTAGGGTTAGGGTTAGGGTTAGGGTTAGGGTTAGGGTTAGGGTTAGGGTTAGGGTTAGGGTTAGGGTTAGGGTTAGGGTTAGGGTTAGGGTTAGGGTTAGGGTTAGGGTTAGGGTTAGGGTTAGGGTTAGGGTTAGGGTTAGGGTTAGGGTTAGGGTTAGGGTTAGGGTTAGGGTTAGGGTTAGGGTTAGGGTTAGGGTTAGGGTTAGGGTTAGGGTTAGGGTTAGGGTTAGGGTTAGGGTTAGGGTTAGGGTTAGGGTTAGGGTTAGGGTTAGGGTTAGGGTTAGGGTTAGGGTTAGGGTTAGGGTTAGGGTTAGGGTTAGGGTTAGGGTTAGGGTTAGGGTTAGGGTTAGGGTTAGGGTTAGGGTTAGGGTTAGGGTTAGGGTTAGGGTTAGGGTTAGGGTTAGGGTTAGGGTTAGGGTTAGGGTTAGGGTTAGGGTTAGGGTTAGGGTTAGGGTTAGGGTTAGGGTTAGGGTTAGGGTTAGGGTTAGGGTTAGGGTTAGGGTTAGGGTTAGGGTTAGGGTTAGGGTTAGGGTTAGGGTTAGGGTTAGGGTTAGGGTTAGGGTTAGGGTTAGGGTTAGGGTTAGGGTTAGGGTTAGGGTTAGGGTTAGGGTTAGGGTTAGGGTTAGGGTTAGGGTTAGGGTTAGGGTTAGGGTTAGGGTTAGGGTTAGGGTTAGGGTTAGGGTTAGGGTTAGGGTTAGGGTTAGGGTTAGGGTTAGGGTTAGGGTTAGGGTTAGGGTTAGGGTTAGGGTTAGGGTTAGGGTTAGGGTTAGGGTTAGGGTTAGGGTTAGGGTTAGGGTTAGGGTTAGGGTTAGGGTTAGGGTTAGGGTTAGGGTTAGGGTTAGGGTTAGGGTTAGGGTTAGGGTTAGGGTTAGGGTTAGGGTTAGGGTTAGGGTTAGGGTTAGGGTTAGGGTTAGGGTTAGGGTTAGGGTTAGGGTTAGGGTTAGGGTTAGGGTTAGGGTTAGGGTTAGGGTTAGGGTTAGGGTTAGGGTTAGGGTTAGGGTTAGGGTTAGGGTTAGGGTTAGGGTTAGGGTTAGGGTTAGGGTTAGGGTTAGGGTTAGGGTTAGGGTTAGGGTTAGGGTTAGGGTTAGGGTTAGGGTTAGGGTTAGGGTTAGGGTTAGGGTTAGGGTTAGGGTTAGGGTTAGGGTTAGGGTTAGGGTTAGGGTTAGGGTTAGGGTTAGGGTTAGGGTTAGGGTTAGGGTTAGGGTTAGGGTTAGGGTTAGGGTTAGGGTTAGGGTTAGGGTTAGGGTTAGGGTTAGGGTTAGGGTTAGGGTTAGGGTTAGGGTTAGGGTTAGGGTTAGGGTTAGGGTTAGGGTTAGGGTTAGGGTTAGGGTTAGGGTTAGGGTTAGGGTTAGGGTTAGGGTTAGGGTTAGGGTTAGGGTTAGGGTTAGGGTTAGGGTTAGGGTTAGGGTTAGGGTTAGGGTTAGGGTTAGGGTTAGGGTTAGGGTTAGGGTTAGGGTTAGGGTTAGGGTTAGGGTTAGGGTTAGGGTTAGGGTTAGGGTTAGGGTTAGGGTTAGGGTTAGGGTTAGGGTTAGGGTTAGGGTTAGGGTTAGGGTTAGGGTTAGGGTTAGGGTTAGGGTTAGGGTTAGGGTTAGGGTTAGGGTTAGGGTTAGGGTTAGGGTTAGGGTTAGGGTTAGGGTTAGGGTTAGGGTTAGGGTTAGGGTTAGGGTTAGGGTTAGGGTTAGGGTTAGGGTTAGGGTTAGGGTTAGGGTTAGGGTTAGGGTTAGGGTTAGGGTTAGGGTTAGGGTTAGGGTTAGGGTTAGGGTTAGGGTTAGGGTTAGGGTTAGGGTTAGGGTTAGGGTTAGGGTTAGGGTTAGGGTTAGGGTTAGGGTTAGGGTTAGGGTTAGGGTTAGGGTTAGGGTTAGGGTTAGGGTTAGGGTTAGGGTTAGGGTTAGGGTTAGGGTTAGGGTTAGGGTTAGGGTTAGGGTTAGGGTTAGGGTTAGGGTTAGGGTTAGGGTTAGGGTTAGGGTTAGGGTTAGGGTTAGGGTTAGGGTTAGGGTTAGGGTTAGGGTTAGGGTTAGGGTTAGGGTTAGGGTTAGGGTTAGGGTTAGGGTTAGGGTTAGGGTTAGGGTTAGGGTTAGGGTTAGGGTTAGGGTTAGGGTTAGGGTTAGGGTTAGGGTTAGGGTTAGGGTTAGGGTTAGGGTTAGGGTTAGGGTTAGGGTTAGGGTTAGGGTTAGGGTTAGGGTTAGGGTTAGGGTTAGGGTTAGGGTTAGGGTTAGGGTTAGGGTTAGGGTTAGGGTTAGGGTTAGGGTTAGGGTTAGGGTTCGGGTTAGGGTTAGGGTTAGGGTTAGGGTTAGGGTTAGGGTTAGGGTTAGGGTTAGGGTTAGGGTTAGGGTTAGGGTTAGGGTTAGGGTTAGGGTTAGGGTTAGGGTTAGGGTTAGGGTTAGGGTTAGGGTTAGGGTTAGGGTTAGGGTTAGGGTTAGGGTTAGGGTTAGGGTTAGGGTTAGGGTTAGGGTTAGGGTTAGGGTTAGGGTTAGGGTTAGGGTTAGGGTTAGGGTTAGGGTTAGGGTTAGGGTTAGGGTTAGGGTTAGGGTTAGGGTTAGGGTTAGGGTTAGGGTTAGGGTTAGGGTTAGGGTTAGGGTTAGGGTTAGGGTTAGGGTTAGGGTTAGGGTTAGGGTTAGGGTTAGGGTTAGGGTTAGGGTTAGGGTTAGGGTTAGGGTTAGGGTTAGGGTTAGGGTTAGGGTTAGGGTTAGGGTTAGGGTTAGGGTTAGGGTTAGGGTTAGGGTTAGGGTTAGGGTTAGGGTTAGGGTTAGGGTTAGGGTTAGGGTTAGGGTTAGGGTTAGGGTTAGGGTTAGGGTTAGGGTTAGGGTTAGGGTTAGGGTTAGGGTTAGGGTTAGGGTTAGGGTTAGGGTTAGGGTTAGGGTTAGGGTTAGGGTTAGGGTTAGGGTTAGGGTTAGGGTTAGGGTTAGGGTTAGGGTTAGGGTTAGGGTTAGGGTTAGGGTTAGGGTTAGGGTTAGGGTTAGGGTTAGGGTTAGGGTTAGGGTTAGGGTTAGGGTTAGGGTTAGGGTTAGGGTTAGGGTTAGGGTTAGGGTTAGGGTTAGGGTTAGGGTTAGGGTTAGGGTTAGGGTTAGGGTTAGGGTTAGGGTTAGGGTTAGGGTTAGGGTTAGGGTTAGGGTTAGGGTTAGGGTTAGGGTTAGGGTTAGGGTTAGGGTTAGGGTTAGGGTTAGGGTTAGGGTTAGGGTTAGGGTTAGGGTTAGGGTTAGGGTTAGGGTTAGGGTTAGGGTTAGGGTTAGGGTTAGGGTTAGGGTTAGGGTTAGGGTTAGGGTTAGGGTTAGGGTTAGGGTTAGGGTTAGGGTTAGGGTTAGGGTTAGGGTTAGGGTTAGGGTTAGGGTTAGGGTTAGGGTTAGGGTTAGGGTTAGGGTTAGGGTTAGGGTTAGGGTTAGGGTTAGGGTTAGGGTTAGGGTTAGGGTTAGGGTTAGGGTTAGGGTTAGGGTTAGGGTTAGGGTTAGGGTTAGGGTTAGGGTTAGGGTTAGGGTTAGGGTTAGGGTTAGGGTTAGGGTTAGGGTTAGGGTTAGGGTTAGGGTTAGGGTTAGGGTTAGGGTTAGGGTTAGGGTTAGGGTTAGGGTTAGGGTTAGGGTTAGGGTTAGGGTTAGGGTTAGGGTTAGGGTTAGGGTTAGGGTTAGGGTTAGGGTTAGGGTTAGGGTTAGGGTTAGGGTTAGGGTTAGGGTTAGGGTTAGGGTTAGGGTTAGGGTTAGGGTTAGGGTTAGGGTTAGGGTTAGGGTTAGGGTTAGGGTTAGGGTTAGGGTTAGGGTTAGGGTTAGGGTTAGGGTTAGGGTTAGGGTTAGGGTTAGGGTTAGGGTTAGGGTTAGGGTTAGGGTTAGGGTTAGGGTTAGGGTTAGGGTTAGGGTTAGGGTTAGGGTTAGGGTTAGGGTTAGGGTTAGGGTTAGGGTTAGGGTTAGGGTTAGGGTTAGGGTTAGGGTTAGGGTTAGGGTTAGGGTTAGGGTTAGGGTTAGGGTTAGGGTTAGGGTTAGGGTTAGGGTTAGGGTTAGGGTTAGGGTTAGGGTTAGGGTTAGGGTTAGGGTTAGGGTTAGGGTTAGGGTTAGGGTTAGGGTTAGGGTTAGGGTTAGGGTTAGGGTTAGGGTTAGGGTTAGGGTTAGGGTTAGGGTTAGGGTTAGGGTTAGGGTTAGGGTTAGGGTTAGGGTTAGGGTTAGGGTTAGGGTTAGGGTTAGGGTTAGGGTTAGGGTTAGGGTTAGGGTTAGGGTTAGGGTTAGGGTTAGGGTTAGGGTTAGGGTTAGGGTTAGGGTTAGGGTTAGGGTTAGGGTTAGGGTTAGGGTTAGGGTTAGGGTTAGGGTTAGGGTTAGGGTTAGGGTTAGGGTTAGGGTTAGGGTTAGGGTTAGGGTTAGGGTTAGGGTTAGGGTTAGGGTTAGGGTTAGGGTTAGGGTTAGGGTTAGGGTTAGGGTTAGGGTTAGGGTTAGGGTTAGGGTTAGGGTTAGGGTTAGGGTTAGGGTTAGGGTTAGGGTTAGGGTTAGGGTTAGGGTTAGGGTTAGGGTTAGGGTTAGGGTTAGGGTTAGGGTTAGGGTTAGGGTTAGGGTTAGGGTTAGGGTTAGGGTTAGGGTTAGGGTTAGGGTTAGGGTTAGGGTTAGGGTTAGGGTTAGGGTTAGGGTTAGGGTTAGGGTTAGGGTTAGGGTTAGGGTTAGGGTTAGGGTTAGGGTTAGGGTTAGGGTTAGGGTTAGGGTTAGGGTTAGGGTTAGGGTTAGGGTTAGGGTTAGGGTTAGGGTTAGGGTTAGGGTTAGGGTTAGGGTTAGGGTTAGGGTTAGGGTTAGGGTTAGGGTTAGGGTTAGGGTTAGGGTTAGGGTTAGGGTTAGGGTTAGGGTTAGGGTTAGGGTTAGGGTTAGGGTTAGGGTTAGGGTTAGGGTTAGGGTTAGGGTTAGGGTTAGGGTTAGGGTTAGGGTTAGGGTTAGGGTTAGGGTTAGGGTTAGGGTTAGGGTTAGGGTTAGGGTTAGGGTTAGGGTTAGGGTTAGGGTTAGGGTTAGGGTTAGGGTTAGGGTTAGGGTTAGGGTTAGGGTTAGGGTTAGGGTTAGGGTTAGGGTTAGGGTTAGGGTTAGGGTTAGGGTTAGGGTTAGGGTTAGGGTTAGGGTTAGGGTTAGGGTTAGGGTTAGGGTTAGGGTTAGGGTTAGGGTTAGGGTTAGGGTTAGGGTTAGGGTTAGGGTTAGGGTTAGGGTTAGGGTTAGGGTTAGGGTTAGGGTTAGGGTTAGGGTTAGGGTTAGGGTTAGGGTTAGGGTTAGGGTTAGGGTTAGGGTTAGGGTTAGGGTTAGGGTTAGGGTTAGGGTTAGGGTTAGGGTTAGGGTTAGGGTTAGGGTTAGGGTTAGGGTTAGGGTTAGGGTTAGGGTTAGGGTTAGGGTTAGGGTTAGGGTTAGGGTTAGGGTTAGGGTTAGGGTTAGGGTTAGGGTTAGGGTTAGGGTTAGGGTTAGGGTTAGGGTTAGGGTTAGGGTTAGGGTTAGGGTTAGGGTTAGGGTTAGGGTTAGGGTTAGGGTTAGGGTTAGGGTTAGGGTTAGGGTTAGGGTTAGGGTTAGGGTTAGGGTTAGGGTTAGGGTTAGGGTTAGGGTTAGGGTTAGGGTTAGGGTTAGGGTTAGGGTTAGGGTTAGGGTTAGGGTTAGGGTTAGGGTTAGGGTTAGGGTTAGGGTTAGGGTTAGGGTTAGGGTTAGGGTTAGGGTTAGGGTTAGGGTTAGGGTTAGGGTTAGGGTTAGGGTTAGGGTTAGGGTTAGGGTTAGGGTTAGGGTTAGGGTTAGGGTTAGGGTTAGGGTTAGGGTTAGGGTTAGGGTTAGGGTTAGGGTTAGGGTTAGGGTTAGGGTTAGGGTTAGGGTTAGGGTTAGGGTTAGGGTTAGGGTTAGGGTTAGGGTTAGGGTTAGGGTTAGGGTTAGGGTTAGGGTTAGGGTTAGGGTTAGGGTTAGGGTTAGGGTTAGGGTTAGGGTTAGGGTTAGGGTTAGGGTTAGGGTTAGGGTTAGGGTTAGGGTTAGGGTTAGGGTTAGGGTTAGGGTTAGGGTTAGGGTTAGGGTTAGGGTTAGGGTTAGGGTTAGGGTTAGGGTTAGGGTTAGGGTTAGGGTTAGGGTTAGGGTTAGGGTTAGGGTTAGGGTTAGGGTTAGGGTTAGGGTTAGGGTTAGGGTTAGGGTTAGGGTTAGGGTTAGGGTTAGGGTTAGGGTTAGGGTTAGGGTTAGGGTTAGGGTTAGGGTTAGGGTTAGGGTTAGGGTTAGGGTTAGGGTTAGGGTTAGGGTTAGGGTTAGGGTTAGGGTTAGGGTTAGGGTTAGGGTTAGGGTTAGGGTTAGGGTTAGGGTTAGGGTTAGGGTTAGGGTTAGGGTTAGGGTTAGGGTTAGGGTTAGGGTTAGGGTTAGGGTTAGGGTTAGGGTTAGGGTTAGGGTTAGGGTTAGGGTTAGGGTTAGGGTTAGGGTTAGGGTTAGGGTTAGGGTTAGGGTTAGGGTTAGGGTTAGGGTTAGGGTTAGGGTTAGGGTTAGGGTTAGGGTTAGGGTTAGGGTTAGGGTTAGGGTTAGGGTTAGGGTTAGGGTTAGGGTTAGGGTTAGGGTTAGGGTTAGGGTTAGGGTTAGGGTTAGGGTTAGGGTTAGGGTTAGGGTTAGGGTTAGGGTTAGGGTTAGGGTTAGGGTTAGGGTTAGGGTTAGGGTTAGGGTTAGGGTTAGGGTTAGGGTTAGGGTTAGGGTTAGGGTTAGGGTTAGGGTTAGGGTTAGGGTTAGGGTTAGGGTTAGGGTTAGGGTTAGGGTTAGGGTTAGGGTTAGGGTTAGGGTTAGGGTTAGGGTTAGGGTTAGGGTTAGGGTTAGGGTTAGGGTTAGGGTTAGGGTTAGGGTTAGGGTTAGGGTTAGGGTTAGGGTTAGGGTTAGGGTTAGGGTTAGGGTTAGGGTTAGGGTTAGGGTTAGGGTTAGGGTTAGGGTTAGGGTTAGGGTTAGGGTTAGGGTTAGGGTTAGGGTTAGGGTTAGGGTTAGGGTTAGGGTTAGGGTTAGGGTTAGGGTTAGGGTTAGGGTTAGGGTTAGGGTTAGGGTTAGGGTTAGGGTTAGGGTTAGGGTTAGGGTTAGGGTTAGGGTTAGGGTTAGGGTTAGGGTTAGGGTTAGGGTTAGGGTTAGGGTTAGGGTTAGGGTTAGGGTTAGGGTTAGGGTTAGGGTTAGGGTTAGGGTTAGGGTTAGGGTTAGGGTTAGGGTTAGGGTTAGGGTTAGGGTTAGAGGGTTAGGGTTAGGGTTAGGGTTAGGGTTAGGGTTAGGGTTAGGGTTAGGGTTAGGGTTAGGGTTAGGGTTAGGGTTAGGGTTAGGGTTAGGGTTAGGGTTAGGGTTAGGGTTAGGGTTAGGGTTAGGGTTAGGGTTAGGGTTAGGGTTAGGGTTAGGGTTAGGGTTAGGGTTAGGGTTAGGGTTAGGGTTAGGGTTAGGGTTAGGGTTAGGGTTAGGGTTAGGGTTAGGGTTAGGGTTAGGGTTAGGGTTAGGGTTAGGGTTAGGGTTAGGGTTAGGGTTAGGGTTAGGGTTAGGGTTAGGGTTAGGGTTAGGGTTAGGGTTAGGGTTAGGGTTAGGGTTAGGGTTAGGGTTAGGGTTAGGGTTAGGGTTAGGGTTAGGGTTAGGGTTAGGGTTAGGGTTAGGGTTAGGGTTAGGGTTAGGGTTAGGGTTAGGGTTAGGGTTAGGGTTAGGGTTAGGGTTAGGGTTAGGGTTAGGGTTAGGGTTAGGGTTAGGGTTAGGGTTAGGGTTAGGGTTAGGGTTAGGGTTAGGGTTAGGGTTAGGGTTAGGGTTAGGGTTAGGGTTAGGGTTAGGGTTAGGGTTAGGGTTAGGGTTAGGGTTAGGGTTAGGGTTAGGGTTAGGGTTAGGGTTAGGGTTAGGGTTAGGGTTAGGGTTAGGGTTAGGGTTAGGGTTAGGGTTAGGGTTAGGGTTAGGGTTAGGGTTAGGGTTAGGGTTAGGGTTAGGGTTAGGGTTAGGGTTAGGGTTAGGGTTAGGGTTAGGGTTAGGGTTAGGGTTAGGGTTAGGGTTAGGGTTAGGGTTAGGGTTAGGGTTAGGGTTAGAGGGTTAGGGTTAGGGTTAGGGTTAGGGTTAGGGTTAGGGTTAGGGTTAGGGTTAGGGTTAGGGTTAGGGTTAGGGTTAGGGTTAGGGTTAGGGTTAGGGTTAGGGTTAGGGTTAGGGTTAGGGTTAGGGTTAGGGTTAGGGTTAGGGTTAGGGTTAGGGTTAGGGTTAGGGTTAGGGTTAGGGTTAGGGTTAGGGTTAGGGTTAGGGTTAGGGTTAGGGTTAGGGTTAGGGTTAGGGTTAGGGTTAGGGTTAGGGTTAGGGTTAGGGTTAGGGTTAGGGTTAGGGTTAGGGTTAGGGTTAGGGTTAGGGTTAGGGTTAGGGTTAGGGTTAGGGTTAGGGTTAGGGTTAGGGTTAGGGTTAGGGTTAGGGTTAGGGTTAGGGTTAGGGTTAGGGTTAGGGTTAGGGTTAGGGTTAGGGTTAGGGTTAGGGTTAGGGTTAGGGTTAGGGTTAGGGTTAGGGTTAGGGTTAGGGTTAGGGTTAGGGTTAGGGTTAGGGTTAGGGTTAGGGTTAGGGTTAGGGTTAGGGTTAGGGTTAGGGTTAGGGTTAGGGTTAGGGTTAGGGTTAGGGTTAGGGTTAGGGTTAGGGTTAGGGTTAGGGTTAGGGTTAGGGTTAGGGTTAGGGTTAGGGTTAGGGTTAGGGTTAGGGTTAGGGTTAGGGTTAGGGTTAGGGTTAGGGTTAGGGTTAGGGTTAGGGTTAGGGTTAGGGTTAGGGTTAGGGTTAGGGTTAGGGTTAGGGTTAGGGTTAGGGTTAGGGTTAGGGTTAGGGTTAGGGTTAGGGTTAGGGTTAGGGTTAGGGTTAGGGTTAGGGTTAGGGTTAGGGTTAGGGTTAGGGTTAGGGTTAGGGTTAGGGTTAGGGTTAGGGTTAGGGTTAGGGTTAGGGTTAGGGTTAGGGTTAGGGTTAGGGTTAGGGTTAGGGTTAGGGTTAGGGTTAGGGTTAGGGTTAGGGTTAGGGTTAGGGTTAGGGTTAGGGTTAGGGTTAGGGTTAGGGTTAGGGTTAGGGTTAGGGTTAGGGTTAGGGTTAGGGTTAGGGTTAGGGTTAGGGTTAGGGTTAGGGTTAGGGTTAGGGTTAGGGTTAGGGTTAGGGTTAGGGTTAGGGTTAGGGTTAGGGTTAGGGTTAGGGTTAGGGTTAGGGTTAGGGTTAGGGTTAGGGTTAGGGTTAGGGTTAGGGTTAGGGTTAGGGTTAGGGTTAGGGTTAGGGTTAGGGTTAGGGTTAGGGTTAGGGTTAGGGTTAGGGTTAGGGTTAGGGTTAGGGTTAGGGTTAGGGTTAGGGTTAGGGTTAGGGTTAGGGTTAGGGTTAGGGTTAGGGTTAGGGTTAGGGTTAGGGTTAGGGTTAGGGTTAGGGTTAGGGTTAGGGTTAGGGTTAGGGTTAGGGTTAGGGTTAGGGTTAGGGTTAGGGTTAGGGTTAGGGTTAGGGTTAGGGTTAGGGTTAGGGTTAGGGTTAGGGTTAGGGTTAGGGTTAGGGTTAGGGTTAGGGTTAGGGTTAGGGTTAGGGTTAGGGTTAGGGTTAGGGTTAGGGTTAGGGTTAGGGTTAGGGTTAGGGTTAGGGTTAGGGTTAGGGTTAGGGTTAGGGTTAGGGTTAGGGTTAGGGTTAGGGTTAGGGTTAGGGTTAGGGTTAGGGTTAGGGTTAGGGTTAGGGTTAGGGTTAGGGTTAGGGTTAGGGTTAGGGTTAGGGTTAGGGTTAGGGTTAGGGTTAGGGTTAGGGTTAGGGTTAGGGTTAGGGTTAGGGTTAGGGTTAGGGTTAGGGTTAGGGTTAGGGTTAGGGTTAGGGTTAGGGTTAGGGTTAGGGTTAGGGTTAGGGTTAGGGTTAGGGTTAGGGTTAGGGTTAGGGTTAGGGTTAGGGTTAGGGTTAGGGTTAGGGTTAGGGTTAGGGTTAGGGTTAGGGTTAGGGTTAGGGTTAGGGTTAGGGTTAGGGTTAGGGTTAGGGTTAGGGTTAGGGTTAGGGTTAGGGTTAGGGTTAGGGTTAGGGTTAGGGTTAGGGTTAGGGTTAGGGTTAGGGTTAGGGTTAGGGTTAGGGTTAGGGTTAGGGTTAGGGTTAGGGTTAGGGTTAGGGTTAGGGTTAGGGTTAGGGTTAGGGTTAGGGTTAGGGTTAGGGTTAGGGTTAGGGTTAGGGTTAGGGTTAGGGTTAGGGTTAGGGTTAGGGTTAGGGTTAGGGTTAGGGTTAGGGTTAGGGTTAGGGTTAGGGTTAGGGTTAGGGTTAGGGTTAGGGTTAGGGTTAGGGTTAGGGTTAGGGTTAGGGTTAGGGTTAGGGTTAGGGTTAGGGTTAGGGTTAGGGTTAGGGTTAGGGTTAGGGTTAGGGTTAGGGTTAGGGTTAGGGTTAGGGTTAGGGTTAGGGTTAGGGTTAGGGTTAGGGTTAGGGTTAGGGTTAGGGTTAGGGTTAGGGTTAGGGTTAGGGTTAGGGTTAGGGTTAGGGTTAGGGTTAGGGTTAGGGTTAGGGTTAGGGTTAGGGTTAGGGTTAGGGTTAGGGTTAGGGTTAGGGTTAGGGTTAGGGTTAGGGTTAGGGTTAGGGTTAGGGTTAGGGTTAGGGTTAGGGTTAGGGTTAGGGTTAGGGTTAGGGTTAGGGTTAGGGTTAGGGTTAGGGTTAGGGTTAGGGTTAGGGTTAGGGTTAGGGTTAGGGTTAGGGTTAGGGTTAGGGTTAGGGTTAGGGTTAGGGTTAGGGTTAGGGTTAGGGTTAGGGTTAGGGTTAGGGTTAGGGTTAGGGTTAGGGTTAGGGTTAGGGTTAGGGTTAGGGTTAGGGTTAGGGTTAGGGTTAGGGTTAGGGTTAGGGTTAGGGTTAGGGTTAGGGTTAGGGTTAGGGTTAGGGTTAGGGTTAGGGTTAGGGTTAGGGTTAGGGTTAGGGTTAGGGTTAGGGTTAGGGTTAGGGTTAGGGTTAGGGTTAGGGTTAGGGTTAGGGTTAGGGTTAGGGTTAGGGTTAGGGTTAGGGTTAGGGTTAGGGTTAGGGTTAGGGTTAGGGTTAGGGTTAGGGTTAGGGTTAGGGTTAGGGTTAGGGTTAGGGTTAGGGTTAGGGTTAGGGTTAGGGTTAGGGTTAGGGTTAGGGTTAGGGTTAGGGTTAGGGTTAGGGTTAGGGTTAGGGTTAGGGTTAGGGTTAGGGTTAGGGTTAGGGTTAGGGTTAGGGTTAGGGTTAGGGTTAGGGTTAGGGTTAGGGTTAGGGTTAGGGTTAGGGTTAGGGTTAGGGTTAGGGTTAGGGTTAGGGTTAGGGTTAGGGTTAGGGTTAGGGTTAGGGTTAGGGTTAGGGTTAGGGTTAGGGTTAGGGTTAGGGTTAGGGTTAGGGTTAGGGTTAGGGTTAGGGTTAGGGTTAGGGTTAGGGTTAGGGTTAGGGTTAGGGTTAGGGTTAGGGTTAGGGTTAGGGTTAGGGTTAGGGTTAGGGTTAGGGTTAGGGTTAGGGTTAGGGTTAGGGTTAGGGTTAGGGTTAGGGTTAGGGTTAGGGTTAGGGTTAGGGTTAGGGTTAGGGTTAGGGTTAGGGTTAGGGTTAGGGTTAGGGTTAGGGTTAGGGTTAGGGTTAGGGTTAGGGTTAGGGTTAGGGTTAGGGTTAGGGTTAGGGTTAGGGTTAGGGTTAGGGTTAGGGTTAGGGTTAGGGTTAGGGTTAGGGTTAGGGTTAGGGTTAGGGTTAGGGTTAGGGTTAGGGTTAGGGTTAGGGTTAGGGTTAGGGTTAGGGTTAGGGTTAGGGTTAGGGTTAGGGTTAGGGTTAGGGTTAGGGTTAGGGTTAGGGTTAGGGTTAGGGTTAGGGTTAGGGTTAGGGTTAGGGTTAGGGTTAGGGTTAGGGTTAGGGTTAGGGTTAGGGTTAGGGTTAGGGTTAGGGTTAGGGTTAGGGTTAGGGTTAGGGTTAGGGTTAGGGTTAGGGTTAGGGTTAGGGTTAGGGTTAGGGTTAGGGTTAGGGTTAGGGTTAGGGTTAGGGTTAGGGTTAGGGTTAGGGTTAGGGTTAGGGTTAGGGTTAGGGTTAGGGTTAGGGTTAGGGTTAGGGTTAGGGTTAGGGTTAGGGTTAGGGTTAGGGTTAGGGTTAGGGTTAGGGTTAGGGTTAGGGTTAGGGTTAGGGTTAGGGTTAGGGTTAGGGTTAGGGTTAGGGTTAGGGTTAGGGTTAGGGTTAGGGTTAGGGTTAGGGTTAGGGTTAGGGTTAGGGTTAGGGTTAGGGTTAGGGTTAGGGTTAGGGTTAGGGTTAGGGTTAGGGTTAGGGTTAGGGTTAGGGTTAGGGTTAGGGTTAGGGTTAGGGTTAGGGTTAGGGTTAGGGTTAGGGTTAGGGTTAGGGTTAGGGTTAGGGTTAGGGTTAGGGTTAGGGTTAGGGTTAGGGTTAGGGTTAGGGTTAGGGTTAGGGTTAGGGTTAGGGTTAGGGTTAGGGTTAGGGTTAGGGTTAGGGTTAGGGTTAGGGTTAGGGTTAGGGTTAGGGTTAGGGTTAGGGTTAGGGTTAGGGTTAGGGTTAGGGTTAGGGTTAGGGTTAGGGTTAGGGTTAGGGTTAGGGTTAGGGTTAGGGTTAGGGTTAGGGTTAGGGTTAGGGTTAGGGTTAGGGTTAGGGTTAGGGTTAGGGTTAGGGTTAGGGTTAGGGTTAGGGTTAGGGTTAGGGTTAGGGTTAGGGTTAGGGTTAGGGTTAGGGTTAGGGTTAGGGTTAGGGTTAGGGTTAGGGTTAGGGTTAGGGTTAGGGTTAGGGTTAGGGTTAGGGTTAGGGTTAGGGTTAGGGTTAGGGTTAGGGTTAGGGTTAGGGTTAGGGTTAGGGTTAGGGTTAGGGTTAGGGTTAGGGTTAGGGTTAGGGTTAGGGTTAGGGTTAGGGTTAGGGTTAGGGTTAGGGTTAGGGTTAGGGTTAGGGTTAGGGTTAGGGTTAGGGTTAGGGTTAGGGTTAGGGTTAGGGTTAGGGTTAGGGTTAGGGTTAGGGTTAGGGTTAGGGTTAGGGTTAGGGTTAGGGTTAGGGTTAGGGTTAGGGTTAGGGTTAGGGTTAGGGTTAGGGTTAGGGTTAGGGTTAGGGTTAGGGTTAGGGTTAGGGTTAGGGTTAGGGTTAGGGTTAGGGTTAGGGTTAGGGTTAGGGTTAGGGTTAGGGTTAGGGTTAGGGTTAGGGTTAGGGTTAGGGTTAGGGTTAGGGTTAGGGTTAGGGTTAGGGTTAGGGTTAGGGTTAGGGTTAGGGTTAGGGTTAGGGTTAGGGTTAGGGTTAGGGTTAGGGTTAGGGTTAGGGTTAGGGTTAGGGTTAGGGTTAGGGTTAGGGTTAGGGTTAGGGTTAGGGTTAGGGTTAGGGTTAGGGTTAGGGTTAGGGTTAGGGTTAGGGTTAGGGTTAGGGTTAGGGTTAGGGTTAGGGTTAGGGTTAGGGTTAGGGTTAGGGTTAGGGTTAGGGTTAGGGTTAGGGTTAGGGTTAGGGTTAGGGTTAGGGTTAGGGTTAGGGTTAGGGTTAGGGTTAGGGTTAGGGTTAGGGTTAGGGTTAGGGTTAGGGTTAGGGTTAGGGTTAGGGTTAGGGTTAGGGTTAGGGTTAGGGTTAGGGTTAGGGTTAGGGTTAGGGTTAGGGTTAGGGTTAGGGTTAGGGTTAGGGTTAGGGTTAGGGTTAGGGTTAGGGTTAGGGTTAGGGTTAGGGTTAGGGTTAGGGTTAGGGTTAGGGTTAGGGTTAGGGTTAGGGTTAGGGTTAGGGTTAGGGTTAGGGTTAGGGTTAGGGTTAGGGTTAGGGTTAGGGTTAGGGTTAGGGTTAGGGTTAGGGTTAGGGTTAGGGTTAGGGTTAGGGTTAGGGTTAGGGTTAGGGTTAGGGTTAGGGTTAGGGTTAGGGTTAGGGTTAGGGTTAGGGTTAGGGTTAGGGTTAGGGTTAGGGTTAGGGTTAGGGTTAGGGTTAGGGTTAGGGTTAGGGTTAGGGTTAGGGTTAGGGTTAGGGTTAGGGTTAGGGTTAGGGTTAGGGTTAGGGTTAGGGTTAGGGTTAGGGTTAGGGTTAGGGTTAGGGTTAGGGTTAGGGTTAGGGTTAGGGTTAGGGTTAGGGTTAGGGTTAGGGTTAGGGTTAGGGTTAGGGTTAGGGTTAGGGTTAGGGTTAGGGTTAGGGTTAGGGTTAGGGTTAGGGTTAGGGTTAGGGTTAGGGTTAGGGTTAGGGTTAGGGTTAGGGTTAGGGTTAGGGTTAGGGTTAGGGTTAGGGTTAGGGTTAGGGTTAGGGTTAGGGTTAGGGTTAGGGTTAGGGTTAGGGTTAGGGTTAGGGTTAGGGTTAGGGTTAGGGTTAGGGTTAGGGTTAGGGTTAGGGTTAGGGTTAGGGTTAGGGTTAGGGTTAGGGTTAGGGTTAGGGTTAGGGTTAGGGTTAGGGTTAGGGTTAGGGTTAGGGTTAGGGTTAGGGTTAGGGTTAGGGTTAGGGTTAGGGTTAGGGTTAGGGTTAGGGTTAGGGTTAGGGTTAGGGTTAGGGTTAGGGTTAGGGTTAGGGTTAGGGTTAGGGTTAGGGTTAGGGTTAGGGTTAGGGTTAGGGTTAGGGTTAGGGTTAGGGTTAGGGTTAGGGTTAGGGTTAGGGTTAGGGTTAGGGTTAGGGTTAGGGTTAGGGTTAGGGTTAGGGTTAGGGTTAGGGTTAGGGTTAGGGTTAGGGTTAGGGTTAGGGTTAGGGTTAGGGTTAGGGTTAGGGTTAGGGTTAGGGTTAGGGTTAGGGTTAGGGTTAGGGTTAGGGTTAGGGTTAGGGTTAGGGTTAGGGTTAGGGTTAGGGTTAGGGTTAGGGTTAGGGTTAGGGTTAGGGTTAGGGTTAGGGTTAGGGTTAGGGTTAGGGTTAGGGTTAGGGTTAGGGTTAGGGTTAGGGTTAGGGTTAGGGTTAGGGTTAGGGTTAGGGTTAGGGTTAGGGTTAGGGTTAGGGTTAGGGTTAGGGTTAGGGTTAGGGTTAGGGTTAGGGTTAGGGTTAGGGTTAGGGTTAGGGTTAGGGTTAGGGTTAGGGTTAGGGTTAGGGTTAGGGTTAGGGTTAGGGTTAGGGTTAGGGTTAGGGTTAGGGTTAGGGTTAGGGTTAGGGTTAGGGTTAGGGTTAGGGTTAGGGTTAGGGTTAGGGTTAGGGTTAGGGTTAGGGTTAGGGTTAGGGTTAGGGTTAGGGTTAGGGTTAGGGTTAGGGTTAGGGTTAGGGTTAGGGTTAGGGTTAGGGTTAGGGTTAGGGTTAGGGTTAGGGTTAGGGTTAGGGTTAGGGTTAGGGTTAGGGTTAGGGTTAGGGTTAGGGTTAGGGTTAGGGTTAGGGTTAGGGTTAGGGTTAGGGTTAGGGTTAGGGTTAGGGTTAGGGTTAGGGTTAGGGTTAGGGTTAGGGTTAGGGTTAGGGTTAGGGTTAGGGTTAGGGTTAGGGTTAGGGTTAGGGTTAGGGTTAGGGTTAGGGTTAGGGTTAGGGTTAGGGTTAGGGTTAGGGTTAGGGTTAGGGTTAGGGTTAGGGTTAGGGTTAGGGTTAGGGTTAGGGTTAGGGTTAGGGTTAGGGTTAGGGTTAGGGTTAGGGTTAGGGTTAGGGTTAGGGTTAGGGTTAGGGTTAGGGTTAGGGTTAGGGTTAGGGTTAGGGTTAGGGTTAGGGTTAGGGTTAGGGTTAGGGTTAGGGTTAGGGTTAGGGTTAGGGTTAGGGTTAGGGTTAGGGTTAGGGTTAGGGTTAGGGTTAGGGTTAGGGTTAGGGTTAGGGTTAGGGTTAGGGTTAGGGTTAGGGTTAGGGTTAGGGTTAGGGTTAGGGTTAGGGTTAGGGTTAGGGTTAGGGTTAGGGTTAGGGTTAGGGTTAGGGTTAGGGTTAGGGTTAGGGTTAGGGTTAGGGTTAGGGTTAGGGTTAGGGTTAGGGTTAGGGTTAGGGTTAGGGTTAGGGTTAGGGTTAGGGTTAGGGTTAGGGTTAGGGTTAGGGTTAGGGTTAGGGTTAGGGTTAGGGTTAGGGTTAGGGTTAGGGTTAGGGTTAGGGTTAGGGTTAGGGTTAGGGTTAGGGTTAGGGTTAGGGTTAGGGTTAGGGTTAGGGTTAGGGTTAGGGTTAGGGTTAGGGTTAGGGTTAGGGTTAGGGTTAGGGTTAGGGTTAGGGTTAGGGTTAGGGTTAGGGTTAGGGTTAGGGTTAGGGTTAGGGTTAGGGTTAGGGTTAGGGTTAGGGTTAGGGTTAGGGTTAGGGTTAGGGTTAGGGTTAGGGTTAGGGTTAGGGTTAGGGTTAGGGTTAGGGTTAGGGTTAGGGTTAGGGTTAGGGTTAGGGTTAGGGTTAGGGTTAGGGTTAGGGTTAGGGTTAGGGTTAGGGTTAGGGTTAGGGTTAGGGTTAGGGTTAGGGTTAGGGTTAGGGTTAGGGTTAGGGTTAGGGTTAGGGTTAGGGTTAGGGTTAGGGTTAGGGTTAGGGTTAGGGTTAGGGTTAGGGTTAGGGTTAGGGTTAGGGTTAGGGTTAGGGTTAGGGTTAGGGTTAGGGTTAGGGTTAGGGTTAGGGTTAGGGTTAGGGTTAGGGTTAGGGTTAGGGTTAGGGTTAGGGTTAGGGTTAGGGTTAGGGTTAGGGTTAGGGTTAGGGTTAGGGTTAGGGTTAGGGTTAGGGTTAGGGTTAGGGTTAGGGTTAGGGTTAGGGTTAGGGTTAGGGTTAGGGTTAGGGTTAGGGTTAGGGTTAGGGTTAGGGTTAGGGTTAGGGTTAGGGTTAGGGTTAGGGTTAGGGTTAGGGTTAGGGTTAGGGTTAGGGTTAGGGTTAGGGTTAGGGTTAGGGTTAGGGTTAGGGTTAGGGTTAGGGTTAGGGTTAGGGTTAGGGTTAGGGTTAGGGTTAGGGTTAGGGTTAGGGTTAGGGTTAGGGTTAGGGTTAGGGTTAGGGTTAGGGTTAGGGTTAGGGTTAGGGTTAGGGTTAGGGTTAGGGTTAGGGTTAGGGTTAGGGTTAGGGTTAGGGTTAGGGTTAGGGTTAGGGTTAGGGTTAGGGTTAGGGTTAGGGTTAGGGTTAGGGTTAGGGTTAGGGTTAGGGTTAGGGTTAGGGTTAGGGTTAGGGTTAGGGTTAGGGTTAGGGTTAGGGTTAGGGTTAGGGTTAGGGTTAGGGTTAGGGTTAGGGTTAGGGTTAGGGTTAGGGTTAGGGTTAGGGTTAGGGTTAGGGTTAGGGTTAGGGTTAGGGTTAGGGTTAGGGTTAGGGTTAGGGTTAGGGTTAGGGTTAGGGTTAGGGTTAGGGTTAGGGTTAGGGTTAGGGTTAGGGTTAGGGTTAGGGTTAGGGTTAGGGTTAGGGTTAGGGTTAGGGTTAGGGTTAGGGTTAGGGTTAGGGTTAGGGTTAGGGTTAGGGTTAGGGTTAGGGTTAGGGTTAGGGTTAGGGTTAGGGTTAGGGTTAGGGTTAGGGTTAGGGTTAGGGTTAGGGTTAGGGTTAGGGTTAGGGTTAGGGTTAGGGTTAGGGTTAGGGTTAGGGTTAGGGTTAGGGTTAGGGTTAGGGTTAGGGTTAGGGTTAGGGTTAGGGTTAGGGTTAGGGTTAGGGTTAGGGTTAGGGTTAGGGTTAGGGTTAGGGTTAGGGTTAGGGTTAGGGTTAGGGTTAGGGTTAGGGTTAGGGTTAGGGTTAGGGTTAGGGTTAGGGTTAGGGTTAGGGTTAGGGTTAGGGTTAGGGTTAGGGTTAGGGTTAGGGTTAGGGTTAGGGTTAGGGTTAGGGTTAGGGTTAGGGTTAGGGTTAGGGTTAGGGTTAGGGTTAGGGTTAGGGTTAGGGTTAGGGTTAGGGTTAGGGTTAGGGTTAGGGTTAGGGTTAGGGTTAGGGTTAGGGTTAGGGTTAGGGTTAGGGTTAGGGTTAGGGTTAGGGTTAGGGTTAGGGTTAGGGTTAGGGTTAGGGTTAGGGTTAGGGTTAGGGTTAGGGTTAGGGTTAGGGTTAGGGTTAGGGTTAGGGTTAGGGTTAGGGTTAGGGTTAGGGTTAGGGTTAGGGTTAGGGTTAGGGTTAGGGTTAGGGTTAGGGTTAGGGTTAGGGTTAGGGTTAGGGTTAGGGTTAGGGTTAGGGTTAGGGTTAGGGTTAGGGTTAGGGTTAGGGTTAGGGTTAGGGTTAGGGTTAGGGTTAGGGTTAGGGTTAGGGTTAGGGTTAGGGTTAGGGTTAGGGTTAGGGTTAGGGTTAGGGTTAGGGTTAGGGTTAGGGTTAGGGTTAGGGTTAGGGTTAGGGTTAGGGTTAGGGTTAGGGTTAGGGTTAGGGTTAGGGTTAGGGTTAGGGTTAGGGTTAGGGTTAGGGTTAGGGTTAGGGTTAGGGTTAGGGTTAGGGTTAGGGTTAGGGTTAGGGTTAGGGTTAGGGTTAGGGTTAGGGTTAGGGTTAGGGTTAGGGTTAGGGTTAGGGTTAGGGTTAGGGTTAGGGTTAGGGTTAGGGTTAGGGTTAGGGTTAGGGTTAGGGTTAGGGTTAGGGTTAGGGTTAGGGTTAGGGTTAGGGTTAGGGTTAGGGTTAGGGTTAGGGTTAGGGTTAGGGTTAGGGTTAGGGTTAGGGTTAGGGTTAGGGTTAGGGTTAGGGTTAGGGTTAGGGTTAGGGTTAGGGTTAGGGTTAGGGTTAGGGTTAGGGTTAGGGTTAGGGTTAGGGTTAGGGTTAGGGTTAGGGTTAGGGTTAGGGTTAGGGTTAGGGTTAGGGTTAGGGTTAGGGTTAGGGTTAGGGTTAGGGTTAGGGTTAGGGTTAGGGTTAGGGTTAGGGTTAGGGTTAGGGTTAGGGTTAGGGTTAGGGTTAGGGTTAGGGTTAGGGTTAGGGTTAGGGTTAGGGTTAGGGTTAGGGTTAGGGTTAGGGTTAGGGTTAGGGTTAGGGTTAGGGTTAGGGTTAGGGTTAGGGTTAGGGTTAGGGTTAGGGTTAGGGTTAGGGTTAGGGTTAGGGTTAGGGT
The DNA here is from genome assembly GCA_033558235.1 of Neomorphus geoffroyi. Taxonomy (NCBI): domain Eukaryota; kingdom Metazoa; phylum Chordata; class Aves; order Cuculiformes; family Neomorphidae; genus Neomorphus; species Neomorphus geoffroyi. The sequence continues at coordinate 257 of JAUMJM010000134.1, read as the reverse complement.
TAGGGTTAGGGTTAGGGTTAGGGTTAGGGTTAGGGTTAGGGTTAGGGTTAGGGTTAGGGTTAGGGTTAGGGTTAGGGTTAGGGTTAGGGTTAGGGTTAGGGTTAGGGTTAGGGTTAGGGTTAGGGTTAGGGTTAGGGTTAGGGTTAGGGTTAGGGTTAGGGTTAGGGTTAGGGTTAGGGTTAGGGTTAGGGTTAGGGTTAGGGTTAGGGTTAGGGTTAGGGTTAGGGTTAGGGTTAGGGTTAGGGTTAGGGTTAGGG